>CM077080.1:245806136-246380095 GCA_039513925.1 Platanthera zijinensis | reverse complement strand
TCTTATTCTTTATTTATTTCTTTTTTTCTATGCATGGCTTCAACTTTTGCTTTATGCGGCGCGCCACGAGCGACACCGTGTATTCCCGCAGGAGGCGGTGCTGCCCCAGGATCAGCGTAGTTGTTTTACCGATTTTTGTTTTTTCTTTTGTATTTTTCCTTTTTGACTTTTCTTGTTAACATTGTTTTGTTTCTTTTTGTTATTTTCTTATTTATTCAGGCTTTATTTAGCATTCGGCTCTGGTTTTTCAATGGAGGTATCGTTTGGGTTTTGGTCCTGATGGTGCGACTCCTTCTCGCTGCTCCCGGTGCGACGCCGGCCAACTCCCCCCTTTCGGTGCGACGCCGACAAGCCCCGCTTTCTCCTTTTTCTCACAGGAGTGATTCCTGGCCTTCCTCTCCGGTGCGACGTCGGAGGCCTCCGCCTCCTCCCGCTGGTGCGATGCCGGCGTCCTCTCCATCTTCCCCTCCGGTTAGCCCTTCCAACACCTCCTTCATCTTCTCCCTTGTCGATCCCGCCCTAGCCCTGTTTGCAACACCCGACTCCGCCGCCCCTCACTTTCCCGTCAGCCTCCGTCCAGCCTACAACCTTCCAAAAGCCGCAACATCTTCTCCTCTCCCCGTCGGTTTCCAGCCAGCCGCCTGAACCCGTCGGCCACTTCCCTACTCGATACCCCACCGGCAACCCCTCCTCCTCCACTTCCATTGTTATCCACAATTCTGCTCTACCGCCTCCCTCCCCCACTTCCCTGTTTCGAACAGTCAGTCCCCTCTCACCCCCCTGATTTCACTCCACCACCAATTACTTCTCCCCGTCAACTCCTGTTACCACTAATTCCCAATAATTACGTTATTAAATTAACCCCATCCTTCCTATCATTAAATTAACCCCATCCTTCCTGTCAGTAATTTAACCCATCTTCCTGTAGCCGACTGATCACTTCCACTACATACTCCTTTGCTATTATCCGAGACCCCCCTATCTCATCCCTGTTCAAGTCAACATCCAGCCCAGTTCTCCACTTCCAATCCCCGACAGGGTAGCAATCCTGGATGCCCTCCCACACCCGCTATTGCCGCCGCATTCATGTGTAAATTGTGGTAAGAGCCATTTCTTTTCTTTCTGTTTTTTACTTTCGACTCTTATATTGTGGTGGATGTCTATTTTAATTGTACTAATTAGTTCATCTGTTGTACTACTTGCGAGACTTATTCTGTGAACGCTTAATAGTATTTGCGTCTCTTTTCATTTGCAAAATAAATATTTTGTTCTCTCTTTAATAATCTTTTGTGATTGCATGTGCCACTGCTGATAATTGCATAAAAATAAATTACTTGCTTCTATTTCGGAGCGGACTACTGGACATTGCATTTCACCGCATTGAAATTAGGATTGCATTTGGAAATCCCGTTTCGAGTCGATCTGCCACTGCATCAAATTGGTATCAGAGGGCAAGGGTTGAGCCACATTTATATGTGTAGTGGTAGGATAGTCTTTAAGTTCATTTATGTCTAATTATCATCGTCGTTCGTCTCCTCCATTTGAGGATCTCGAGTCCACCTATAGACGATCTCATAAAGCCCTTTTAGAGAAACCCTCATGTTATTATGAGGATTATCGTTCATCGTACACCACTCCAAGAGATTGTGTCGACCCCTCGACGCAATTCTATTATGCTAGAGATGATCACTACGACAAGAGGTCCTCACATTATCATCATTACACCTCTCCGCGACTCTGTGATGTTAGAGTTGAGTATCGTTCAGGTTGTCGTCGTTACACATCCTCTCTGGTTGAAGAATCTGAGTTTGCATATGCGCAACCACCACGACACGTTCGTAGGGCCCACACACACCTACGAACACAAATTGAATATGTTTGGAACTACTGTCTAGATGATCCTCAAGAACCCTATAGAGATCACCATCTTTTAGACCCTCCTAGGGTTCCGCAAATAGAATTACCTGAGGCTGAATTTTAGTGATTAGCCCTTGACCGCTTTGATCTCTTAGATGCTCAATTTGATCGCATAAGATCTACATTAGGAAGAGAGCCTAGGGATTTAGGTCAAGCCACTGATACGTCTAGTAGTGCTCCGATTAATATGAGAAACCTGACACTTGATTTTGCCACTTCCTCTTTTGCCACTTCCTCTCTTATGACTAGTGAGCGTGGTCGCGTGAGTGAGGATGAGTGATCTAGTGACACTGTGATGGTATATCCATCATTCACACCTCGCTTAGACATAGTATCTCATTTGGTTAGGGGTCCGTATAACGACACTATACTGAGTGACCCACACTTGAGTAGAGGCTCTTCCTACTCTACCTATGTCTCTATATCGAGTCACATCACTACTGAGAGTCGAGAGCATAGTGTTGATTTCATAGTGGACACCTCACCCACTTACGAGGACACGACCTCTATCAACTATACTCATCTGGAATATCATCCCATTATTAATGACTTCATCGTTGGACCTCAATATAAGCCTCCTGACGAGCCACTACTCCCTTGGGAGGTTCATGAGCCTGGTATTGACTTTGTTGTGGGTATTCTACTTGCTCCCACAGACACTACTATTATTGGTGCCTTCCTCTTGGAGGACCATGCTATCATTATCAACCTCCCCAGGGTCACGTCACTGGAATGCTTATCTGACGAGCTTCCCCGCTTACACCTTAGTAATAGGTTTCAAGCCACTAATACGTCTAGTGCTCCGATTAATCTGAGAAACCTGGCACTTGATTTTGCCACTTCCTCTTTTAACGAGGCTCGGTGTCCCAGTGATTTTGTTGTTGAATTTGATCATGATCTCATTATACAGGTGGAGAGCGATACTCGTATGACTAGTGAGCGTGGTCGCGTGAGTGTGGATGAGCGACCCAGTGACACTGTGATGGTATATCCATCCTTCACACCTCACTTAGACATATTATCTCCTTTGATTAGGGGTCCGTATATCAACACTATACTGAGTGACCCACACTTGAGTAGAGGCTCTTCCTACTCTACCCATGTCTCTATATCGAGTCACATCACTACTGCTGAGAGTCGAGAGCATAGTGTTGACTTCATAGTGGACACCTCACCCACTTACGATGACACAACCTCTATCAGCTATACTCATCTGGAAGATCATCCCATTATTAATGACTTCTTCGTTGGACCTCAAAATAAGCCTCCTGACGAGCAACTACTCCCTTGGGAGGTTCATGAGTCTGGTATTGACTTTGTTGTGAGTATTCTACTTGCTCCCACAGACACTACTATTATTGGTGTCTTCCTCTTGGAGGGCCATGCTATCATTATCAACCTCCCCGGGGTCACGTCACTAGAATGCTTATCTGATGAGCTTCCCCGCTTACACCTTAGTAATAGGTCGTATATCCGTACTAGTGCTCATCTCACACGTGATGACTTTTTGTATAGACCCCCTGTGAGCCCCCTGACGGGCTTTATCATTTAAAAGACACCCATTACACCCACGCGTCACACTATTTTGTCACCATCTACGACGTCCCCACGGGTGATGACGTTAGTCACGTTGGATTTTTCTATCGACCACCTAGTAAACCTCCTGATAGGTTGCCCCATGTTATTGTTGTCCAAATCATTGTCAGTCTTCTCCTTAGGAAGTCTGTCGAGTATGTTGTACCCCATTTGCATCCTTCACTTCATTTCTGTGAGTCGATTAAAACATTTACTTATCATTTGCATGCACTTCATGAGTTAGCCCTGGCAGCAACCACGGGCTCTGATCGTCCGGCCGCAACCACGGGCTCTGATCGTCCGCCCGGGCAGCGGATCACTGCCTCCTGCGGGAATACATGCGCGTCGGTCATCCAGACGCAACCACAAGCTCCGATCGTCCGCCCAGGCAGCGGATCACCGCCTCCTGCGGGAATACACGCGCGTCGGTCGGGCGCGCCGTCAACCACGGGCTCTGATCACCCGTCTGGTTGACGCCGCCCCTCACTTTCCTCTTTCTCACAGGAGCGATTCCTGGCCTTCCTCTCCGGTGCGACGTCGGAGGCCTTCTCCGCCTCCTCCCGCTGGTGCGACGCCGGCGTCCTCTCCATCTTCCCCTCCGGTTAGCCCTTCCTACACCTCCTTCATCTTCTCCCCTGCCAATCCCGCCCTACCCCTGTCCGTAACACCCGCCGCCGCCTCCGCCCCTCACTTTTCCGTCAGCCTCTGTCCAACCTGCAACCTTCCAAAAGCTGCAACATCTTCTCCTCTCCCTATCAGCCTCCAGCCTGCCTGAACCCGTCGACCACTTCCCTACCCGATACCCCACCGACAACCCCTCCTCCTCCACTTCCATTGTTAGCCCCAATTCTGCTCTACCGCCTCCCTCCTCCACTTCCCTGTTTCGAACAGTCAGTCCCCTCTCACCACACCCCCTGATTTCACTCCACCACCAATTACTTCTCCTCGTCAACTCCTGTTACCACTAATTGCCAAAAATTACGTTATTAAATTAACCCCATCCTTCCTATCATTAAATTAACCCCATCCTTCCTATCATTAAATTAACCCCATCCTTCCTGTCAGTAATTTAACCCCATCCTTCCTGTAGCCGACTGATCACTTCCACTACATACTCCTTTGCTATTATCCGAGACCCCCCTTTCTCATCCCTCTTCAAGTCAACATCCAGCCAAGTTCTCCACTTCCAATCCCCGATAGGGTAGCAACCCTGGATGCCCTCCCACACCTGCTATTGCCACCGCATTCATGTGTAAATTGTGGTAAGAGTCATTTCTTTCTTTCTGTTGTTTACTTTCGGCTCTTATATTGTGGTGGATGTCTATTTTAATTGTACTAATTAGTTCATCTGTTGTACTACTTGCGGGACTTATTCTGTGAACGCTTAACAGTATTTGCGCCTCTTTTCATTTGCAAAATAAATATTTTGTGCTCTCTTTAATAATCTTTTGTGATTGCATGTGCCCCTGCTGATAATTGTATAAAAATAAATTACTTGCTGCAATTTCGGAGCGGGCCACTGGACATTGCATTTCACCGCATTGAAATTAGGATTGCATTTGGAAATACCGTTTTGAGTCGACCTGCCACTGCATCACATTACATCTCCTTAACCCATTATTGGCAAACTCAAATAAACCAATGATCTTAATCCTTTGTCATCATGTTCATGCTTTTCCAACCCATTCCATCTTGCTATTTGGTAACTCCCACGGGACGTAGAAATCTTACGTTGCACCATCTGCACATGTCAACAATACATACAAAGTAAAAGCATTTGATCATCCGCCTCACTATTTATTGATGACTTGCATATTAAATGACAATTAGTTTAGAAGTTCCTGAATATTATTATTCTCAATCACCAGGTCTTCAATTTGCAAATTATCATCATACACTTCTTCAAGCTCAACATGTTCTCTAATGTAGCACATTAAGCACCATCACAGGCAACACCATCGACGTTTCAGTGATTATGTTTTTTTTTTATTCTAGTTTTATTTACGCGTTGTATCTTATTTTATGGAGTTCATTCTTCAATGCCATTGAATTATGAGTCAATGCATGGTTAATGTTTTCCATTGAGTTATGTATGAGCCAATCACGTGTCATGAATTTCAAGTTTCATGAGTCCATGTATATTGTGCTTGAGCTAGACTAAACCACTTTAACTTGATCCCATTTTTATTAAAATCTCTTCATTTGACCTTATAATCATTTGCTATCCATATCATCTCACTTGACAACCGACATGCAACATCACCTATGACCTCCATCTCTTCTATATATCTGTGTGATTGTGGACTTATATGAAAATGTTATTATACTTCTTCATTCTTATGAATTGTGGTTGGCATGGATGAAAAAAATAGTTGGCAGGATTGACGTCTTGTTGTGACGACTAACCCGTGAGTTGGTGTCACCATAAGGCGATGGTTCTTGGCGGTAAAACCTGAACGAAAAAAGGGGGTAAATAGCACAAACATTAAACAAATATCGAAAACACTTAAATGCTACATGACTCGACACAACAACTCGACACAACGACTCGACTCAACGTATAACTCAACATATAAATAATAACCATAACATAATAGGGGATAACTGACGGAGGATTCGTAACACTCCATCGTTCCTTGATATCGAGCTTGCCCGCAAACTCATACTCCATGTGGATGGTCTGATTCTCTGGCAGCTTGATCTCCCACCAGAACAATATCTGATCAGGTGTAGCGGCGGTGGCGGTGTCAGTGAGTAGTGGTGGCGCCGTCAAAAAGACGGGCGACGGAGGTAATGGCTTCTGCGAGATTGGTGGAGTGGTGTAGAGCATCAGCAATACGGAGATCGGAGAAGCTACGACCTGCAACAGGAATGGATCCGTCGGGGTCACTTGAGCACGGGCCGACATATGAGGCGGCGATGTGACTGGTGGAAGCGACAAGGGGCCGACAGGGAAAGAGTCGGGAGAGGAGGCAGTGAGATGGCCGGAGGGGGCAGTAATGCCGGGGCCGACAGAGGACGAGCCGGTAGAGAAGGTGGCGAGATGACTGAAGGTAGCAGAGCGGTTGATCGGAGAGGAGGAAGCGGTGGAAGGACGACCACCATGGAGATAGGCGGGACGTCAACGGCCGGGGGCGGCGGTGATGGCGGTGACGACGGTGACGGCGGCGGAGGTGGCGGCGGCGGTGGTGGCGGAGTCGACGATGGCGGCGACGGTGTGACAGAATAACTGCCCGTGGAAGGTGGCGAGCCATAGAGTGCAACTACTCGACCGACTCACGCTTCCATACTATCAATCTGGGCGAGTATTTGTGCGAAGAGATCGTTATTGGTGACGGAGATTGGAGTAGACATCTTAATTAATTATTATAATAATTAATATATTAAGAAGCCCTTAAATTAATCAAAAGTTGGGTAAGAAAAAGAGGAAGGAGAGGGGAACGGTTGGGAGGAAAATTAAAACAAAGGAATGAGGGGTGGCGTGCGTGGCTGATTTGTCAGAAGGGGGAAGAGGGTGGTGGTGGGCCCCAAGATGCTAAAATAAATCAACAAAATAGATAAAGAGAGGGCGGATGAGAGAAAAATAAAATAATAAAAAACAAAAGAAGACAAACGGGGTGAGAGGCGTGGGTGGCTGGGAATGGCAGAAGGGGAAGAGAGTGATGGTGGTGGGCCCCAAAAATAAAGAAAAGAAATAAAGGAGGTGGGATAGTTAGCGTGCGGGGAAAGGGGGAGTCAGCGGGGAAGCAAAAATAAAAAGAAAGGCATGATTGTGTCGGGCTGAAGGCATGAGGCTCAAGAAGAGGACGTTGGGGCTCAAGAAGGAGGCGCATGGCTCGAAGGAGATGGTGCGGGGAGTTGTTGCTGGGGAATCAAAGAGGACCGCGTCGTAAGCCTGCAGTTTGCCGTTGTAGTGGCGCTGGAAATCGCGCGGGGGTTTGCTGGAGGAGATGAGCCCGTCGTCTGATCGAGCAGAAGAACGACGGAGGCCGAGCCGCGCTGGGGTCGGCTGGAAGCAAGGCAGTGCATGAGAGGTGCGCTTGCTGGCTGTGGGGCTGCTGGCGTCGTATGGGGGGGGGACTCAGTGGCCAGATGGGGCTGTTCTGGCGAGCCGCTGTTTGTACGCTCGAAGGAGATGACGGGATGGGGGGAGGAAAGACTCTCTGATACCAATATATTACGTGTCTGGATGGATCGTCGGAGGGCTGCGAATATGTGGATGGAGGTTGGGATACAAGGGGGTGTTACCCCTAGAAATGGTGGGGGAGGTGAGAGAAGTTGAAACCCTAGAAGGGAGGGGGGTGAGAAGAGAAGAGCTTGAGGAGAGAAAGAACTTTTGATATATTTTCTTGCATAAAGATTACATGAACCCAAAGACAGAAGATCTAAGCCAAGTTAAATGCATAAAGGATGAAACAAATATAATTTTGACGAATGATGTGGCTATTAAAGAGCGATA
The DNA here is from genome assembly GCA_039513925.1 of Platanthera zijinensis. Taxonomy (NCBI): domain Eukaryota; kingdom Viridiplantae; phylum Streptophyta; class Magnoliopsida; order Asparagales; family Orchidaceae; genus Platanthera; species Platanthera zijinensis. The sequence goes on along the minus strand of CM077080.1, from coordinate 246,372,144 downwards.
AAACATACTTTATCAACTCTACAATGAAGCATAAGAGAATAAACTGAACTTAGAAGAGATAAATAAATCAGAGGAGTATAAAAACATAATTTTTTATCTTAAAATTCAAGTATCGAAGGTAAATAATGTTCTAAAGAAGATGAAAAATGGAAAGACGGTCAAGTTAGACGATATACCAATCAAAGTATGAAAATGTCTAGAGAAAGAAAGAATTTTGTCTTACATATTTCTTCAATAAGATACTGAAGACAAAGAGGATGTCAAACCAATGAAGAGAAAGTATCTTGATATCTTTGTATAGAACAAATGAGATAACCAAATTGTGTTAATTACAGAGGAATTAAATTAATGAGTCATACATGAAACTATGAGAATGAGTAATAAAAAGAAGAGTAAGACGAGAGACTAGTATCTCGGAGAATCAATTTGGATTCATGCCAGGGTGGTCGACCATTTAAGCTATACATCTCTTAAGGAGATCATTGACAACTATCGAGAAAGAAAATAAGATTTGCATATGCTGTTGATCGATCTTGAGAAGACTTATGATAGAGTTTCAAGAGAGATTTTATGGAGAGTTTTAGAAAAGAAAGGTGTAAATGTATCATACATTGACATAATCGATGGTATGTATACATTCCCTAGCACCGTTGACTTACATCAAGTGTTAGCTTTAAGCCTTTATATCTTTTCCCTTCTCTTAGATGAGCTCACCAGACATATCCAACAAGCAATACCTTGGTGTTTATTGTTTGCGGATGATATTGTTTTGGTCGACAAGACGCGTGAGGATGTAAACGCGAAACTTGAATCTTGGCGAGACACTTTAGAAAAAGAAGAGTTTTAGGTTGAGCAAGACAAACAAAATATATAGAGCTTAATTTTATCAGTGCAAGGATGACATATGAGTTTGTTTTTAAGTTGAGTGATCAAGATATTTCTCGCAGTGAATGCTTTAAATATCTTGGATCGATAGTTCAAATAATGGAGGTGTAGATACAGATGTGATATATAGAATCCAAGCAGGCTGGTTGAAGTGGAGAGGCGTGTCAGGGATCTTATGCGATCTTAAAATACCATTAAAACTTAAAGGCAAATTTTATCGTGCTGCAATTAGACCAGCGATGCTCTATGGTTCTGAGTGTTGGGTAGTGAATTGTGTATATGAGCAAAAAATAGGAGTTGCGGAGATGAGAATGCTTAGGCGGATGTGTGGATTAACAAGACTGAATAAAATTAGGAATGAATATATTAGGGATAAGACAAGAGTGATGCCAATTGCAGAGAAGATTCGAGAAGTTCGATTACGATGGTTCAGACATGGTACAAAAGAGACCATTAGAAGCACCTGTTAGGCGTCGTGAGAGTTTAGTCACCAGGCATGTTAAACGGGGGAGGGGTAGATCAATACAGACTTGGAAAGAAACTATAAGGAAAAACATGATGTACTTAGGCATTAGTGAGTTCCCGAACAACCTGTAATTCCTCATTATGTGTTATGTTTTATGTGTTGTTCCACTTAATTTATGTGTTACGTGTTATGATTTCCGTTGCACTTTGTTGACTGTAAAAGCTTATGGCTGTGAGGACCAAAGTCAACACGGAAACCATACAAGTATATGGCCACAGTCCAGTGGATGTTGCTGTGATATCTGCTCACATAAGGGAGTTCCTTTACAACTCATAATTCTGTATTTCATTATTCTGAATCATTATTAATTTTCTGCATGCGATTCCTCGGGAGAATCCAGTAGTTTTGGATCATTGGAACATGGTTTTATAAAAAATAGAACATGATTTTATATTAACTTTAGAGTTTCATGATTAGGCGTAAATATAATGAAAAAGTCAGTTTGAAAGAATATGGAGGATATCCATGGGAGAAATGGAAATGGTATCTACAATTTATTGTAGCGTTTCCTTGCATGGCTTGCATACCCTTGTACAAGTTGGCTGGCTGAAAAGCAGTCATTAATTTGTCATGCATCATGGTACTTGTTGCAAGTGATGTATTCTCTTGTTGCACTGGAGATTGATAGTTGTTAGAGGTTTCCTTTCTGTGGATCTTTTTACTGTTTCCCAGTCTTAGGTCCTGTTTGGCGGGACTACTGTGCTCCAGTACGGCGTCAATGGAGGCAGGACTGGGGAGAGCCCAAACAACGAAAGGTGGGAACGTCATTGAGTGCGGAATGTCGAATGTCAATTTCTGGCATTCTGTGCCCCATCTCGGACTGGATACCCGGGTTCCAGTGGGTGTACCTGTTCCGCCGTTCTACTGTCGGTGTGACCCGGCCCGCCAAACAGGACCTTAGTTATTCTTCCAACATTGGAGAAATGCTATTTGAGTTTTATAGTTTTTGAAGGTTCATTAAATGCATGTATCTATGATGCCTCCGGATTATTCTTCTATCCATGTAGGGAATTGTTACCTACCGTGGAACTTGACTTGTGACGCAACCTTGCAGGAGTCACACAACCTTGCAGGAGTCACACAACCTTGCAGGAGTCACACAACCTTGCAGGAGTCAGGGGAGCGCGCATGGAAGCCGTCGTGATATCTCTTAGTGTACTTGATTATTATTAGTTAATTAAATATTAATTAATATTAATTAATTTAATTAAAATATTTTGTAATTATATTGCCCTCCCTCATCTATATAAGGCGAGGGGTATGTGTGTTAGTTATCTTTGGATCATTAGGGTTTTTGGGCTCTCTTGGGGGAGAAGGATCATTGGAGGACCCAACCTCCTTGATCTTGGCCGGAGCTTGCTTCGGATTGTATTTCTTCTTCGATTAATGCAATCTTCTTCTTGTTCCTAACTGTTAGAAAAGCCTACTTTAGGGCCCATCTAGGGGCCCATTCTTCTCTCTTCTCTCTCTATTTGTATTAGTCCCACATCTTGGTTTGAGATTTCTCTCTTTCTTCTCTCCTATATAAATGTATTCATACTTGTAATTATCAATTCAAGAAGTATATACAAGGTTTGGAGCTTTCTCTACATGGTATCAGAGGGAGGTTGTCCTGCTGCGGAGGTGTGTTGGAATAATTTATCCAGCAGGCCACGTGCATGTGGGACCGCCCTCTGGTTCCCCACCGCGTTCCTGGTCTGGTTGTTGACCCCGGTGGGCCCCTCTTGCGGAATATCCCTACGCGGTCCTGTGGTTGACATTAGTCCCACATCGCCTGCAGCGCTCACTCCTTCGTGTCTATGTACCCCGCTCCCCTCCATCTCAACACCTGGGTTTTGAGATGCGATGTGGGGCGGCGGGTTTCTACATGGCCTTGATTATGAGGGAGCCTTTTCTCCGGTAGCCAAATTGAACACAATCTGCGTTCTTCTCTCTCTGGCTGTTCATCGTCATTGGCCACTTTATCAGCTGGATATTAAGAATGCGTTTCTCAACGGAGATCTGCATGAGACTGTTTACATGCACCAACCTCCCGGTTTGAGACCACGGGGGAGTCCCGGTCTGTCATCTTCAGAAATCTATTTATGGTCTCAAACAGTCCCCGCGCGCTTGGTTTGAAAAATTCAGCAAGGTTGTCTGTGATGTTGGCTTTATTCGAAGCTTGGCTGATTTTTCCCTCTTCACCCGACACCGGTCAACCGGAACTGTGATCCTACTTGTTTATGTTGACGATATCCTCATTACTGGCGATGATATTACAGGGATACAACATATCGAGAAGCAGTTAAATTCCACTTTTCAGACCAAAGATCTTGGCAACCTTCGGTATTTCCTTGGGCTTGAGGTTGCACGACGCCCTGATGGTCTTGTGTTATCCTAACGGAAGTATTGTATGGACCTCCTTCATGATGCCGATTATTCTGGATGCAAACCTGCGGATACTCCTATGGATGCAAATCACAAACTCTCAGCCCACAGCTCTGACTCCGACAAGCTCCTTACAAATCCAGAATACTATAGACGCTTGGTTGGGAAGCTGATCTACCTTACAGTCACTCGACCAGATATCTCTTTTGCTGTGGGAGTCGTAAGTCGCTTTATGCATGCTCCTCGGACATCTCACCTTCAAGCTGTCGAGCGCATTCTTCGATATCTCAAGATCGCTCCAGGACAAGGGCTTGTGTACAAACCATCCACATCTCTATCCCTTGTCGCGTACTCTGACGCTGACTATGTCGGGTCCATTGTTGATAGACGTTCCACAACAGGTTTTGTAACTACTTCGGTGGACATTTCATAACCTGGCGTAGCAAGAAACAGAATGTGGTTGCTCGCTCTTCTGCTGAAGCTGAGTACCGCGCTATGACTGCTGTTGTTTCCGAGTTAACTTTGCTTGATAGCCTTCTGAGAGACTTGGGTGTTCGTCTCTCATCACCTGCGACCCTATTTTGTGACAGTCAAGCGGCAATCCATATTGCCAAGAATCCAGTCTTTCACGAACGCACAAAGCATATTGAAGTTGACTGTCACTTTATCCGAGAAAAGGTACAGACAAAGAAGATAGATTTGGAGTATGTTCCTGCTGCAAGCCAAGTTGCTGACATCCTGACTAAAGCTCTCTCCCGGCCACTATACTACCAGTTTTTATCCAAGCTTGGTGCCTACGACTCGTACGCTCCAGCTTGCGGGGGAGTGTTAGGAAAGCCTACTTTAGGGCCCATCTAGGGGTCCATTCTTCTCTCTTCTCTCTCTATTTGTATTAGTCCCACATCTTGGTTTGGGATTTTTTTCTTTCTTCTTCTCCTATATAAATGTATTCGTACTTGTAATTATCAATTCAAGAAGTATATACAAGGTTTGGAGCTTTCTCTACACTAACAATGGTCCGACCTGCCGCCCTCGTTCGCTCGTTCGAAGCCGCCATGGCTCATGCCACGATGGACAGCCGCCTCCACAACCTCTTTGACTGGCTTGATCGGAATACAACCCAGCTTCGCGTCGTCGTCTCCCTCGTTCGCAACCTCTCCGCCAATCGAGCCATACACGTGGCCTCCTCACTGGCGGCGCCTCCTTCACCAGCTAATGACCGATGGTCTTGCGCCACCTACGTCACAACTCCTACGTCACCCACAATCATCGCACCTTAGTTCCGGGTCGACGACATGACTCCCTGCTTCCGATCTTCGTCGCTCACAAGGCCCACACGACAAGTTCAAGCTCGGCGCACGGTCTTCGCCGCCACACCCTCCGCCCGCTGCGGCCTCCAGCATCTCCCTACCGCACTGCTATCACCGGCACACCCCTCGCCCTGCCACGCACGGCCTTACCTGGGGTTCCGTCCTTGGCCCCGGCACCTAGCGGGATCGACCCTCTCTCGTCGACGAATACACGCAACGCCGCTTCTGTCCTTCTTGATTCTGCTGTCTACCGCTAGCCAACGCCTTTTCTTCTTGTCGTATTCCCCCTTCCTGCAACCCCTCTCTCATGACAACTTGCCCTGTCAGCCTGCCCACTCCTTTCCTCTTTTTTTCATTATCCCGTGCACTCAATTGCCAGCTTGTCCCCTACTTTTCTATTTTTCATTATCCCGTGAACTCACTCTTACACCCACCATGCAACCCAATCCCCTCCCCACTTCTTTAACCATCCTTATTTGTCCTCTCCTCATCCATCCCTTTTTTTGACTGTACCTGTTGCCGACATTGTTAAAGATCCCGACAAATCTTGTAGACTTGACCTTGCGGACAAGGTCAAATTTCAAGGGCGGCATATTGTTACGAAGTTGCATCTGCCGGAGCACACAACCTTGCAGGAGTCAGGGGAGCACGCATGGAAGCCGTCGTGAATCTCTTCGTGTGCTTGATTATTATTAGTTAATTAATATTGATTAGTTTAATTAAAGTATTTTGTAATTGTATTGCTCTCCCTCATCTATATAATGGGGAGGGGTATGTGTGTTAGAGATCTTTAGATCATTAGGGTTTTTGGGCTCTCCCAGGATAATTTGAGGACCTAGCCTCCTTGATCTTGGCCGAAGTTTGCTCCGAATTGCATCCGTATTTCTTCTTCGATTAATGCAATCTTCTTCTTGTTCCTAACAATGTCATTTGGCTTATAATAGTTTATTCTCTTCCAATGTATTTAGAACCTTAAACAATCTTATTATAGTTTGTGCTGTTATTCTGTAACTCTAATATTATATTCAGGATCATTTTTGGGTCACTCTATCCATTGCCATGATTGGTTAATTTTGTCATTTAGTTTCTTAGAAGTGCCGTTAGTGAGATTATGACAAAAGATAGGGCACAATGACGACAAAGCATCCATATAGCCGACCTCACTTTAGTGGGATAAAGGCTTGAGTCTTGTTGTTGTTGTAGTTTTTTAAAAGTGGCGTGCTTGGTAAGTTAAACTATATTTTGGCACACATCCAGGAGGGAGGAGTTAATTGAGGGTCTGTTTAACACGGTGTTTTTACTCCACTGTGTTTGGATAGAACACTACCATCATAAAATATGTTTTTGGCATGACAATGGTTAGAAAAAATTTTGAACATAAAATGGATGGAATTTCTTAGGTGAGGTCGGACGTTCACAAATGGTGGCTTGTAAACACCGCGCTCACGACCACCATCTCTATGCCAAATGAATCCCAAGTCTCTTAAACTTTTTTTTTCAATATTTGTTAGAGAATATATGTAAAAGCCCAAAGATTGGCCCATCTTGAGGCTCATCTTGGTTGCTAGTTTAGTCCCACATCTTAGAATAAGATTCCATCTCGCCTTCTTTTCTTATATATATGTACAAGTGTACAAGCATAATGTATGTATGATGGTACCATTAACTTTTGAGAAATTAATAAAATTACTGTTTTTCTCATTCCCCTGCGGTTTTCTACATGGTATCAGAGCCAAACGATCCATATTCGCTGAATCGTAACCTTTTTTTTCTCTTATTGGGCTGTACGCACCCCTGGGCGGGTAGTATTTGCCTAAACCGCGCCTTCTCTCCGCGGTCTCCCTTTACTTAGCCGCAGCCTCCTCTCCCGTGGCTTCCCCCTCTTTTTTTTCAACTCCCGTGGCTTTTATAGCCTGCTCTCTCCTGGCCTATGGACCCTTCCCTCCTTTCTTCTCGCCGCGGGCTCTCCACTACCGCTTCCTTAGCCGCATTTGTTACCGCTTCTAGCCGCATGATGCATCCTGCGATGCATCGTAATTTCCATGCATTTATTTTTTTCAGCTCATGTATTTCTTTTACGTTGTTATTTTGTTTCATGTATTTCTTTCCCAAGCACTCGTATTTAATTTTGGCTCTTCGGGATTGATCGTCCAAAGAGACCCTAAATAAAAGGTCCGGTAGTCTTAGGTAATTAGGACGTAAAAAGGCAAGTTTTAATTATTTGTTGGCACATAAATTTAAATGAGCACTGTAATTTGAATTCCAGGAAATCAACATATAAAGAGAGTACATATTTGGAGAATCCATCATCAAATTAGTTTTGGAAATAATTCAAAAGAAATAATGAAGGAAATAATTCAAAAGAAATGCCTTTTAAGAAATCCCCTCTGATTATATCAAGGGAGCAAGTGCACGGAAAAGAGGAAGAAGTCGGCTAACACAGGGGAACAAAATTGTGTTCTCCCTGTAGAGTCGACCAAGCCCTGCTACCCTGTTCCCCCCCCCCCTGTGAACACGGGCCATCCAGACTGCCATTCTTTCCAGCGACGCAACAGGCGACGGAGAGCAAGGGCGACGTAACCCTCTCCGCCTTCATCCATGATCGGTGACAGGGCTGCCGTCGACTTCGCCCGATTCTTCCGGCGAGCCCGGTCTCTCTGCGTACGACGCTGTCGACTGCGGGCTCCTGTTCCGGCTCCCTCCAGCGAGGTTCAGTTCAGGAATTTGGTGGCCGCAGGCCCGCAGCCAGGGGTGTCGTCGACCGCGAGTTTCTATTCCTACACCCCTCAATTGTGAACCATTACCGAAGCTAGAAGGCCGACCAATTTTACAGTTCAACTTCGCTCTTCACTCAGCAACACGTATTTGGGCTGGATTAAAATTCCTGGGAAGTAATCGCTCAATCTTGCTCAAATTAAATTAGTTTAATTTTATGCGCTCCATTAAATAATCAAAGCTTGCCTCGAACGTTCAATTTGCTTATTACTATTGTTAATCATAAATTATTGATTGTATTTTGCTTGTGAATGTATGAAACTCGCTTGGGTTCAATCCGTTAGACGTTACAGAACCTCTCTCCATTAACGATTAACGAATTTTGGGAACTCGTCGTTACGACCGTTGTACGCGCGTGAACCCGATTTGGGCACTCTCGGCCTCGTTAACATTAAAAATAAAAACCCTTTTTAAAGCCCTAATTTCTTATTACTTAACAAATATATTATTTGCTTAAAAAATATCTTTAATTTGAAATTCCCGGATCCGGTTTACATCACCGCACTTCTCGCTCCGATCGCTGCTTGCACCTGTGCTCTCGCCGTGGGCTCTCCCTGCCATAGGTTTCCAGATTGCTGATTGATCTCCTTCCCGCGGCCGCTACTTCCTGTTTGCAACCTCTCCAAACTGCCACAGGAGCTTCTTCAGTCCGCTACTCTCCTCGTACTGCGACTAGCGGGGAGATCACCTCTTGCCGCTGCTTATTCGCAGGAGATTTTTCTGTCTTTGTCGCTGCTTTAGCCACGCGACCAGTGTTCTGCTTCAGGTCACTGCCTTCGTTGTTTTTTCTCTGCTTCAGGTCGCTGCAACATCCTGTCCCCCCGACAAGACGACCTGCTTTGCTCGCTTCTTTCCCGCGCCTTGTCGTTGCTACTGCTGTCAGCTGTTGCTTGCCGTTGCTTCTCACTTGCTGTTTCTTGCTCTTGCCGCCTGGTCGCTGGGTCTTCCCGCCATTTCTACTCAGGCCGCAGTTCTTGCCCGAGTCTTCTACCCGCAACCATTTGGCCACTCCTTGCCGTTGATTCATGCAACTCTTCTCCTGATGCGGGAAGCGCCTGCCGCCGCTTCCCGCATCAGGTTTCAGTTAGTCTAGCCGCCAGCTCTACCCGTCGGCTCATCTTCTATCCGCAACTGCTCAGTTTGCCAGGCCGCCGTTTCCTTGCTTATGCTCTGTTCTCTTGCCGCTGCAGTGTGCCTACCCGTTGCTATTGCTTCTTACCGTAGCCTCCCTTGCCTGCCCGCTGCTGTTGTGTCTCGCCGCTGCGGGTTTCTGTCCGCTGTTGTCACTTCTTACCCACTGCGGTGGCTGCTAATCGCACCTCAGTTTCCCTTTTGCCAACTTCTGCTATGATTGGCTCCTCTCCAATGGCCGCTCAATCTCCTCCACACGACATTCAAAATGTCGTTGAAGCATTGCGTACCCAACTCCTGTAACTTCAAAAAATGATCAACAGTTCCTGCGGCTCTGTTGTGTCTATTTCTGATGGCGACATCTCCTGTCACGCTTATAGTCCTTCTTGGATTCTGTATTCTGGGGCAACACACCACATTACCCCAATGCAACCTCACATTACTTGGCCTCTGTGCATCCCAAGTTCATTGCTAATGGGGACACCATTCCTTCTCTGGCTCGGCTGCCATCAACCGTACTTCCTCCATCACTCTGTGTTCAATTCTTCATGTTCCGGGCTCTCCTTTCAACCTCCTCTTAATTAGCCGTCTCACTCAAGACCTTGATTGTTTTGTAACATTCTCTTCTACCTCTTGTGTTGTGCAGGATCACAAGATGCAGACTATCATTGGCAAAGAGCATTTGTCGAATGGTCTCTACCTCCTGGACCCCTCGCCCTCCTCTATTCTCTCCTTTATTATCTCAGTTGAGTGGCACCGGTGTCTTGGGCATGCTACACTCCACATTCTCTGAAAAGCTCTCACTACTCAACCCCTCCATGACTTCACATCCGAGTCCTGTATCTACGACAAACAACATCGAGCTACTTTCCCGCCTTCTTCTACACGGAGCGCTGCTTCTTTTGCTCTTGTTCATTCAGTTATTTGGGGACCATATAAAACCGCGAGTACTTCTGATTATCGTTACTTCATCACTTTTATTGATGATTACCCGAATGACATGATTATATTTACTTCATGATCGCTCTGATCTGACTCAGATTCTTCGTGCCTTTATTATTGAGACTTGCAATCAGTTCTCCACTACGATTAAAACACTCCGGATCGACAATGCCCGTGAGTATAATAAGTCATGGGGTTTTTGGCCTGTGTGCTGAATTCGAGATCATCCACCAAACTTCGTGTGCTTATATCCCCCAACAAAATGGTATTGCTGAACGCAAGAATCGTCACCTCCTTGACGTTGCCGGCTCCCTTATGTTTCAAATGAATGTTCCCCCACTCTATTGGAATTTTGCGGTATCTACAATCTGCTACCTTATTAACCGCCTTCTCTCCTCCGTTCTCAACTTTGCCTCTCCCTTTAGTCTCCTGTTTCCTTCCATCAACCCATTTTCCGTCCCACCTCGTGCATTTTGCTGTGTTTGCTATGCGCATACTCTTAGTTCCTCCACTGATAAGCTTGCTCCCCGTGCCACGAAATATATGTTTGTTGATTACTCTCGAACTCAGAAGGGCTACATATGCTTCTCTCCTACTCGTAAGGTTGTGAATTCTAGTGATGTCACCATTCTCGAGGACCAACCCTATCATTCTCAGACAACTGAGTCTCCCATTCCGCCTCTCCTTCCGCGGCCTGCTGACCCTATTACTTTTAACCTCCCACCCCTTCTTCCCATGCCAGTCCTCTCCACCCCACCTTCCCTTCCCACACCTCTCCCACCAAAACTGCCTCTGCCTCGGGTGTATACTCGTCATCCTCCATTTTCTACGACTCTACAGGAGATGCCCGCTACCAATAATATTTTGCGACCTGCAGATCCGACAACCTCATCTACTGCTCACCCGATGACGAATTATGTGTCGTTACACCGTCTCTCTCCGGACCTACAAAGGTTTGCTCTTTCTATATCCTTTATTACTACCCCTACCTCGGTGCAAGAGGCTCTCCAACATCCGAAGTGGCGGACGACCATAAACGAGGTAATGTCAGCTCTTTGGGCAAACCACACTTGAGATCTTGTCCCTCTTCCTCCCGCACAATCTTGTTTGAGTTGTAAGTGGGTGTTTGCCATTAAACATGGTTTAGATGAGACCGTTCAACGTCTGAAGGCTCGCCTTGTTACTCGTGATTTTACTCAACAACAAGGTCTAAATTATGATGAGACCTTTTCCCCAGTCACCAAACTCAACACTGTTTGTATTCTGATCTCCCTTGCTGTTCATCACCACTGGATGTTGCATCAAATGGATGTCAAAAATGCTTTTCTCAATGACGATCTGCAGGAGGTCGTCTATATGCACCAACCTCCCAGGTTTGAGACCACGGGAGAGTCTCTCATATGTCGTCTGAGAAAATCTCTTTATGATTTCAAACAATCTCCTCGGCATGGTTTGACAAGTTCAGCTAGACGGTTAGTGCGGTTGGGTTCACTCGGAGTTCAGCTGACTTCTATTTATTCACTCGACATCGTCCAACAAACACTGTAATTCTCTTGGTATATGTTGATGATATTTTGATTACGAGAGACGATCTCACAGGAATACACATGATCAAACAACATCTGACGACTGTGTTTCAAACAAAGGATCTGGACAACCTTCGATATTTTCTGGGTCTTGAGGTGGCTCGACGACCTGATGAGCTTGTTCTATCTCAAAGAAAGTACTGTCTTGACTTGCTTTAGGATGCAAGATACTCTGGATGCAAGCTTGCCGACACTCCCATGGATATCAATCACAAGCTCTGCACTCATGCCTCAAACTCTGATATTCTCCTTTCGAATCCAGAGTATTACCGTCGTATTGTGGGAAAGCTGATCTATTTCACTGTTACAAGACCTGATATATCATTTGTTGTTGGATTCGTCAGTCAATTCATGCATGAGCGTATCTCTCATCTACAAGCAGTTGAGCGCATTCTTCGATACTTGAAGACTGACCCTTAATAAGGTCTTGTATAGAAGTCTTCTTCGTCTCCCTTATCTCTAATTGCATATTTGGACGCTGATTATACTGGTTCATTGGAAGATCGTTGTTCCACAAGTAGATACTGTACTTATTTTGGAGGACATCTCATTACCTGGCGCAACATGAAACAGTTTGTAGTTGCTCGTTCATCTGCTGAAGCCGAGTATCGTTCAATGGCTGCTGTTGTGTCTGAGCTTACATGACTTGAAGGTCTCCTAGGTGATTTAGGGGTCAAGCTTTCCTCACCGGCTACTTTATTTTGTGGCAGTCTAACTACCATACACATTGCCAAGAATCCCATTTTAATGAACGGACAAAACACATTGAAGTTGATTGTCACTTCATTCCGGAAAAGGTTCAGTTGAAGAAGATAGATTTACAACATGTTCCTGCTGCTGGGCAAGTTGTTGATATTCTCATCAAGGCCTTACCTCGCCCGCTATACTACCAGTTTTTGTCCAAGCTTGGTGCTTACGATTTGTATGCTCCAACTTGCGGGGAAGTGTTAGAGAATATATGTAAAAGCCCAAAGATTGGCCCATCTTGAGGCCCATCTTGGTTGCTAGTTTAGTCCCACATCTTATAATAGGATTCCATCTCTCCTTTTTTTATATATATGTACAAGTGTACAAGCATAATGTATGTATGATGGTAGCATTAACTTTTGAGAAATTAATAAAATAACTGTTTTTCTCAATCCCCTTCGATTTTCTACAATATTAAACATAGTTCCAGTGTTTAGACAACACAATATTTGGCAAATATCACGGAGTAATAAAAAAAATGCATAGAGAAAGTGATATACAGTAACTTGTTGACCTAAGCCAAGCAGAAGATGACACTGCTGCTATTGGTGCATCAAGTGACACCTCCTACCTATTGAACGACTGCCACCATCTGCAAGAGCAAACGTGAGAAAGAAGGATGCCGTCTAAGTTAAAACATTAGTTTATATTACCTGCTATGTAAAACTTATCCTTCCACTGGTGTGTGCTATATAAATGAGCACTCTCAATGTAATAAAGTAAGTTGGAAATAAAAAGTGTAAAACTTAAAACTTATTTGGGCTTTGGTCTGTTATCTCTTCAGTCATATATATTTTGCTATCATTGGTATCAGAGCTTTTTTCTCAGTTGACTCTTGGACATCATAGGAGATGGCTTCTTCAAGCACCTATTCTGTGTATCAAACCTCAATTCCAACTTTCAATGGTGAAAGGTATGAATTTTGGAGTATACATATGAGATCAGTCTTTACTGCTCAAGGTTAATGGGATATCGTCCTGAATGGACCTACTATATCTACACCTGCTATATCAACACCAAGTAAAATTATAGAAATGACTAAAGATATTAAAATAAGTGAAGACGAAAGACAAATGAATGCCCGATCCATATGTATCATCTATCAAGGTGTTTCTGAAAATGTGTTTCCTCGAATTATGGGTGTAGAAACAGCCAAAGCAACCCGGGATCTATTAAAAGAAGCATATAAAGGGTATGGCAAAGTTATAGCATTAAAACTTCAAACTCTTTGGAAGGAGTTTGAAAATTTAGCAATGAAACCTGGAGAACAAGTTGAAGCCCTGTTGTCCAGAACTGTGCATATTATAAAGCATATACGTAGCAATGGAGATTTCATTGAAGACAGTAAAATAGTTTCTAAATTGCTGCGCATTCTCCCTCCTAGCTTCTACCCAATTGTCACAGCAATTGAAGAATCGAAAGATTTAGGAAACCTCTTCCTTACTGCTTTGATGGGTTCATTAAAAACACATGAAGAGAGTTTATCCCAAAGCAGCCAGTCACTTGATCATGCACTTCAAGTTAAAGCTCAAATTATACCTAAAGAAAAGAAATAGAGCATCCTGCCACACTCTTACCAATTCTTATGCGAACAAACCAAGTGCGTCAAATCAAGGAAATCTCAATGGTGACAAATATTGCATAATTTGTAAAAAAAACCAATCACTACTCAATGGATTGTTTTTTTAGATGCAAAAATTGTCGAATTCCCAATCATTCCGCTCAGAATTGTTGGCATAATTCAAAACAGAAAGCTAAGCTATCAGAAGTTCAACATAATGCTACAGAAGAAATGTTTTATTCCTCCGCACAGAATTCTCCTGTTAAGTCTGATATATGGTATTTAGACACCGGCTGCACCTATCACATGACCAACAATAAGGACAATTTTACTCACTTAGGTGAAAGCTATAAGTCACAAGTATTGTTGGGAAATGGTGGAACAGCCGGTATAGAAGGAAAAAAGGAACAATCTCTGTATGTATACATACGGGGAATTAAAACCAATATCAGATGTTAGCTATGTACTCACACTTATACTAAATCTATTAAGTGTTGGACAATTGGTGAATAAAGGATATACTCACATTTACTAATACTGGAGGACTGCTTACTCATAGAGCATCAGGAGCCACATTAGCCTCAACAACTTTGACTTCAAATAATCTGTTTACTCTTCATATGTCTGAAGTCCAAAAGTCTGCCTTTAAATGCCAACAAACAGGTTCTATGCCTCTATCTCTCCCTTAACTCTATGACATCATCGACTAGGGCACCTTCATTAGCAAACAATTTATTTAATGAAACACAAGGCTCTTTTCTCTGGTCTTCCTGCCCTACCTGACCAACAAAAATTCTTCTGTGAAGATTGTGCATATGGGAAATCTCACACAATGCCTTTTCCGAAGATTGCAAGCATCAGAACTCATAACCCTTTGGAATTAGTGCTTATGGAGATTTATGGGGACCAGCCTCAACTACATCCATTGGAGGTAAAAGATATTTTTTGCTCTTAGTTGATGATTATAGCTTTTGAAAAATTTCAAAGCTTTAAGATGGCAATAGAAACAGAAATGACACTGAAAATTAGAGCATTGAGAACTGATAGAGGGGCGAACCAATTTATGAATTTTTGTCTAGAAGCAGGAATCAAAAGAGAACTTACAACACCTTACTCCCCACAACAAAATGACATTGTTGAGAGGAGGAATCACACAATAATGGAGATGGCCAGATCTCTTTTACAGGGGAAGAGCTTACCTAAAATGTTTTGGGTAGAAGCAACAAAAACGGCTGTACATATACTCAATCGAGTGCCAACTTAAGCCCTGGCCAACAACACTTCATACTTCATGTTAAACAAAGAATCCCCTCAGTTGGACACCTGAAAACATTTTGATGCATTGCCTATACTCTATTAATTCCTCAAGGTAGAGACAAATTAGAGAAAAAGAGTGAAAATGCATTTTTATTAGATATAGTGAACAATCCAAAGCTTATAGATTGTTCAATCCCATTACCAATAAATTAATTATATCACGGAATGTGGTGTTCAATGAAGAGTCCTTTTGAGATTGGACAACTGAGGTTCAGAAGGCACATGAACCTAGAATGATGGTTGAGCATATATATAGCCTCCTCAATATCAATATTGAAGTTGTGCATGAAGAGAGTTCAACAAGGGAGACTCAGTCCAACTCTTCCTCACCTTCATCATTACTCCTAAAAACTCTCAGCTTACAAAATATTTATCAAAAAACTGAAATGACACTTATAAGCTCAACTCCTTTCAGTTATGAAGAAGCTAGCAAGGATCCTAAATGACAACAAGCTATGGATAAAGAATGGAACACAATTCACAAAAATAATACCTGGACTCTTGTAGATCTCCCTCCAAAGAAGATACTTATTGGCCTTAAATGGCTGTTTAAAACTAAATTATCTGAAACAGGAGCTATAATTAGACATAAAACTCGTTTAGTGGCCAAGGGGTACTCACAAATATCGGGAGTGGATTATGATGAAACATTTGCTCGTGTTGTCCGCATGGATACAATTCGACTTGTACTTGCTTATACTGCTCAAAACTATTTTCCTGTCTATCACCTTGACGTCAAGCAACATTCTTAAATGGAGAAGTGAAGGAAGACTTGTATGTGGAACAACCATTGGGATATGCTCTTAAATGAGATATGGAAAATAAGGTATACAAATTAAACAAAGCTTTATACGGGCTGAAACATGCCCCTAAGGCCTGGAATACTAATATTGATCATTACTTTGGTGAACATGGCTTGCTACAATGTACAAATGAACCTTCCTTATATCTCAAATGGGAAGGATCAATGCAAATTATAGTTGGCCTATATGTAGTTGATCTATTAGTCAATGGAAATTCTGCAGCCATGATAAATACCTTTAAAAAGCAAATGGAAACAAGGTATTTTATGACTGATCTAGGCATAATGAAATACTTTCTTGGCATACAAGTTCATCAATTCTCATCAGGGATACATCTCCAACAGAAATTTGTTACTGATATACTATCTAAAGCAAACTTCACCCAATGTAATCCTTCTCTCACTCCAATGCCTACCAATGACATGTTAAAGAAAGAAAACAATGAAGAGCTAGCAGATGCAACACTGTACAGATCTTTAATTGGAAGCCTAATGTATGTAACACATACTCACCCTGATATTGCCAATGGTGTCAACCTCATTGCTCAATTTATGCAGACTCCATACGAAAGCCACATGATTGAGTGCACCGTATTTCACGGTACTTAAAAGGGACTCAAGAATTAGGCATCATTTACAAGCATGAAGACAAATCTGACCTATTTAGGTATGCAGATGCAGATTGGGTTGCCAATCCAGATGATTGTAAGAGCACAATCGGCTTCCTCTTCCAACTAGGCACAAAGCCCATTGCTGGGCATGTCCCTCCTGAGCTCCGAGATGATGATTGAAGCCAATGGATCAACTAGCTGAGCTCAGGAGGAAGAATATACATGTAACTTGAAGAATAAAAATGGTGGATTCGCTTTCTTGGAGATATCAATAAATATATAGACATTTGATCTGCATGTTCTTCGATCTTAGTGCTTGCTAGAGTTTTTTTAGTAATAAGCTAATTAAACCAATCTTTTTCTTGGTGCTTTGATAGAGTCCTTGGAGATTTTATATTCTATTCCTGTATACCTTATTGTTTCCCCTAATTACATATGATTTTGTTTGGAACAGGTATTTATCTCCGAGCAGAAACTTTACACTATATCACAGCTGAAGCAGCACGAAAGCACTGGTGCTTTGGAAGTGGACGGCAGTGAGAGTGATGGCTTCACAGGCCATCCCATGTGCAAATTCTGCAAAAGACCCTTTTATGGGGACACCGAACTTTACTCTCACATGTCTACAGAACATTTCACCTGTCACATCTGCCAGAGGTATGTATATGCATGCCCACACCCTTTGGACGGATGTGTGTATTCATACTGTACTGATAATATAAACATGCAGGAAACACCCTGGTCATTATGAGTATTATAGGAACTACGACGACCTAGAGGTATGATTATTTCTTCTCCTTTTTGTTTTTTATGAATTTATTCTGTAATTTGTCTTGTTTTTGATTGATTGATAGATTCATTTCCGTGAAGAGCATTTTCTATGTGAAAGTGAAGCCTGCCTGACAAAGAAGTTTGTTGTATTTCAAAGTGATACTGAAATGAAGGTAATTGCCATTTGAATATGCAAATTTAAACTATATCATCTTATATAGTTTATATCTAGATCAGCTAGGACTTGTTGACAGGGTTTTGCTTGAATATTATTTTCAGAGGCACACTGTCATTGAGCATGGGGGTCATATGTCCCGCGCCAAGAGAAATGCAGCTCTTCAGGTATGCAGGAATTCAATCTTCAGTCCTAGGTCATCCACTTTTTTTGTCAGAAATTGATTTCTTGAAGCTATGTTGCACCGACACGCGACACACGACACGACATGACACGTGACTCGTCAATTCTCAAAAAATACCATATTCCGACACGTTGGGACACGAATATTAAATCTTTATTTTTTATAATTATGAAAAATCCTAAAACATTTAACAAAAAATAAAAATGAACAATTAACAAATAATCAAATAAACTAAGTCATGTTTAAATATTACTCATTAAATATTCAAATGCAAAACTTAACAAAAGGTTAAAAAATGATAAAACATTAACATATTACCATTATATATTATCAGTAAAAATAATGGATTCTTAAGCAAACATTTTCCCCCACTTTCAATATTCCTTTTTCTACAAAAAATATCCACCCCACTAGTAAATCCATCATCACTACTTGAAATGCTAGATGGGAGTAAAGACACTTTTTAGTAGCAAGACTCGCTATTCTAGCATTCATCATTTCTTCTAGTTTTTCTACCTCAAATAGATTACTCTTTGAGACTTTTACACACTTTTCAATTTCTTTTCCACCAATCATTAACACATGTGTTCTCACTCTTGTATATGAATTTATAAAATATTTTCACAAAAATTGGACTTTCAAGATAAATTGCTTCCCACCTCACCATGAGTAGCTAGCTTAGGGACACGCGTGTCCGATAGAGCGAGACACGCGAGTCCCGTGTGAGTCAGCGTGTCAGAGAGTGTCGGAGAGTCGGATGAGTGTCGGAGAGTCCGACACTGACACGCTGGGCTTTTGAACTGTCGGTGCTTCATAGGCTTGAAACACCTGTTTTGGCTCTATTTGGTACTCCTTTTTTTTTGCTCCGGTGGCATTTCTGATTCACCTATCAAAAAGTATTTTGGAGCTTTGGTGTGGTGGGAACTTGATGCATCCGTGATCGCATCCGGATGAGCTATGCTCGTTTGAGTGTTTTCTTTTTTAGATACTTTTATTATCATGTGTGTTGTCGTCATTCGTCGTTTTATATATGTGTGTTGTCGTCATATGTCATTGTATCGCACTTTTCATTTTATGTTAAGGCTTGTTTGTTTGACCGACCAACATGACCATTAATAAATAGGTCTGTTAGTCGAAGGTCTTAGGATGCATGCACGACGATATTTTGTTTAATTGCATGAAAAAACAAGCAAGTCTGAATTAATTAATTCCTATTTAATTCAGAATTGATATGGGAGTTTGAAATAAAAAAGAACCTCTTGAGCTTCCAAAACTTCCCTCCTTTAATCATCTTGAGCTTTTGAAATAAAAAAGAACCTCTTGAAATAAAAAAGAACCTCTTGAGCTTTTGAAGTGTCGGTGCTTCATACCTCTCCTCGCCAGTCGCCCTGCCGCCCCTCTTTGCCCCTTCCCGAGAACTCCACCCGCAACCTGGCCAGCCCTGTCCCACACCGCCCCTGTTTCAGTCCGCCTACCTCCCCACAACCCGCACGGTCACATCCAAACCCATATCGCCTTCCCCGACGAGCCACAACTCCAAAAATTGAGAAAACTCTTTTGCCACGGGAACTCCGCAGCAGGTATACCTTTCAGCTCCTTGTTGTTATCATTTTACTCATGCAATTAAATTAAGTGATCAAAAAGTTAGCGCTTGCAACTCTTCCAGCTTCGACTGTCGTTTTTTCCTCCATTATAAAAAAACGCGTCTTTGTCGCTTGCTAGAGCTGTTGCTTGCGGAATTAATAACTCGAGCGCGGAGCCAACGCTAGATTCTCCGAGTCGAATCGCCTTGAGTATTGAAATAGATACTGACGTCCTCGCTCTCTCGGGAAGGCCACTGCTAAGTTTTTTAGTGCGGTACTGGGTCGCATCAATTTGGTATCAGAGGGTTCGATTCACTTCTATCGTGAATCAGACGATCCTGATATTCTCTAAGTTGTGTTTTTTTAATTAAAAAAAATTGTTCTTCAGAAAAAAAACAAAAGATTTTTAATTAAAAAAAAAACTAATTTTCTGAGTAAAAAAAAAGGGAGGGTTTACTTTTTTTTTAAATTTTTTTTTTAAAGTTTTTTTAATTTTCTTTAAAAAAATGGAAAATTGAGGCGAGCGTCGATGACTTAAATCAACGCATGGGCAACCTCATGCAGATGATTGAAACACTCACCATCCAAGTGGGTGATGTAACGTAAGTCATGAATGGGTTACGAACTTTCGTCAATAATCTTGAAGCCGCTAGACACCTAGGTCTAAATCAGGGACCTCCGCCAAACCCTAGGGAGGAAGAACCTTTCTCGCAACCACTTGATCCCCAAAACCAACTACGATGGGATACAAGCATCAAGTTGGATGTAAGAGATTTTGAGGGCAGAGTAGAACCCGAAGAATGCCTAGATTTGTGCGAGCGTATGGAGCGATTTATGACTTGGAAACGGATGCCATTGAATCGCCAAGTTGAGTATGCCACCCTTCGGCTTAAGGGCCCTGCACTAGTCTGGTGGGTCCAATTATAGCGTACCCGTTTCACTTTAGGTTTGGCCCCGATCACGACCTGGGTCGAATTTAAAAACCAGTTGCTGAAGCGATATGTTCCCCCAGATTATCTTCAAAACTTATATCACAAATTTCACAACCCACTTCAGGATAAACTCTCGGTGGACGACTATACCAATGAGTTCCTTATCCTCCAGTCCAGGATAGACATTCGGGAGGACGAAATACTGTGTCTCGCTATCTAAACGGCATGCGTTATGCCATCTGAGCGCTAGTAGAGCTTCATGACTTCCGAGACCTAGGGGAGATCTCTAGTAGGGCCTGTCGTGTGGAAGCATCACTACAGAAGAAAGCTTCCGGCCCTCGGATTTTTGAAAGACTTCCTAACACGAATTCACTCAAACCCCTCAGTCAGGGTCACTCTCCAGGGTCCACTGGTGCCCCTACTCCGCCCCCTGCCTATACTAAAGGCAAAGAGGTTATGGGTTCCCGACCCAACCCGACAACCTTTCGTCTTTTTAAGTGCATGGAACCAGGACACAAGTCCTCGGAATGCCATCGTAGGTAGTTTGTAGCTGTAGTTGAGTCCGAGGAAGATCAGGAGCCTGAGTACGGTGTCTTCCTTACAGACTCCCAACCAGATCCGAACGTCGTAGACAAAGTCGAAGTAGAAGGAGAGCATGCGGAGCACCTAGTTTGTGTCATGTACCATAGTCTCCTTATTCCCGAAATTTCCACAAAGAATGAATGGTTGAGACATAATATTTTTCGTACGATCGCACGCATCCAGAGACAATTTTGCTCCATCATTATTGATAGCGGGAACATGAAAATTTTTTTGTCGCAGTGCATGGTAGAGAAGCTTAAACTTAAAACTGAACCTCTAGGAAAACCATACAGCTTGTCACGGGTCACTAGTTCTGTGAGTATTCCAGCCACACATCAGTGTTTAGTTGAGTTTTCCATAGGGGCATCCCACCAGGATACTGTTTGGTGTCACGTTGCGACCATGGAGGTTTGTCATATATTGTTAGGGCTTCCGTGGCAGTTCGATAAGCGCGTAGTTCATGACGGAGCAAGGAACTCGTACATTTTTGAACAAAGTGGGCACAAGATCGTTCTTCTTCCTCAGAAGAACGGGCCCTTGCCTAAACCCTTAGAACATTCGTCGACTAGTAGTAGCACGACTTCTCCTATTGCTGCGATTTCCTTTCCTTCAGTCCACATGTTACATACTGGTTCCCGATTCCAGGAGGAAATAAAGGCGAGTGAAGTTGTCTATATTTTAGCCGGTCTAGATTCCAGTTGAGAGACCGCCGAGATTCCCAGTTTAGTGCGCCCCCTTATTTCTGAGTTTTCTTCTATTATGCCCGAGGAGCTACCGGATCATCTTCCTCCCATGCGAGGTATATAACATTTTATCGATCTTATACCAGGTGCTAGCCTACCTCATTTACTGCACTATCGAATGAGTCCTAAAGAGCATGAGGAGCTCCGCCGTCAAGTCACCGACCTAATCAAAAAGGATCATATTAGGGAGAGTATGAGTCCCTGCGCAGTTCCTGCACTATTCGTCCCTAAGAAGGATGGAACTTGGCGTATGTGCGTGGATAGTCGAGCCATCAACAAAATTACCAGTAAGTATTGTTTTTCGATTCCTCAATTGGACGATATACTCGACATGCTCAGTGGGTCCAAGGTTTTTTCCAAGATTGATCTCAAAAGCGGCTACCATCAAATCCGGATCCGACCCGGGGATGAATGGAAGACTGCTTTCAAGACTAGGGAAGGACTCTACGAGTGGCTTGCGATGCCATTTGGCCTCTCCAACGCCCCTAGTACCTTTATGTGACTTATACATCAAGTTCTCCGCCCTTTGATGAGAGTTTGTGTGGTTGTTTATTTCGATGACATCTTAGTTTATAGCGACAACCCCAACCAACATCTTGTGCATTTGCGTCAGGTCGTTCAGATCCTTTTAGAAAACAAGCTTTACATGAACCTTAAAAAGTGCATATTTTTGACCGATAGTTTGCCTTTCTTAGGGTATAATTGGCCGACAGAATTAAGGTTTATCCAGAAAAGATCCAAGCAGTTAGAGTGTGGTTGAGTGCAAAGACTATCACTGTAGCCCGCGGTTTCCATGGATTAGCCTCGTTTTATCGTCGGTTTATTAGAAATTTCAGCACTCTCATTTCGCCTGTGACTGTCTGTCTTAAAAAGAGTCACTTTATTTGGACGTCCGAAGCGGAGCGTGCCTTTTCACTTGTCAAGGAAAAGTTGACTAGTGCTCCCGTGCTAGCGCTTACTGAATTCGAGAAAACCTTTGAGGTAGATTGCGACGCTTCGATAATTGGAATAAGGGCTGTCTTAAGTTAAGAGGGACGAACCATCACGTTTTTTAGTGAGAAGCTAAATGAAGCCAAGACTCATTATTCCACCTATGATCTAGAATTCTACGCCATCGTCCAAGCCCTTCGTTATTGACGTCATTATTTAATTCAACGCGAGTTCATCCTTAATACTGATCATGATGCCCTTCGACATTTGAACTCTCAGAAGGAGGTGCGTAGACATGTCAAATGAGCAACTTTTCTTCAGGAGTATACCTTCCGTCTTAAGCATAAGCCCGGTATTTCGAATAGAGAAGCAAACGTGCTTAGTCATAGGACACATGCCCTAGTCACCCTTCAGCCGCAAATCCTCGACTTAGATAAGAAAAAAGACCTCTGTCCTACTGATTCATATGTCGACAAGATTTGGGGCTCGTGTCGATTTAGTGGTACTGATCCCACTACGGAATATATTTTGAGTGATGGTTTTTTTATTCAAAAGGACTCACCTTTGTATTTGTGAAGGGACACTTAGGGAGACCTTACTAAGAGTGCTTCATTCTTCTGGGTTAGGAGGTCATGTTGGGCAAAAATAAACTTCTGGACCTCGCTAACTCCCAATTTTATTGGCCTAAAATGAAGGAGGATGTTGCCAATTTCGTTAGGACTTGCACTACCTGTCAATTGTTTAAATGACACACTCAAAATACAGGCCTTTACACCCCTCTTCCCGTTCCTGAGCGGCCATGAGATGAATTCTCTATGGACTTTGTTGTAGGCTTACCCCGAACCAAACGAAGGGTAGATTCAATTTTTGTCGTGGCTGATCGTTTTTCGAAGATGACTCATTTTATTTCTTGTAAAAAAACGTCCGATGCCACACACGTTGCCGATCTTTTTTTTTGGGAGATCGTACGTTTACACGGGATTCCCTGCTCTTTCACTTCCGATCGTGACCCTCGATCTTTTTTTGGGAGATCGTACGTTTACACGGGATTCCCTGCTCTTTCACTTCCGATCGTGACCCTCGATTTTTGATTTATTTTTGGAAAACTTTATGGGAAAAACTTGGGACCAACCTAGAATTTAGTAGCGCCTATCACCCGCAGACGGATGGGCAGACCGAGGTAGTGAATCGAAACTTGGGCGATTTTCTTAGATGTCTAGCGGGAGTGCATTCGAAGCAATGAGATTTAGTTATTCCGCAAACAAAATTTGCTTATAACAGCTCAAAGAATCGTTCCACTACTAAGTCTCCTTTTGAGGTAGTCTATGTCTACCCCATCCCGTTATTACTCGATCGTCATTCTCTTCCTTCTTTTGAACAAACCTCTTTTGATGCGCTGACATATATTGATCACTTAAAATCTTTGCATAAGTTGATTGCTAACAGTTTGCCAGCATCTTCTGAGAAATACAAGGATGCGGCGGATAAACATCGCCGCGATTTGTATTTCTTAGAAGGAGATTGAGTTCTTGCTTTTTTCAGGAAAGAGAGATTTCTCGTGGGCACCTATCACAAGCTACAACAAAAGCGTTTTGACTCATTTCAGGTTAAAAAGTGTCTTGACTCAAATGCTTATCTTTTAGACTTACCCGCTGAGTTTGATACTTCTCCTATTTTTAATATTGCTGACCTTGTGCCTTTTTTGGAGAGCCTCCCGTTACTAACCTGAATCCACCCACTTCCGTACCATCTACCACTCCCCATCCAACTTTAGCCCTATCTACACCCACCATTGAGGAGATTGAGCAGGTGTTGGATGTTCGTGAGTTTTAAACGCGCGCCAGTACATATCAGCGTTACCTCGTTTCGTGGAAGGGCCGGAATATTTCGGACAGTTCATGGATAAGCGCCGCCGAGCTTCGTCGTCTCCATCCTGATCTTACTATTGGAGGTTTTTGCCAATTCTCGACGGGGCCGAGTCCTTTCAACCCCGGGGGAATTGATGCATCCGTGGTTACATCCGGATGAGCTATGCTCGTTTGAGTGTGTGTGTGTTTTCTTTTTAAGGTACTTTTATTATCATATGTGTGTTGTCGTCATTCATCGTTTTATCGTCATATGTGTGTTGTATCGTTGTATCACACTTTTCATTTTATGTTAAGGATGTTGGTTTGACCGGCCAACATGACCATTAATAAATAGGTCCGGTAGTCGAAGGTGTTAGGATGCATGCGCGGCAATATTTTGTTTAATTGCATGAAATAACAAGCAAGTGTGAATTAATTAATTCCAATTAATTCAGAATTGATATGAGAGTTTGGAATAAAAAAGAATCTCTCGAGCTTCCAAAACTTCTCTCCTTTAATCCTTATTATTAAAGCCCCTTTTAAATGAAATTATAACCCGCTCCCTCCAGCTTAAAACCGTCTTTTATTCCTCCTATTAAGCCATCCCATCAGTCCTTTAACGGGGGACTGGGAAAAACGAAATGGAGAGGGGCAAATTGTCTACTCTCCCGATTTCTGTCCAGCAGGTGCTGCCATCGCCCGATTCCCGTCCGCCCATCTTCTTCCTCTCCAGTTCCGACACCGCCTCCGGGAATCGATCGAGACCCGGCGACCCTCCAACCTCCAGATCCGACGAACCCGCCATCCCCCAAGCGGCATCCAACGAACCCCATTGCCCCTCGGAAGGACGGTTGACATCGACCCATTTTTTTCCTGCCTTTTCCCCGGCTCCGCCCTGCCGTGCCTCCACCATCTCCGGCGAGTTCGCCACCTGAAACTCTAGTCACCAGCCACGCTTACCTCTCCTCGCCAGCCGCCCCGCCGCCCCTCTTTGCCCCTTCCCGAGAACTCTACCCGTAGCCTGGCCAGCCCTGTCCCACACCTCCCCTGTTTCAGTCCGCCTACCTCCCGACAGCCCGCACAGTCATATCCAAACCCATATCGCCTTCCCCGACCAGCCACAACTCCAAAAACCGAGAAAACTCTTTTGCCACGGGAACTCCGCAGCAGGTATACCTTTCAGCTCCTTGTTGTTATCATTTTACTCATGCAATTAAATTAAGCGATCGAAAAGTTAGTGCTTGCAACTCTTCCAGCTTCGACTGTCGTTTTTTCCTCCATTAAAAAAACGCGTCTTTGCCGCTTGTTAGAGCTGTGACTTGTGGAATTACTAACTCGAGCGCGGAGCCAACTCTAGATTCTCCGAGCCGAATCGCCTTGAGTAGAGAAATAGCTACCACCGTCCCCGCTCTCTCGGGAAGGCCACTGCTAATTTTTTAGTTTGGTACCGGGTCGCATCAAAACTGGGAAAGGACAAAAACTCCATTTTGACCTTCATTTTCCACCGAAGGGTGGGAGCTCCATGACTCACTAGAGCCATCAATATTGCTCTCCCAAACTGATTAGGTTCAGTTTGGGACAACTGTGGCGTTTGAGTGGCGGCGGTGTGAAACTGTGACACATTCATGGTAGTTTACCTACGTTTGAACTTTCGTGATAGCTTTTTCGATCCAAATTTTGATTTCTCGGGTCCGGGCGTCCACGTCTGATAAAGCTTGACAATGCCTACATGCATGTGGTGAGTCTTGACCTAAAATTTTGTTTTAAAAAATAGCGTTTCTGACCACGCCAATTTTTCTTTTTCATAACATGTTCACAACTGCCACTGTTCTCCCAAACAGAGCCTTGTTTAATTTAATAGTTCTGTTGTTTATTTTCTGCTCCTTGATCCTTCTGCAGATCCCTATAAGCTTTAAATATCGACAAAACGAGCAAGAACATCGTCGAGGAAGAAGATATGATCATCATCATCCCGAACAATCTAGTAATAACCGGTTAACCATGGCAATTCAAGCTAGTTTAGAGACGGCTTTTGCTGAGAGTAGGTTTTTCGAGTCATCTCATGGCGGTAGACCAAATGCTGAACACGAAGAAGCAGTCCAATCTGATGAAGTCACGAGTTCAAGGGAGTTATTACCCATCAGTTCAATTTCTGAACCATCCTCCTCAAGATCAATTGCAGCCAAGAGACATTGTGTTCAGAATGGGCTTATTCTTCAGGACAAATCCTTTCCCCCCCTCTCTAATTTTGCACCACCAGAGCACTCTTCCAGAAATCCTCAAGCTTTTAGTCAAAGGACTAGTGCTAATTTGGGAGAACTTTTCCCTCCACTCTCCGGCGCTAAAGGAAGAAGCAAGCCAAAGAAGAAATCCTTTTCACAGTGTTTAGCCGCAAATACAATTACATCTCGTACTAATCCTCGAGTGAAGGGCACTGTCAAAATTCTGAACTCCGCTCTGACGAGACCATTTGCCAAAAACTACGATTCCGGTTCCTCCACTTCAGCTTCTTCTCACGTCAGGCTGACCCAAAATCCCCCAAAAGAAACCCCGTCTTCTTCCCCGTTTGTTAAGCTTTCCAGTGCGTCGGATCATGCTGCTCCTTCTACTTCATCCCTTCAGACCACTCAAACTAGAGAGAATCGTTCAGATACCACTGCGTCCCTGCCACACGCGGAGGATTTTCGCGGAGCGAACAAGTCCTTGGTAGAAAATATTCGCATGAGCCTTGGAATGGACGAGGATAGATATTTAGCATTCAAAAGCATTTCTGCGGAGTACTATCAGAACCTTATAAACACTTCGGAATATCTCTTATATGTGGATCAGCTTAGCCTCTCACATCTTGTATTTGAGCTAGCCCAGCTCTGTCCTGATGCCCAGAAAGAGAATGAACTGATTAATGCTTACTGTGCCAGTTTATCATCCAACGCTCTCCATGAAAACAGCAGCAATGCTGTCATCTCAAAGGAAGTTCTGAAGAAAGGAAAGCCAAAGACCGAAACTTCCGCCGGAAAAGAGGCATTGGCCGATAGCATTCGAACCGTAAAGGATAAAATTCCTTCCTTGGTCGGAAAAATGAGTGGAAATTCGGGCTCTTCCGACACGAATGCAGGGGATTTGTGGAGTAAAAGAGAACTCTTGACCAACAACAAGGAATTGGGAGATGGGGGCGTTAAGAAAAATAAAAAGACGTCGAAGTTTCTCAGAACTAGACTGGGTGATGCTTTGGAGGTTTCTCTTGATCGAGGTCATCGGCAAAATAGCCCAGAAAGATTCAGGGAGGAGAGCAAAAACAGGCCGGCTGATGGAGCTGGTGTCTGGGGTAAAGGGGGTGGGAAAAAGCTTTTCGCTCAGAGGGGACCCTAAAAGTGAAGGGTCTTCAGGGGGTCTTTTTTTGTTCATAGAATCACAGGTAGAGGGGATCCTGATTCCTGAAGAGAAATTTTTCTGTCCGGGCCCGGACTTAAATCTGAGTCTGGAACCCACACAATTTAGGCGCGTGGCTGTCAATTATATTTTATATTTCGCTCAGGCAGTCTTTTGTTTATAGAATCACGGGTAAATCTTGCAATCATACTTCTGTTATCACATTCCCTCTGCTTTTGTTTTGTGCAGAATGTTAGTTGTTGTTTAAGATATAAATAATAACGTTATAATTTTAGTATTTCAAAATGAATTTAATGTTTAATATTAAATAATAATAACATTATTATAAGTAATAAGGGGGTTAAATTGCATTTTTAGTCTATTTTTAGCAAAATTATCCGGGGAGAATATAATATTGATTTTTAGTTTAAAAGATTTAGGCAATATATGTCAATTATTTATTTCACAACTCTTATCATCAAACAATATTAGGCTCCCACGCTACGTTTGGCGCGACATTTTTGCTCCTATGAGTTTGGGCGAAAACACAACCATCACTAACCGTTTGGGGGGACTTAATTTCACCGGTCAGGCGATTATGACTGCATGAACCAGATCTTAATTAAGGTCCGGTTCATGCGGCCGTAATCGCTTGACCGGTGAAAATAAGTCTCCCCCCTTAAATGTATGTTTGACATGACAACGGTTATGACCATCATGTAGAAAAAAAAAGTTGAGCTTACAAATGGATGATACATAAAAATGGATGATATTCCTTTGGCAAGGTCGCGCATTCACGAATAATGATTTACAACTACCGCATTCACGATCACCACTGCCGTGCCAAACGGAGCCGAAGTTGACAGTGATTCACACTTTCTTTCCCATGAAAACAGATTTTTCCAATTTTATTTTACTCATTTCCTTTTTTTTGGATTTCTTTTATTTATATTCTATTATACTATCTATAAGAAATAATCAAGGAAGAAATAGAGTATATTTCAACTTAAGAGCTTATTTTAGGAAATAATATTTATATTATTATGTATGCGTTGTACAACTAGGCGTGCACAAAAAAATTGGTTTTAACCTTTCCGGTTGGGACTGATCCGGTTAGGATCGGCTAGGGACCGGTCCCGATTAGAACTAGTCCGATCCCGGACCGGTCCCTGGGGGCCCAAGGGGTCTCCCTTTTTTCATAAAAGGCCAGTCCCGGACTGGGACCGGTAAAAGACCGGTCTTTGATAATAGACCGATCATTTCAAGCTGCACGCAATATTGTTGAAGTTGCAAGTGACCTTCAATGCCGTGGACTGCTTCTTCTCCTCATCATTGAACTGATCCTACTCAAGAGGAGGAAATTTGAAAGTTAAAGACCGGTCTCTTACACTTGGACATAATATGGAGGTGGATGAAAAAAGATCGGTCTGAGACCGGTTAGGACCGGTCCTCCAGTCCCAATCGGTTCTTCTCAAGAGGACAAAAACTGGTCCCGGATCGGGACCGGTTTGAGCGGGACGGTCCGTGATTGGTAGGCCAAAAGACTGTTCTTTTAAAAGACAGGTCCCAGTCCGGCCCGACAGTCCTAATGTGCACCACTATATACAACTCTATTTTTAAAAACTATAAAAATATCTTGTGTATGTTTATATTTTATAGCATTCATGTGCAAAATATCCCTTCAAGTTCTCCATGTTATAAAATAAAAATTTACATGAGATTTTTTTTCTTATAATTTTAAAAGATAGAGATGCAAACTGTATTTTTTACTTATTAGTTTGATACTTTGCTTGCTAGTTTGGTCTCTTAACCAAGTAATGGACTGTTATTGCCTGCCATCGAGGACATGCTTTTTTACCTAATCAAGGGTAATCTGGTAATTTGGCTCCATTAGACCAAAAATTTCAGTTCAGTTCCTGTTCGATTCTAGATTCTGCTCGTTTTATTCCATGTTATTCATTACTCGTATTACTTAGTTAAATAGCAATTTGCAAGTAATTGATAATAAAATCATTCTACTTAAATTCTAGCTCCTTAAATTTAAAATTTTGATCATATTAATCATTTAAGAATATAATACTTGCATAATAATAAAGTAAATATTTATTATTATTAATTAGGAGCAAGTTTAACATAATATTATCATTCAATGATTCAACATTTTTAAATTCTATGATAAAAAGATATTATTATTGATGTCTTTTATATTTGAAATCATTATAAACAATAAAACATATATAATAACTACTAATGATTATCAATAGATATACCCTAAATACCACATAAATTACTAATCATTTGCCAACATTTTGATTCCTAGGTTGGTTCTCAAATACCCACCCCCATAACAACCAAAAGATCGATTCCAAATTTTTTGAAATCAAAATTAAATCAAGAACCACTAGAACCGACCCAAATTAATCGGTTCGATTTTTCATTCTCCGGTTTATTTTGCACATCCATAAGTAGAAGTTTTTCCCAATGGATAATAAACATAAATTTTCTGTCCACTGCAATATTTTAGGAGGGCCAAATGAAAAAAAAAACAATCTTTAAAAAAGCTTTCTTTTCATAAAGCCTCAGTAAAATTCTTTATTGAAAATAAACTTCAAAATTATTGCTAATTTTCTTAAAAATAATCTCAATAAAAAAAAGTTTTAACAAGCTGTCTATTTTTTTAAAAAAATCTGAAGAATAGTTTATGAGGATCAATAAATCATGTTAAAAATTTAATTTTTTTTATTATTTTGCCCACAAAAATGACACCTACACAATAATTTGTGACATGGGACCCAATTGCAGGAACCTTTATTGGGTCAGCTTCCAGCACCAATGAGGGTGCACATCGCAGTTCATCGCGCTAGGCCCCACAGTGCACTGAGCTGCGCTCCCATTGGTCCCAGACGGCGTCCAGGAGAGGAGAAAATCATTGGCACGTATCCTTACCGTGCATGATAAGAAGATCTGGCCGCCCGATCCGCAAAAATACAGTCATATTTGAAATTCAAAATTATGGTTATGCACGGGACAATAATACATGCATATAACATACCAAATTATTTTTCCAGGGAGAGACGAGCCAAAAGCAGAAGCGATAAATCCAAGCCCCGATAACCGTCGCATAGTCCCGTAAAAATAGCACTGGAGAAAAATGAAACAATCAAGTCAACAGAAAAGGCATAAAACTTTCATATGTGACAAGGAATTGGCCCAGCTTGCCATTTCCTTGTTCACAAGAAGAAGATAATTATACAAGAGGCAGCAATTCTCCATCCACACATGTCCAGAGTTTTATTGCTATGCAGGCTACTAGTAAGGGAGTGACATTTGTCATTAATTGACCCCTTGAGAAAATTATTCATCTCCTTCAAATTCTTCAAATGCAAAGAGGGAGAGAGAGAGGGAGCCCATGGCAGGAGGAGAGGCGAGGTGCGAGCGGACGAGGCCGGTGCAGACACCGGGAGAAGAGAGGAGCTTCGAAGAAGTTTTGAGCAGCTTCGCCGTCTTTGGAATGTCGATTAATGCCGACGAAAACTTCCCCCAGCTCAAAAAGAACATCATCGCTCCCTTTGACCGCCGATATAGGTACTTCTTGTCCTTCCCTCTCTTCTCAACTCCTCCCATTCTAAGGCTTCGTTTGGGGGGGACTTATTTTCACCGGTCAAGCGGTTACGACCGTATGAATTGGATCATAATTAAGGTCCGATTTATGCGGTCGTAACCGCTTGACCGGTGAAAATAAGTCCCCCCAAACAGAGCCTAAATCTCATTCCATTTATAGTTAGAATTTATCCTATGCCTTCTCATTCCAAAGGCTTCGCAGCGGAATTGAAATTGAATATTAGAAATGAGATTTCGTCAATCCATTAGAAGTGCGTTGGAATGAACTCACAATGAATTCCACGAAGTTCAAAAAAACATTCGTAGCGAACTTCACCGAACAATGAAATTAGAATTAATCACTCAATTCCAATTCCAAAAGCTCAATTCCATTCAACCAAACGGAATTTAAATTGATTGGTTCAATATGAGCTCTCGTGTCTTCTCTTTGGCCACACATCCCTCATAGGTTTTTAATTACAACGATGGCGACAGAGCTGGACTGCCGAGCGACCAAGAACACAAAGTTATTCAGTCTGATGGAGAAAGGAGAACAAGAAAAAAAAATGTTAACCCACCACATGGTCAGGCGAATCCCTGCACTGGAAAGTTCTTAATGCAAAACTAAGGCTCTATTTGTTTCAGCGGTGGGGGGGGGGGGGGGGGGGTCGTTTATGGGAAACGCAGCAAGAGGCGGGTAAACAAATGGACCGGCGTCCCCGTTTGTGGCGTTTACACCCGTCAGCGTGAGAAAAGAAGCCAAAAACGCAGGATTCGAACCGCCGGAGCCAACCTGCAGTTCGAGCGGCAGCTTTTAGATCCGCCGGGCATCTCCTCCCTCTGCGCCAAACGAACCGTAAGGCTACCTTTGACACGGTTTTTTTTTTGCCTCAAAAGTGAGTTTAGACAAGAACACCGCCCATCAACCGTTTAAACATAAAAGCGAATGAAATTCTTTAAGTGAGCGTTAACAAATGACAATTTAACCTCCATGTTCATGACCGCCACTACCGTGCTGAACATAGCCAAAATGGATGAAATTTCTTAGATGAGATCGAGCATACACGAACAAAAATTAATAACCACCACATTGACGACCGCCACTGCAGTCCCAAACTAACCCTAAATATATTAACAAATCTAACTAAATGAAAGTTTATTTTGGAGCTGTGATAACAACTTTGACAAATATTAATTTTAAGTGATTTTTTTTAAAAAAGTACAATTTAAAATTTATCGCAATTCATCCCCACTAAGCGAAACTAAAAACTGGACATTTATCTGAGAATTTAATAATGACCTAAAAAAACATCGTTTATTGAGACCTTATCTATAAATTTGTACAATTAAAAGAGCGATATTGTAATTTCAAAACATGGAGCGTGCAAATAGTAATTTACTAACTCCCAAGTAAGATTTAGGTAATTAAAAAAAAGGCAATATTAATAGCACCCTGAAGTCGCTATTAGCAGCCATTTCAATGTGTTATTTTGATTTTTTTTTGGGGTGCTATTAGCCAATAGAGGGGTGCTATTAACATTGCCCTTAAAAAATGGGCAGCCCAGTGCACAAAGCATCCCTGCCCAGCGATGGTCCGAAGAAGAGTCCCACCACAGGGGTGAAATGTAGGCAAACCTTATCCAATATTTTTGCAAGAAACTGCTTCCAGGACTCGAACCCATGACCTTCAGGCTCACACAACAACACCCAACCACTGCGAAAAGGAGCGCCTTCAAGAGTTAGGTAATTAGTAGCATAAACATATTTATAATGATGGTGATTAGGGATATACCTAATGTCATCTTAGCAGTAAGATTGACCTAAAATCAGTCTTAGATGGTTTGAGCACTCTAGATACATATATACCTTAATTCTTTGCATAATTACATTCTTCGGGGAGTACCCCATGCGGGCGGCAACACTCGGCGAGGGCGGGGCAATATTCGGGGGATCTGGTGGGGGGCATTTTTTATTTTTTTGAAGAATCCAACCTATTAGAAACAACATTGAGAATACAAAAAATAATAATAAAGTAAATAATACCTCCTCTTCAAGCTTTTGCCTTCAATGTTAACTGGTAGTTATCCCACACAAAAACCATGCCTGTGACACAAAACCATGTAAAGACATGCTTGATTTCCACAGCAAACATTAGAAATGAGAATTGCTATTGTCTAATGCACTAAAATATCAAGGAAAAGAAAAAAAATAATAAGAACTTAAGA
Organism: Platanthera zijinensis; assembly: GCA_039513925.1. NCBI lineage: Eukaryota > Viridiplantae > Streptophyta > Magnoliopsida > Asparagales > Orchidaceae > Platanthera > Platanthera zijinensis. The sequence goes on along the minus strand of CM077080.1, from coordinate 246,338,643 downwards.
AATTGGAGCACATTATTCAGTTTGCAACAACTAATGATTGAAAATAATTTTCACTGACCTACAACAAAAATTTCACTACCTGCAATGAAAATTCCAGTGAGTATCACATTTTGAACACTGAATTATTCATAAATCTTTAGAAAAAACAAATAATGGGGAAGTTCTATTAATTTATTATGCACGCACAGGGGCATGGAACGAAGCAGAGTCTTCGTATTTGATAGTTTTACTTCTTTGTGGTTAGGCCAATCAAATTAATATTGCTTTATAAATATCAATTGTTACAACTGTCAGATTCATGCATGGTTGCACGTAGAAGTGTCGCTCACTATTTTCTGTCCAGCGCCAAAAGAAAAGTAAAAAAAAAAACAGGTGGAAGACGCGGAAGAGTATGGACCGTGAGCAAGAGGATGGAGCACACAAAGAATTGAAAGAGCGGAGGAAGAAGCCGAGCCAATATTTATTTCGTTGATATATTTGCGAGAAGAGAGTCCATTTGAGCCTTAGTATGTTTAGGAGCTGATTCTTCATGCGGTCTCATGCAGAGAGACGATGTGGAGAGGACATTCAGTTTGCAAGCCCTAACTGATTTCATCTTTGCATTGCCGGAGGGGGCGCCGGTTGTCGGTGTCGAGTCGTCGGATGAATGATGGCCTAGATGGAGGAAGAAAGTGTTGGGCAGCCTGCTTTTTGCTGGACGTTTCATAAGAAGTCAGGAAAAGCAGGTTATTATATTAGGGAACTTTTTAAATTACGTAAATATACACAAATTTTGAATTTCGAGGTGAAAAATAAGAGGGCATAAATGGGAATTTGAATGTTTAACCAAAGGCAGTTTCCCTTCGTAATGCAGTATTATACCGCGACAGTATCCCAACTGCGATAGGGCAAACCCCCGAATGTTATACCGCGACAGAATGCTAACGCGATGACTATACCGCTGCTCGCAAACCCCCAAACGTTATACTCAGACCATCGCTCATTTTTTAAAATAAATGAGAACACCTTTTTTATTGCACGTTGGTTACTTTGCCTATATGAGAACACATTTTTTAAAATAGAAGAAAAAATACATAGAATTTTAAAAATGGAAATTTTTTAATAAAGAGGGATAAAATTGAAAAATGAATGTTTAACCAAAGAATTTTTTCCCCTTCTAATGTATATATACACGAGTGACAGTGCACGAGGGGACCACCCGTGCCCCGCGCGACAGTACCCGGGCAGCGACGACTGCCCGTGTGCATATATATATAAAGATATATATATATATATATATATATATATATATCTTTAACTATATTAAAGAAGTAGTTTGGAGGTGTAGAATTAATCTTAGTCATCCAACATGTGCCAAGCTTTTGATCTCAGCCTTACAATGGAGAGAGAAAGAAAGAGAGAAGAGAGAGGGGGAGAGGGAATCATTATAGCCCTCCCATCCCCCTACATGAAAGAGGGATAAGAAGAGAGAGGGGGGGAGAGAAATTGATTTTTTATATAAAAATGTACATTTTTTTTACAAAAAAATAGGATTATTGATTCATATTTTTTAACAGTCATTTTAAGTAATTATATATGTTTTGAATAAAAGTAAGTGCTCATATGCGAGCATAGCCTGCTCATAGGCGGACGCAACCTGCTCATATGCGGGTGCAGCCCGCTCGAATGCGGGCGAAACCCGCTAACCGTCAGCGAGCACGGGCGAAGCCCGTGCAAAACTACTCGCACGCGGTGTGTGTGTGTGTGTATATATCTACTATGCAAATAACATTTCCTTTGGAAACTGAAGCCTGCATTATAAAATTTCAATTTTGATCAATTGCAGGAGATGGCAAACATTTGTAGTCCTGCTGGTCGCCTACTCTGCCTGGGCTTCCCCATTCATGCTAGCATTTGAGAAGGTAGCGACGACCAACGCCATCATAATCATCGATTTGGTGGTTGACGGCTTCTTCACCATCGATATCGTGTCCACCTTCTTTGTCGCCTACCTGGACGAATCTACCTACCTTCTAGTGGATGAGCATACAAAGATAGCTTCCAGGTTCAAATCTTTCTCACAAACCTATATCCTTAAAGATGATACAGATCGCCCTAACTTCAATTTTATAGCTCATCAAAGTTATTTCCCCAGTGGAGTTTTTCAAGGTATTCATAGTTTACATTGTTAAGATACAGTTCATGAGTGTTTCTAAAAAATGAGATGTGAAATGGAAAAAATAAATTAAACTAAAGATCATATGCATCATTCATGCAAAATTTATAATAAAATCACGGAGAGTAAGAGGGTGCGACCGGACCTGGGTGCGCGCTCCTTAGGTAATAATTCCTTGTGATCTGGACATACGAAAACAGACTAGCACATGCCTGCTCACAAGGAAGATGGAGGTATATATTATAACATGAATTGTATTTTTTCAATTATTAATTAATAATTAAAAAATAAACTCACTGGTTCGAGTCCTAGAAGCACCCTCTTGCAAAAATCCAGGAAAAAGCATGCCTACATTTCACCCGTGTGGTGGGACCCGTGGTGGGACCCTTCATCCGACCCTCGCTACGCGGGGTTGCTTTGTGCAACGGGCTGCCCTTTTTTTAATACAAAAATTAACTCACTGCCTTAAAATAAAAAATGATTTAGGCTCCGTTTGGGAAGACTTATTTTCACCGGTCAAGCGGTCACAACTGCATGAACCGGACCTTAATTATGGTCCGGTTCATGCGGTCGTGACCGCTTGACCGGTGAAAATAAGTCCCCCCCAATAGAGCCTTAAAGATAATTTCAACATTTTCAATTTTAATCTTTTCATCATCAATAACATTCAAAGAATTATTCCACTGTAGTGATGCGGATTTTTACTTATAATTATACTGTCGTAGTTGAAATATTCAAATAACAAAATAGTTTCAGTGACAACAGTTTCCAACATTAATTTTTTTCATGCAATTATTTGACACAAATATACATATCTTAGGGTTAATTATTGGGACCTCGCCAAAGACTACGCATAATTACAGACACTCCCCCTTGCAGTTTGAAATTACAAAAATCTTCTGTCTGAGTTTTTGTATAGTAATCTTAGGATTAATTAAGATACATTACTAGTGCACTCCTACCAAAGTAAGGGTTTATTATACTAAAACTAACTATGAAAATTTGGAGGGGAGATTTTTGTAATTAAAAATAAATAAATGGGAGTTCTCTGTAATTATACAAAGTAGCAAAGGACGTCCAGGTAATTCACCCTATATTTTTTAAAAAAAACTCTCTACAGGAGAAAATTAACTTAAGCAGCAAAAAAATGATAGTCTACTACAATCAACATATGCTCAAATTCATACAGGCTAGAATATTGAGTGTATGGTTTCAGTTCTCACCTTCTTAGGTCTCTTTGTATGAGAATCAGGTATTTGATGACACCGGGATTTGCTCTGGACGTAGCTTCGACATTGCCATTTCAGCTCATGTACATCATCTCTGGGAAAAACATATATAGAACCGTCTTCGGAATGTTGAGTCTGCTCCGCCTGTGGCGACTAAGGCGTGTTAGCGAAATGTTCGCAAGGTGAGGAAAGCAAAAGCCATTCATAAGAAATTTAAGTGACAACAAGATTGGATTTTCACTGTTCTCTTATAAAATGTTGGTTTTGTTTTGTGTTGTTAATCTTTTTGGTAGCTATCCTTTTTATAAAAAGATGATTTGAGGTCGGTTGGATGCGCTTTTGACCAGTTTCTTAAGAGTACATGCCTCAACACTCTTGGGTGCTCTTATATAAATCAAGCAGCTGAGCCTTACACGGATGATGTAGGACTAAACCAATAATGTCAGTCCCATGCACTGGGGCCTTAGCTAGGAGAGATGAAAGTTATTTTCGAGCGGTTTTGAGCCGAGATGTTGAACCTGGGCTCTGGTGCAAATCTTTGATGCTCTTGGGCCTTCCCACCCCAAGGGCTTAGCTCTAAAGGAGAGACTTTCATCACATTTATAAAACCAAGCCTGCACTTTTTACATAGATGATGTGGAATTCTATTGTCACAAGAGAGGAATAGGGAAAAAAATAATGTCATTTGATGAAGAGGGAGCATATGCATAAAATTTCAGATACGAAATGATCAATAGTATGATATTCATGTCTGAATAGAAGGCTATTCCCTAGAGATTTCTTCAGATATCTAAAAATATAAAGGCCCTAAGGGAACTATGGCTAGATGGAAACTAATATCTCTCGAGTAGAGATTAAACACAAGTTTCAAGTGTAAAGAAATAATAAACACACATTGGACTCACACAATATTGAGGGGTGGGGTGTGGGGGTGGGGTTGGAGGTGTCTTCAGAGGGTTTCCGGGAAGCAAAAATCGCAAACCGAGAGTGGTTTTAAATCTCAGGATGATGACCCAACTGCCGGAAAGCGGTAATAGTTGCTGGAATATGCTGTGAGGTACCAAGAAGTATGATGTTATGAGTAGGGGAAAGAAATGAACTCCAAGGGAAGCTCCAACTTGGCCAGCCCTAGGCTCCAATCTATTTTTGATCCAAGATACAAGATAATTCAAAACAAGGAGTAGGAGTTACATTACTTCTCCCGGCACTTGCGAGAAACAATAAAGAGAATACGACAAGTAAATAAAACATAACAGAATCCGATCATGCCGTATCATGCTGTTGTAGTCATTTCCGCCGGTCCACTCCTTCGAGAATATACGCACAACGTCAACGATGCTCCTTCCTTTAGGCCGTCTTCTGTATCCGCAACAAATAGCAATACCCCCATATGAAAAATTTGCCTTGTCCTCAGGGCAACATTCCGAAAATTGGCTGCGAAAGTCGTCGCAGTTCAACTACATCACATCAGAGTGAGGGCAGTGTCGCCATGCGACCAAAACCTATTCCCGTACCCGAGCCTCCACGGTGACGGGTTGCGGTCAAAGATCGCCTCTGAAAGGTAAACGGTGGAGCCGTCAGATGCAATGTCTGGGGGGAGGGTCTCCTCGACCAAGTGGTCTCCTATCACCCTTTTGAGCTGGGACACATGGAAGACTGGATGGATGCGACTGTGGGCGGGAAGGCAGAGATGGTAGGCCACCTCGCCGATGCGGGTGATCACCTCGAACGGGCCGTAGAAGTGAGCGGATAACTTGGGATGAGAGCAGGTCGCCACTGAAGTCTGGCAGTAGGGTCGACGCTTGACGAATACCGCGTCTTCCACTAGAAACTGGATATCCCTCCGACGCTTGTCGCATGGTGGATCATCTTTTGTTGTGCGCAGCAGAGGTAGGTCTTCAAAATCATGAGAATCTCATTCCGATCCAAGAGCTGAGTGCGCACTACCCCCACAAGGCATTCTCCCGAAAGGTGTTGAATCACGGTGGGGGGGTGGTGGTCGGCCATAGACGGCCTGCAGGCCTGGAAGGGGGCATGCCGACCAAATAATGGAAGGTGTTGTAAGAGAGCTCGGCCCAACCCAACCATTTGCTCTAGTCAAGGGGGAGGTATGAGGTGAAACAGCGCAAGTAGGTCTCAGAGCAGTGGTTCATAATCTCGGACTGCCCGTCCTTTGTGGGTGGCAGGCAAAACTCATCCGTAGCTGCGTGCCTTGGAGTTTGAAAAACTCCTGCCAGAAAGAACTCATAAAGACCAGATCGCGATCGCAGACGATGAAACGTGGAAAGCCGTGTAATCGAACTTGCCAAAAATGAATGCCTCGACCATCGCTGGAGCTGTAAATGGATAACGCACGGGATAAAGTGACCGTATATGGACAATCGGTCCACCACCACAAGGATGCAGTCGTTCCCAGAGAACCGAGGGAGGCGCATAGTGAAATCCATGGCCAAATCCTCCCATATGAGGTTAGGAATGGTTTAAGGATATAACAGGCAACTCGGAAAGGAGACCTCATATTTCGAGCACTGGCAGACGAGGCATGCTGCTATGAATTCCTCCAAGTATCACATCATTCCCTTCTAATAGAGTGCCGCAACGAGGCGGAGGTAAGTATAAAATGCTCAAGAATGTCCCACTATCGGTGTAGCATGGACTGAGTAAGGAGTCGCGGAGTGCTGGTTGAAGATGATGAAATAACCAACTGACCCCGATAGAATAGACAACCTCCAAGGAGGGTGTGGGGGGAGGCATTAACATACGTCCGTAAGCGCTCCATGATGGCTCTCAAGGTCGTATTGGTCTCCAACTCCCTCTATAAAGTCTTAGCCTCCTGTCAAACCGAGCATGATATAACTGTCAACACTATGGACGCTATCTGACGGTATAAGGTGCCCGCCGCTAAGTTGGACTAGCCGGAGCAAAATTCAATCATAAATTCACAGCTCAATAGCTTTGCCACCCAATGCTGTTGTGACGAGATGGTCATCTTCTGATTGAGAAGGTACCGAAGACTATCATGATCCGTGTGGATGATAAAGTATCGTTCCAAAAGATACGACCTCCAATGCTACACCGCCAAAACGAGTGTCATCAACTCGTTCTCGTACACCGAGTGGGACCGAATGGTAGAAGAAAAAGACCTACTGAAGTATGCGACAGGCCGCCCGACTTGCATAAGCACCACGCCAAATGCCCGAGCCAGAGGCATCACACCCCACGATGAAAAGTTGAGTGAAATTGGGGCCATCACCAAGGCCAGTTCTAGGGATGTGAAGGCAGAACCTGCCTCGGGGGACCACCGAAAGGTCGGGTTGATCATCTTGCCCATAAGACATGTGAGAGGTAGAATCAGTTTGTCGTAGATGCAGATAAAATGGCGGTAGTAGCCGGTCAAGCCGAGGAAACCACGAACCTCTCATAAGGAGTGTGGTGGAGGCCACTGCAAAACCGTCGCAAACTTGTCTGGGTGCATTGCCATGCCTTGTGCGGAGACAGTGTCACCCGGGTAAGAGATCTCACGTTGAGCAAACACATATTTCTTCAAATTGACGACCAATGAATGCTGGCATAGGGACTCCAGGGTAATTTCTAGGTGGCGGAGGTGATCCTGCCACGTCAAGCAACAAACAAGTCTGTCGTAAAAAAACAGTTTAGAAAATCCCATGTAAAGAGCCCATTATTGGGCCCATTTTCTCATTTTCTCTTCTCTCCTCTTTAGTCCCACATCATGTATAGGATTGATTCTCTCCTTCCTCCTATATATTTGTATTCTATCCTTGTATTTATACATTTGAGAGATATACATAAGTTTTCGAGCTCTTTCTACATGGTATCAGAGGCAACGATCCTCCTTGGGCGGCCTCTCTTTTCTTAACCGCCTACCTCCTGCGGCATCCTGCGGCCTCCTGCGGCCTCCTGCGGCCTGCAACTTCTATCCGCTCCTTTCCCTTAGCAACTCGATTATCTGCGGGTTCTATCTCTGATTCCGCTCCCTCTTCCTCTCCGTGGTTCCACCCTCCTCCTCGGGCTTCTTATAGCCTCCTTCCTCTCTGCCCGTGGGTTCCACTTCTCCCCGCTGTTCTCACTCAGTCCGCTGCGAGCTCATCGTATCCGCTGCGGGCTCTACTTGTCCTAACCGCTGCGGGCTCTACTTGTCCTAACCGCTGCGGGCTCTACTTATCCTAACCGACCGCGGACTTCTCTTATCCGCTGCGGGCTCTCCTCTCTACGGTCCGCTGACTTTGACCCCCCTTGCGGACTGCTCCTGTCCGCCGCGGTCTCTCTCACCTCGCGTCATTCGGCCCGCCTCTTCTACTCACCGCAGACTGTTCCAGTTCGCCGCGATCAGCTTCTCCTCACTTCTTGTCGCTTGAGTGCTGCTACTCGCGATTTCTTCTCGCGGTTTATCCTACCCACTGCCTTCTCTGTCCGCTCATTATTCTACTCGCGGCCTCTTCTTCCATCCGCTCGAGCTCTTCTACTCGCGGTTTCCCCTCCCTATCCGCTCGCTTTCTTCTTGCGGCATCCTTTGCTCTGACCGCTGCTGTGCTCACCCAAACCGTGCAGACTATCTTCTTTCCGCATTTTGGTCGCGGTCTGTCTGATCACTGGTGTCCGGTGTGACCATGCGGACTGTTGTTTTCCCGCATTCAGGTCGCGGTCTTATCCTCCCCGTCTCTTCTCGTTGCGGTCTCCTTCTCCAACTGCTTCTATGGGCTCGTTTATCGACTCCACTGGCCCGGCGGCTAGTCCGCCTACAGACCGCCCAGCTTGTCCTACAGACCACCCGGTTTGTTCTGTTGAAGTCCGCGATGAGCTGCAGATAACTACTATTTCTCTCTCTGAGAAGAAAAACTTTATGCCTTGGGTGCATTCGGTACGACGGGTTCTTCAGGCCAAGGGCCTCTTGCCTCACCTTACTCAGGCACCTCCTTCTCCTCCTACCGATGATTGGCTCCGCAATGATGGCCGCGTTCAGACGTGGCTCCTTAATTCCTTGGATGGTGAACCTTATCAGATGGCTATGTACCACGACACCGCCAAGGCTATGCGGGATGAGCTACATTCCCTATACTCAGGCCGCGACAGCCTTCGACATCTCTACGACATCCTCACTGATCTTCTCGCTCTCGACACTGGCGGGGATTCAGATATGACCTCCTTTGTCGCTCAAGCCAAAACCCTTGCTGAGGCATGGATCCAGCATCAGTCATCCACCACTGATCATGCTGCTCAGCGCGCTCAGAAGGAAGCCGTCTACATAGCCATCATGATGGCCCGTCTTCCGTCTCACCTTCAGAGAATTCGAACTCAGGTCCTGGCTTCTCCCACAACACCGTCTTTCTCTGATGTTTGCTCCATGTTTCTCCACGTGTCACCTCCTCCGGATACTTCTGCTCCTCCCCCGGCCCTCTTTAGCAGGCCCCTTCGCTCCTACCGCCACCTCCCACCTCTGCTCGAGGCGGACGTTCGGGCTCCCGGGGCCGTGGGCATGTGGTCGGGGTCGGCCGAAGTGTTCCTACTGCGGGAAAGATGGCCACCTTGAGGCGACCTGCTACCGAAAGATTGGTTATCCTCCTCGTCCGACGGCATCTATGGTTGCTGACGCCCACTCTGCCGCCCCTCCTGATCTTGAGGCTGTCCGTCTTCAGCTCCAACAACTCCAAGGGCTGCTCAACCCACCCTCTGCCTCCATTGCCTCCGTCTCCAACACAGGTACTGCTTGTTTATCCACCAGCTCGTGCTGGATCGTGAACTCAGGTGCCACTCATCACATTACTTCGCGTCGGCCTGCCTAGTACTCGGATTCTCCTTATCCGAAGTCTATCACTGTGGCCAATGGGACGACGGTTCCCGTTTCCGGTTCGGCGGATCTTTCTCTTAACCCGTCGATCTCCCTTCGCTCGGCTCTTCATGTTCCGAGCTCCCCGTTCAATTTACTCTCTGTTGGACGTCTTACTAGTGATCTTGATTGTTCTGTCATATTCACATCTTCTTTTGTTATACAGGATCGACGGACGCAGACTACCATTGGTAAAGGCACGCTGCGGAACGGGCTCTACCTTCTCGACGACTCTCCCATCATTCTCTCTTCTGTCTCTTCCACTGAGTGGCATCGACGTCTTGGGCATGCCCCTCTGCCGGTCCTCCAGCGGGCTCTTCCTGATCTCTCACTTCATCCGTTTCAGTGTGAGTCATGTATCTTCGGCAAGCAGCCACGTTCTTCTTTTCCTGCGCATTGTACTCGGAGCGCTGCTCTATTTGATTTAGTTCATTCTGATGTATGGGGCCCTTTTAAGATTACAAATATTTCTGGTTTTCGTTACTTTCTCACATTTATTGATGATTACACTCGCACTATGTGGCTATACTAACTTCGAGATCGGTCAGAGCTTCTCCGTGTCTTTCGGGCTTTTGTCCTTGAGACCCGTACACAATTCCACATCACCCTCAAAATATTGCACACCGATAATGCTCGTGAATACACCGGTCACGAATTAACCGATTTGTGCTCTGAATTCAGGATTATTCATCAAACATCTTGTGGCTACACACCCCAGCAAAACGGTGTTGCCGAAAGGAAGAACCGTCACTTACTCGATGTCGCCCGCTCCCTCATGCTTCAAATGCATGTTCCCAAGACTTACTGGAATTTTGCGGTCTCCACTGCCTGCTTTCTCATCAACCGTCTCTCTTCCTCCGTCCTCCACTATGCTACTCCATTCAGCCTACTGTTTCCCTCAACTCCAGTTTTTCCTCTCCCGCCTCGTGTCTTTGGCAGCACCTGCTACGTCCGCCGTCTGGGGCCGTCCTCGGATAAGTTAGATCCCCGGGCGGCTAAACACATCTTTGTCGGCTATTCGCGCACCCAGAAAGGCTATGTATGTTATTCTCCGGCTACTCGAAAGATCTCGGTCTCTACTAACGTTACCATCCGGGAAGATCAACTGTTTTTCCCTGCTCCTTTACCTGCTCATCTACCACCAGATCCTCTCCTGCCCTCCATCCCTCGCCCGATTATCCCCGTTACTACACCACAATCGCTAGTTCCACCTGCACCGGCTCCTGCTCCCTCCAAACCACCCGTTATCCGTGTATACACTCGTCGCCCTCCCGGTTCCGTTTCCCCTCTGCAGTCGGCCTCAACCACGGATACTCCGCGTCCGGCTGATCAGGTACAGCCCTCCACTGCTCATCCTCTAGCCAACTACGTCTCCCTCCATCGCCTTTCTCCCCTCCTGCACATATTTGCTACTTCTCTTTCTTCGGTTTCTGTTCCTAACTCTGTGCAGGAGGCACTTCAACATCCGGACTGGTGGGCAGCCATGGAAGAAGAAATGCATGCTCTCTGGGCTAACCAGACATGGACTGTAGTACCTCTTTCTCCGGGTCAGAAACCGGTTGGGTGTAAATGGGTCTTTGTCATCAAACATGCTGCTGATGGGACAATTGACCGTCTGAAGGCTCGTCTCGTGGCTCGTGGTTTCACCCAGGAACAGGGGCTCGACTATGAGGAAACTTTCTCTCCGGTGGCTAAGCTCAATACCGTTCGCATCCCCATCTCTGTCGCTGTTCATCGCCAGTGGCCCCTATTTCAACTGGATATCAAGAATGCTTTCTTAAATGGGGATCTCCAGGAGACAGTGTATACGCAGCAATCACTCGGGTTTGAGCCCACGGGGGAGTCTCAGGTCTGTCGTCTTCTGAAGGCTCTGTATGGTCTCAAAAAATCCCCACGGGCATGGTTTGACAAATTCAGTAAGGCCCTTCGTGATATTGGTTTTACTCGGAGCTCGACCGACTTCTCGTTGTTTACTCTCCACCGACCAAAAGGAACGGTTCTTCTGTTAGTATACGTTGACGATATCATCATTACAGGAGATGACTCACAAGGGATACAGACAGTCAAACTACATCCCGTCTTTCAGACAAAGGATCTGGGGTCCCTTCGATACTTCTTGGGTCTTGAGGTTGCCAGACGGCCGGATGGGCTTGTCCTCTCTTAACGAAAGTATTGTCTCGACCTCCTTCATGATGCAGGTTATTCAGGTTGTAAGCCGGGTGACACCCCTATGGATGTAAACCACAAGTTGTGCGCCCAGGCATCTGACTCGGATCTCCTACTCCAGAATCCTGAATATTATCATCGCCTCGTCGGAAAATTGATCTATCTCACGGTACCCAGACCAGATCTTTCCTTCGTTGTTGGTATTGTCAGTCGATACATGCACTCCCCTCGAAGATCTCATCTTCAGGCTGTTGAACGCATTCTTAGATACCTTAAAATAGCTCCTGGTCAAGGACTTGTCTATAGAACCTCTTTTTCAGCTCCAACATTGGTGGCATACTCAGATGCTGATTATGCTGGTTCCCTTGATGACCGAAGATCTACCAGTGGTTTTTGCACCTACTTTGGAGGACATTTGGTTACATGGCGAAGCAAGAAACAAGCGGTCGTTGCTCGATCATCAGCTGAGGAAGAATACCGGGCAATAACATTTGTGGTGTCTGAACTAACGTGGCTTGAGAGTCTTCTCACAGATCTGGGTGTAAAACTACCTTCACCGGCTCTTCTCCTCTGTGACAGCCAAGCTGCTATACACATCGCCAAGAACCCAGTCTTCCACGAAAGAACGAAGCACATTGAAGTCGACTGTCACTTCATCCGGGAGAAAATTCAAATGAAGAAGCTCGATCTAAAGCATGTTCTAGGGTCTGAACAAGTTGTGGATGCCCTCACAAAGGCTCTTTCCAGGCCCCTCTTCTATCAGTGCTTGTCCAAGCTTGGCGCATACGATTTGTATGCTCCAGCTTGCGGGTGAGTGTTAGAAAAGCCCATGTAAAGAGCCCATTATTGGGCCCATATTCTCCTTTTCTCTTCTCTCCTCTTTAGTCCCACATCATGTATAGGATTGATTCTCTCCTTCTTGCTCCTATATATTTGTATTCTCTCCTTGTATTTATACATTTGAGAAATATACATAAGTTTTTGAGCTCTTTCTACAAAAACCAAAACATACATACGAAGAACTGTCCTGAAGATGTCATTCATTGTCACCTGAAAGATAGTCGGGGGGTTGGTTAGGCCGAACGACATAACCAATACCGCTTAGTGGTCGTCATGTGTGTGAAAAGCGGCCTTCAGAACATCCTCCGCGCAAACTTGGATCTGGTGGTAATAGAAGCACATGTCGATCTTGGAGAAATAAGAAGATCCTCTCAACTCATTTAGAAGCTCCTGTATCACTGGAATAAGATACTTGTCCGCTATAGTGGGTTTGTTAAGCTCGCGATAATCCATGCAGAAACTCCAACTACTGCCCTTTTTACGAACAAGGACCGGACTAGAAAACGGGCTCGCGCTCGGTCGGATTAGGCTGACAATTAACATATCAGTGACCAAGCGTTCGATCTCATCCTTATGGATGTGGCCGTAGCGGTAAAGGCGGACTGAGATCGTCGACGAGCACAATAAAAAGCTCTTGGTGGCCCATTAGGAAAGGGAAAGAAACATCAGACGGACTCGAGAGGGGCCCACAACCCCGCGGAGAGCCCTATGCTCGTGGTTCGCAGGATCACGTCAAGGGAGACCGGTGAGCGGAGTCACTGATGAGGTGACATGGTTGTCCTCTGTAGAGGAACTGCATGGTGATAGTCGCCCAATTGACACGTACATCGCCGAGTGTGCGGAGCCAAGCCACCCCCAAAATGGCGTCGATACCGCCAAGGCCGAATGCATAGAAGTCCGCGGTCACGGAACAGGACCCCATGGAGATAGGCACGACAGTACAACAACCCTGATTCGGTCGGCGACGCCTATCACTCGGGCAGACCGCAACATCCAGAGAGGGAACCGAGGGAAGGAGCTGCCGCATAAGGCGCTTAAAGATGAGGTTGTGGTTTGTACCGTTGTCCACCATGATGATGATCGAGCGATCTCGCAGCATGCCCAAGAGTTGCATGGTTTGCTGGTCAGAGATCCTGCCCGTCGAGGCATAAGATAACTCCAAGCGGTGGAACGTAGCCACGGTGGGGTCGAGAGGAGTATCCCCCACTGAGAGATCCATGGCCTCAAAAGTCGGCCAGAGTAACCTCAGGGTCGAAGTCGCCAATGATGACGTGGAACTCCTTCACGGAGCACTCATGGTTGGGGGAGTACAGTTGGTGGCACGAAAAACAGAGACCCTGTTGCAAAGGGAACTTCACAGAGAACTCATGGTTGGGGGAGTACAGTTGGTGGCACGAAAAAAAGAGACCCTGTTGCGAAGCTCATTTTAATCACTGTTCGAGAAGCGCTGAGGGGCCGGAGGGCGGTCCGACTGATTAGGTGGTGGCCGCAGTGGAGGAGCTGTGGTTGGCGGTCGCCAAGGTGGCTGAGGCTGGTGGTGGCCGACAGTAGGAGCAGGTAGCCAGGGGGAGAGGTCGTCTTCCACCATACATGTCAAGTCCATGGTGTCTGAGACTGTGTGAGGGTGGTGCGTGCGAAGACGAGAGCGGATATGTGGCAGCAGACCCTACACGAAGAAGCTCAGGTAATGATCGAGCAGTAGTCCAAGGATGTGAGAGACCAGGGCAACGAACTCATCAATATAATCGTTCATACCGGTTGTCTGGCAGACGCCACAAAGGCCCTCAAGAGCAGAGGAGCCGGAGTTACAAGTGTCATACCGCCAGATCATCTCCTGCTTGAGCTCGGGCAAGGAGAGGCACTAGTTGGATTGGCTGAGCCACTGAGTCCAGGGGAGGGCCGAGTCGTCCAGGACAACCACAGTCATAGATACCTTGTCGTGCTCCATTGTGTATGAGGTCGAAATATTGCTCCGCTTTGGTAATCCAACCCATCATGTCAATGCCGACAAAGGAGGAAATGTCGAGGGAGAGGGCGGACCGACACAGAATGGGCGGAGGAGTTGTCTCAGAGGGTATGGGTGGCGTCCCTGCGCCGAGGAGAGAGTCTCCATTCGCGGGTGAGCTAGATCCAGAAGCGGCAAAAATGGCGGCAGCGGACGCTTGAAGGGAGTTAATCTTGGCGAGGAGGGTGAGAAGGGAGGCGTGCATGGAGGTAACAAGATGCTCTTGAGCCTCAACGAGGCATCTAAGGACGTCGATGGATGCATCCGGAGGGAGATCACTGGCGGAGCGAGTGTTCAGGGCCATTCCAGCGGTTGCTTAGGGCACGATAGCCGGCCAGTGCTAGACGGAAGGCTGGGGCAATGCCGAAAGAGCAGGTGCAACGGCTGATGCGCACAGTCAGAAGGCGAAGTCGGATGGCACGGGTGGAAGGGAGACGTACACAACGAAGTCAGACCAACGCGTGATTTGGAGATTGGGGAGAGACGCATGGAACAGAGTCGGATCAACACTGGATTTGGTACTGAAGCCACAGTCGCGGATCGAGGCAAAGTCGGACGGCACAGACGGGGCGTAAACCGATCAACAAGCGAGACTGCGCAGTTGGGGTTCGGGACAACAACCAACGACGATGTGCGGGCGGTCCGACAGGTCGGACCAAATTGATACGATTCCGGAGAGGAATTCGACAAGGGGGAGGGTCGGCAGTGGTGAGGGAGAGGAAGGAGGAGAGAACGGGAAGAAAAGCTAGGGAACAACCCTAAATTATCCAAGCATAATAAAAAAAGTATAGCACAACCCCTTATAGGTGTGAGATGTGGATAACGAAACACGGTGCGAATAATAAAGCGTACACATAACAGAATATAACATAACATAATGCAAATAAGATAATCATGTTGGCGGCGCATCTTCGCTCTTTCCACCTCCAGACGGACTCGTCATCGTCTTCCTCTGCGTGTGGACTCGCCACATCTCGTCAACGTGTGTGTGTCTCGTCAACAAGTGTTTGTTTTGTCGGCATGCACAACCGTAACATAATCTATTTTTCAAGCTCTTGAACTTTGTGAATTTTCATTTTGTTAGTTATTTATATTTTGAACACTCTTTTGTATATACTCCATTCCGTGTCACCTTGTTTGCTGCTTTATCTTTAGTGTCGTAATTGATATTCGGATTTATAAATTAAACTTATTGCAAGAAACTTATATCGCACTGTGTGCCTTTGCATATAGTACATATCCCTGGTTCCTTTAGGACCTTACCCTACATCACTTTACAGGTCTCATTTTGATCTATCAAGGTTTTTCATCAAACTATTTTTTCACTAAACTAATATTTTGTATTTAGCTTTTATTAAATAGACATTGCATTTTATTCCGAATTATAAAAGAAAGTCTATATAATACATGTACCGTTTGTTTAATATCCACCCAGTACTTGAACTAAGTAATCTACATATCAAGTACATAAAAAGTATTGACCAATGTTGCCCTTAGTGCAGGCTGGAGAAAGACACTAGGTTTAGCTACTTCTGGACAAGATCCGTGAAACTCATCGTTGTAAGTGCACTTAAGCATTCTTTGTTACTTTTTAAATAAAACTAGCAATAAGTTCATAATTTGTAATGTGAAATTTATCATGATTTTTTATGTTATCATAGTTATTAATATAAATTGGTAATTATTGCTTCTGTTAAGAAGAAATGAAAAAACCCAATATGAAAAGCCCATTCTTTGAGCTCATGTACATTCTCTTTAGTCCCACATCATAGGATTTGAGTTTTATCCTCCTTTCTCTTCCTATATATATGTATGCATACATGTAGTTGTAATAGAAATACAAGAAATTAATAGATTGGATTATTCTCTCTCTTCGGCTTTTATCTACAGCTCCCATCAATTGTTGTCCACAATTTTCTACTTGTCGGCATACTTCTCCGTCATTTGTTTCATGGGCTGGAACTAATATCACGCAATGTCAACATCATTATTAGCTTATCCCCAACTATTTGAAATTGATAATATGAATCCTCAATTTTCATTCATTCTGGTTGAGTGTTGCCTGATATGTTAAACTTATTCTTCAAAAACCATTTTGAATTGTATGCGGCCTAAGGTCTACCTTATAATCCTTTGACATCAGTTTATCTACCCGTATAATAACCATTTTCAACTCTTCATTGCACATGCCCAAGCCATCTGAAAGTCTATTTTTAACTATCTTATTTTCAGTAGATGCACTCAAAGCATTGTTCGGATATAACCAATTTTCAATTTAACCTTTCCAATTCTTTCATAAAAGCCATCATAATATTCTTATTTCAGCATGCCTAACTTAGCTATCTATTATATTTTTATTGCTCCAAATTCAGATTATGAGTCAAACTTTATTCTTCACACTACGTACTCTTCTAACTCAATGACATCATGTCTTCATGAATTCATCTCCTTAAATATGATCCGTAAGTTTGAGTTTTTATAATTGCCGCATTCTTCAATCTCTCTTTTATCATAAACATTAATACCAAATATTTTTCATCCAAACATTCTCTATCCTCTTAGTTTCAATGTTTTCGGCAAAACTCTTTTAACCAACTCCAATTCTCCACATGCATCTCATCTAGACTAAACCTTAACTTTAATGCATATTCTTCAAAATAAACTATAATTACTCTTTATCAATAAGTATATCATATAACCTCATTATTTTGCTCATTATAATCTTCTGTAAATATTTTTTTTCTTAATCTGTAATTCAATAATTTGTCAATATAACATTCAATCTTTTCTTATTGCCCGGTCTCTGACTAAACTCTACTATATCCACTTCTAATGCATTCAATTTGATAATAACTCTCCAAATATCTTATACCTTGCTTTAACTATTTAAAAAAACTCATTTTTTTCCTTCCATAGATCATATATATATAAACATAAAAAATTGTATTTTTTTCTTTTACACACTACATTTCACCCTTGTGGTGGGACCCTTCACCAGGCTCTCGTTGCGCAGGGATGCTTTGTGCACCAAGCTGCCTTTTTTTTTCTTTTACACACTACCCATTTTGCAGAACTTCATAATTTCTTACAATTATTATAACCGTTAGTAGTAATTAACTTTTTCCAATCTTTAAAATCAGATTCTCATTTTCTTTAAATTTTCAGTGCTTTTTCATTTGTTGGAAACCCGCCACTTCCATCCCCCCCGAGGAGAAAGGAGGGGCCTGAGACCTATAAACACGGGCGAGTGATGCGCAGTAGGAAAATGTGAAACTAAACCTCAGACCGTACCACGCTGACGTAATCTGAACATATATCAGTCCCGCACGACAAGTTATTGGATGACACTGACTATCTCAAATGGTAACTGTAAGAGAAGAGGGTTATTTTATGAGCTTTGATTCTTCATTCTTCAACACTCTCCCGCAAGCTGGAGCATACAAGTCGTAGGCACCAAGCTTGGAAAGGAATTTGCAATATAGTGGACAATGTATGGCTTTTGTCATGATGTCTGACATTTGTTCTATAGCAGAAACATGTCATAAAAACAACTTCCGAGTTTGAACCATCTCTAGAACAAAATGACAATAAACTTCGATGTGTTTCGTACGCTCATGAAATACAGGATCCCCGGTGATGTGGATGGCAGCCTGATTATCACAAAAGAGCACTGCTAGAGAAGGAAGTTTGACGCTCAAATCAGGGAGAAGACTTTTTAGCCATGTAAGTTCAGAAACAACAGAAGTCATTGAGTGATACTCAGCCTCGGCAGAGGAACGTGCAACAACAATTTGCTTTTCGCTTCACCAGGTGCCCACCAAAACATGTGTAGAATCCACTCACAAAGTGACGATCATCGAGAAAGCCGACCTAATCAACGTCAGAATAGACAACGAGAGATAAAGAAGAAGACGGGTGATATACAAGGCTTTGTCAAGGGACATTCTTCAGATACCTGAGAATACGTTCAACGGCCTGGAGATGAGAGTTCCGAGGGGCATGCATAAAACGGATGACAACTTTGACAACAAAAAATATATTTGGTCTTGTGACAGTGAGATAAATAATTTTGCCAACAAAATGACGGTGTACTCCGGATTAGGAAGAAGCAAATTATTGTCGGAGGCATGGGCGCATAATTTGTGATTGACAACCATAGGTGTGTCACCGGGCTTACATCCTGAATAGGTTGCATCGCGAAGAAGAGACAGTATTTTCATTGAGACAAGACAAGACCATCAGGACCACGAGCAACCTCAATACCCAAGAAGTAGCGGAGAGGACCCAAATCCTTAGTCTAAAACTATGAGTCCAAATTAGGGGTGCAAACGAGTCAAACTCGAGTCGAGCTTGGAAAAATTTCCAAGCTCGAGCTCGAGTTTTCATTTCGAGCTCGAGCTCGACGAGCTCAATTATCCCAGCTCGAGCTCAAGGCCAACTTATCGAGCTCGAGCTCGTGAGCTCGAGCTGCTCGCGAGTTTTTTAGCTCATGAGTTTTATTTTCATATTTTTTTAAAAAAAATTTTTTACTTTTTTTTTAAAAAATGTATAAATAAAAAGCTCGCGAGCCGGCTCGCGAGCTCATGAACAACATTAGATGAGCTCGAGCTCGACTCGTAATCGACCTCGAGCTCGACAGGCTCGAGCTCGAGCTTTTTTCGAGCCGGCTCATCGAGCTTTCGAGCCGGCTCAACTCAACTTGCACCCCTAGTCCAAATGTTGTTTGACAAAACTGATGCAGGAATGTCATCCCCTGTTAGAAGAATGTCATCCCCTATTAGAAGAATGTCATCAACATAGACAAGGAGAACCACGACTTCCATTGAACAATGACGAATAAACAAGAAGTCGACAAAGCTCCGAAAAAAGCCAATATCATGAACAACTCGGTTGAATTTGTCAAACCATGTCTGTTGGGACTGCTTGAGACCGTACAAAGATTTCTTGAGGTGACAAACCAGAGACTCCTCCGTGTTTCATAATCAGAAGGTTATTGCATGTACACAGTTTCCATAAGATAGTCATTGAGAAAGGCATTATTAATATCAAGTTGGTGTAATGTCCAATGTCGATGAACTACTAGAGAGATAACTATACAGACAATATTGAGTTTGTCAACAGGAGAGAAAGACTCTTCACAATCAAGACTATGTTGCTGAATGAATCCACGAGCAACAAGACGAGCTTTGAAGTGCTCAATTGTCCTATCAGAGCGATGCTTGATAGTAAAAATCCATTTTCAGCCAACCGGAGAATGACCGGGAGGAAGGGTAACATCCCATGTGTGATTGGCCCATAAAGTTGTCTTTTCCTCATCCAATGGCACTCTCCACCCTGGATGTTGAAGAGCCTCCTGTACAAAAGACGAAGAGGAAATAAAGGACAAAGACGCCACAAACCTGCTAAAGGGAGAAGAAAGGCGGTTCAAGGATACATAATTAAAGAGAGAGTGTGTGGCAGAAGCAACTGTAACTTGAGAAGGAGTCGTAGGCAGATCATCGATTTGGGGAGCAACATCAGCAGTCAACAACTGTCGCAAGGCATCAGACCAAGGACGACGACGAGTGAAAACTTGTAGAAAGTGTCGATAGCCAAACAAACTGACAGTTTTATACGGTCCCCAGATATCTGAGTGAACAATTTCAAAAGGATCAGAGCTTTGAGAACAATTAGGGGGAAGGTAGATCGGTGTTGCTTGCCGTAAATGCAAGTTTCACATTAAAACTCAACAAACAGGAAATCAAGAAGAGCATAGCGGAGGATAGGAAGAGAAGCATGGCCAAGTAGATGATGCTAATCAACGGAAGTAACAAAGGATAACACGGGGACGGTAATGTCCAAAATGTAGAGCTCATTTGATAGTCAACCAGTACCAATGACACGCCGCATTCGTCGATCCAGCACCACAAAAAAGGACGAGATAAAAATAATAGAACATTCATGTTCTTGAGCAAGGCGACTGACATAGAGAAGATTAAAGGTAGAGTCAGGGACATGAAGAATGGAGCGTAAAGAAAGGAAGGAAGCCACAACAAGATCTCTGCATACATACACAAGGGTGGTAGCGTCATTCACAACTGTGATAAATTTGGGAGTAGGGGCATCGATGTAGCAAAACGGTTTTTGTGGAGAAACGTGATTGGTAGCCCCAGAGTCAATAATCAAAGAGGAACCAGGATGGTGAGACGCAAGGCTGACATGAAAAAAAGAGGCCATGGGGCCAGAGGTGCGAACAACTAGCTCCCGCAGACGTCGAAGTTAGTCCCGTGGAATGTCAATTTCAGGGCGATTATAAGTGCTAAAAAGAGTCCATGAGATCTCATGATGAGTAGGTACCAGGAACGATAGCCGTGAGGGAGTTCAACAAGCAGGAGATCGGTACCAGGGAGCACGACGAGCAAGAGTTAGGAAACAACTATCACAAGAGAGAAACCACAGAGGATAATCAAGTTACAACGGAGGCGGTTAACGCGAGCGCGAGGGCAAGTTCGTGTAACACCTCATCCTAGTTGAACTATAAATCAGCAGTCCGATCAAGTCCAGCGATAAGTAGTAAACTAAGAAACAATATTAAAACTAATACATAGCAGGAATGATTAAAAAAACTAAAATTTAACTTACAGCGGAATAGAAAGTGCAACTAAGGGTAAAAGTGTACCTCAACAAGCTGAATTCACAGAGTCACTAAAAAAAATAATGAACCAACAACTGAATATCTGAAATACTATAAACGGTCTGGTACAAAGAAAACTCTTAAACATAAATATTACAAGTGTCCATGAACTAAACAATACTGTACTAAAAAGAACAACTGAAACGAACGCAAACTATGGGAGCAACTCCATAAACATGCTTATCTTAGACGTAACTTCCCACCTGAGTTCCCTGTAAAAACATACTCAAACATGGGTCAGCACAAAGGGAGAGTAAGAAAAACTATTTCTCCTAGTGACACTAAAATTATTTGAAAATAAATGTATGCATGCTTTTTAAATAAGTTTTATACTGCAAAAAAACTATATGCTAGCGTGCTAAGCATGCTCTGGTAAAGTAATATTGGTAATATAAAATGTCTGTTCTAAATTTACACACATCTAGCATACTTACTCAAGTTCCATTGGTTGTCTAAAATATTCTAACGATCGGTCTATACTTGAGTTCTAGGTGGCTCATGTTTGTCCTTCTTTTCAGTTCTAAGCAAAGTAACTTCTATCGCGAAATTATAGTCTAACAATTTGAGTCCTACTAACGAACTCAGGTGTTTTAATGTCTCATAGACATAAAATCAAATCTATTAATCTTCTAAAATTGGGTAACATCTCTCAAACACTGAGACTCATAAGCTACACTACGACCCATGAGAAAGATAGTGCACTTCTATTAAACACGGGAAGAGGTCTCAACCGTTCCCACTAAACACCTTCTATTTAGTGTTACTCTGCTTGGGAACATATATGTGTGATATAGACAGTTCATCATATTGATTTTATCGACTAGAAACTATATTCCTGAATTTAATATTTCATGCACGTAAATCTATACGAGTATATATATGGTTCGTATGGTCTAACTGTTTGGGATGTTTAGAAATTAATTACATACTGCATATACTAACTAGGTGATAATTAAACAACAAATCTATAACGATAGAAATAGTTTCATACAACCATATTAATTTTACTGAATTATAATGAACACTACTATACAAGTTATCTGATATAAAAGAATAAAGATTTCTTAAAGTGATATTTCGACATTCGTACACTAGACGTGGCGGCATAGCTTCCTTTGAGTGAGATCCAATATGAGGTACTGATACGAACTCACCCCGACCCGCAATTAGAACATGTAATAAGACATAAGCCCTAATTAATTTAGTAATAACCTTCAAGGGTTAACATAATAACGCTCCAGCGTCCCAAGTGTTAACATAAGAGTGGATAGAATAATCTTTGGGGAAAAATAAAAGGGATAGAACCGTCTCCCAACATAAAGAGACCTATAATTTTGATATCATAATTTGAACAAAATCCCTAGCTATTGAAAGGACAGTACTATAAATATCACAGAAACATTTGTTGTGAGGGAGAAAGAGTTTGTAGAACAGAGAAGGGAACCCAAATACCTGGTTGTAATTAGAGATATAAGGTCCCAATCCAAGAAATAGCCAATCCCTAAGCGATTGAATGACTTGGAGAAAGCCGACTTTGGCCAAGGATTACGACAGAAGCGAAATTTTACTGCAAGGCCCAACAAGTTTCTAAACTAAGGTGGAGGAAAAGAGTTCCATCGACAACAAAATTCTGGAGATTTTTGCTAAAGGGCTATCTTAACTGTCAAGAACAACACTTCTGCGACGGACGACCACTGAACTCCTTTGACAAGCCTAGTTGAAGGCTTCAGGAAGAGTGGCGGTGGTCGATGGAGGCCTACAACACGGGTAGAATCGACGGTTTCAAACACGGGGGAGGGGAAAGATGGAACCGGCGAGTGTTTCTGGAGAGGGAGGAAACTTCGGATGCGGGAGAAGTAAGAGGCGGAGACCACGACTCGTGGCTAGAAGGCGAGGGATAGAAGGAACTCACATAAAAGCGTCCGCTGACTGTCGCCTGCGGGAGGAAGAAGAGTGGGTGATTTCCATTGTGAAAATTGGGGTACAGCTTAAATCTAAATGGCGGATTGCAGTTTTCGGTAACCACTCGGGCGGGATTAGAACCGTGCCCCTTCACAACTAGAGCGGTCACGGTTCCGGTTCGGTTCCGGTTCTACTAAAACCATGAACCGAACCACTAAGGTAACGGTTCTTCAAATTAGAACCAAAACTTTATTTGGTTTGACAGGTTCTGGTTCCGGTTCCAGCTTAATTTTTGGAACCGTCGTGTAAACGGTTCCGGTTACGGTTCAACAAGAACCAAAACCAAACCGACCACTATCGGTTCGGTTCGGTTCCATGCGGTTCGGTCCGATTCCAATCGGTTCTAACTAAAACCAAAATCAAGCTTGACGGAATGAAATAAAAGCGGACAGCAAAAAGTAAAATTTAAAACAATATCAAAATAAAAATAATTATGCTGCGCACTTCTCGACGGTCTTTTCCGCGATCGGTGGGATAATATTAATTATATTCCTACGCGTGTAGACTTGCCACGAATTCTAGTTGGCTTGCGACCGTCTCATTGGCATGCTCAACCGTAACAACTGCCTACAATTAGTTGTCTTTCATAATTACTAATAAATAGTAGTTGTATATCTTCTATATTTTTAAATAAAATATTTCAAAAAAAATATGTAAGTAAAATTGAAAATATATTATATAACTGTATAAAAATAAAAAATGCACTGCAAAAATTGACTCCAAACCGCACCAATGTCAAACCATACCATACGGTTTTTGTGCGGTGAAGCTTTGTTCGGTCCAAAATCGACCCCCTTTAGTGCGATTGCGGTTTGGATTCAAACTGCACCAGCTTCACTCGTGATAATAAGTATAAATATTATAGATAAATTATAAAATAATAACAATATAATAATAATAAACGGAGTGCGGTTCGGTTCTACTTCGGTCCGGTTCGGATCGGGTCTAAAAATCTTGAAACCGCTTGAGACTTGTATGTTGCGGTTCCGGTTCTGATTCCGGTCCGGATAATAAAATGTAAGAACCACACCCAGACCAATGTTGTTCATGGTTCCAAAATTCAAACCGGAACTCGAATAATTTGCGAACGGTTCGGTCCGGTTCTTTGTGGTTCCTGTTCGGTTTGCGGTTTTCGGTTTTAAGTGACAGAACATTTAGGAGGAATTTGATATTTCCAATCTATTACCAAATTGCCACTCCACTTCTCACACTTAAAATTTGAGTTACACCCTTGCGCCAGAACGCGCCGGACCATAATAGTAACGACAACTAATATATTTATTAATGTGCGACAAAAATAATTATACGTCATACATCGACACAATAATGGCTCAATCAATTTCGCTCGCGATCGGGCCCTGCAATCAAATTTCATTCCGGTAATAAATTTTGGATGTTACAGTTCGAAAGGAAATCAGGCGAGAAGAGGCCGTGGGACAATCTCCCAAAGACAACAACGCAGAGGAGAAGTCGCGGAGAGTGATCAAACCACTGAAGGTGTGGTTAAGGAGAGGAGACCGCGGAGAAGAGTAGAGGTGGTTACGACGGGCACAACAGAGGAGATCGCAGCAAGGATGATTGTGGTTGCAGAGCAGAAGGTCGCGAATGAAGAAGGGGCGGCCTCGACGATCACAAAGTAGGAGGTCGCGGAAGAAGCGAGGCTACTGCAGCTAGAGCAGTTGAGCAGAGAGCAGCGATCAAGCGGGCACACAAGCAGAAAACAGCTGCGCGAAGCGCGGCAAAGGCGGAGGGACCTCTTGCGGGCAGAAAAATCCAAGATCTTGGCGAATATACGAGTAGGCGAACTGAGCGATCATGGCGTAGAGGGCGCGCAAAAAAGAAGCGGACACAAGCCTCCGAGCAGCATGGCAACCACACGAGCAGGCGATCTGTAGTGTTGTGCGAGCAAGTGGGGAGAGCTTGGCGAGAGGGAAAAACAAGTGGGATCTAATAAAGGCTAGGAAGAAGTAAAGCATTTAGGATTGCGGTCATACATCCAGGATTTGTAATATATTGTGCCACTTTGATATATCCATCAACAAAGAGATATGAGGAAGCTCCTGATTCAACTAGAAAGTGTCGGTTAAGCCCAACGCAATATGGTTATGTAGCTCTTATGGCCATGATACAAGAAGGTTATATATAGATAACGCAAATGGGAATCTATAAAACCAGCAGAGGAGGGTAGAAGGAGCCGGAGCAGAAGCTCAACGGGGGAGGATGTGGTTAGAAAAGCAGAGTCTGTCAGACCGCGCGATCAGATGGGAGGGCGCATGATATGAGACCGAGGATAGGAGACTGGAGGGCCCATTTCCTGACTCTTATACCATGTAAGAGAAGACAATTAATTATAAAGATATTTTCCCCTATTTTCCATTACTTTTTAATTTACAATGACGCCCTATATATAGGGGGAGAAACTACAAACAAACTCTCAATATACAATGTGAGACTAATAAAGAAAAAGACAATATGTGTCGTAACATAAACCAAATACAATGAACAAAAATAGTGGTTATTTTGTGCAATGTTGTGAAGATCGAGATCTTAACTAAGATCGGGAGGCATCCCTAAGATCGTAAAACGTAGGATCGACACGGATCGCAAGATCGTATTTTAATAAAAATTAAATCAAAAGCATGAAAAATATGTATTAATCTACATACCATCAAATAAAAATATAATATTCCATACCATACCAAATTACCAATGATACCATGACATCAAAATATTAATATAAAAGACAGATGCATAGTCGCATACTCGCATACCATACCATCACATTAAAATATTACATTCCAAAAAGTCAATAGTGTTCAATCCTACTTTAAAGAAAATCACTCCAGTCAAAATTAAATTTTCCCCAAAAGCATCTTCATCTCTTTCAACCATCAGTTGCTCTGCCTCTTCGTCCTCTTCTGCAGCGCCAGCAAGTTCTCCAATGAAATCAGGAGTATCTTACGATCGGGAAGAAATAGGGATGCGCGGGATTACGCGGGATCGAAAATGATCGTAGGATCGCACGATCCTACGATCTTAAACGCCGATCCTGGCGATTTTGCAGGGAACCCGATCCAACCTAACTCGTGACTCGTTTTCTCCGTAAAACTCGTAAGATCGTCCGATCTAAATCGAGATCTTAGCAACATTGATTTTGTGGGCTTTGATTCTTCATTCTTCAACAGTAACAAGTAACACAACATGCAATTTGAAGCCATTAGTTGTTTCATGTTCGGATATATTGATGGGGGAATGGTAAAACCACCACGAATTGACCCCTCATGAAACTAGGATTCATACAATTTGTTGGCGATCTCATGGTCACTCTACTCAATGTCCCCCATTGTTTACTATAGTTATATACTTATGAACTTCGCATATGAGAAGTGAACTCGAACCCCCAACCTAGAGTGTCCTGCAAATTCCATCAAATTGAAGGAAATGAAGATCATCATGAGGTGCACATCTTCCTCATGGATTAAACATGGAGTTTGATATTGAGCAAGCCCATATTACACCGCCCTACTCTTCCTATGCTCTAGGAAGCATTCAATATGGTCTTGAGAGAAGAGGATCATCGCAGATATTTGAGTTTTACTGCAGTGGCTCACCAATTTGCTCTAACTGGATTTGGTCAGGCCCAACCCACCTCTAATGCTCCTTTGTCGATTTGTGACCATTGTAGAAAGAAAGGCCACGACGTGAATCTTGTTATCGCTAGTACAACAGGGGTACAAGTGGTCATGGACGTGATAGTAGTTTGGATGATAGTAGATAGAGAGGTCCACATTTTAAGATTGTTGCCCATAATACTGAAATCCATGAGAACTTTGCTCCTCCCTCCATAAAGTATATCAACTATAAATAATTCTTTCACCTCTCACTCTAAATATATCAATGAATCTGAAGTTGCGAATCATATGACTAGGTCATCCTAGGGTTTTATCTCCAATAGTCTTTTATCTGATCATGGGAAAGTCGTTGCTGCTAATGTTTCCTTATCCTCTATTGTGAGGAAATGAAAAAAATGTTCACCTGATATCTCCATTTCCTGTCTTACAACTTCACTCCTCTCGTAATATGCTTTCTACTAGTCACATTACCACATCTTTGAATTATTCCGTCACATTTTTTGTCATGATATATGTCATTTAGGATCGAATTACGAAGTATCGGATCAACAATGGTACAAATCACAAGGGATTTTACTTACTGGACGATGAGCCAACCTCACATTATGATACGATCCCGAGATGAATCTGGTAAGGGGTAAGGGTTGGCGGAGGTGAGGAAGTGGAAGGAGGATTAGGGTTGAGAGGAAAACCTTAGGGAGCAGCCCTAATTTTTCATTCATCCAAGAATAATCAAAACGAATAAAACGCAACCCCTTATAGGCGTGGGGTGCAGATAACGAAAAAATAATGAATAATAATAAAACATTGACATAATGAAAATAACATAATAATTGCAAATAAAATGATCGCGTCAGTGATGCGTCTTTGGACTCTCCCCATCCAGACGGACCCGTCATCATTTCCCACCACATGCGGACGCGCCACAATGTCTCGTCGGCGTGTGCGTGTCCTGTCGGCGTGTGCGTGTCCCGTCGACATGCGCAACCGTAACAATGCCGCCGTCTAGAAAATGACTTGTCTCCAAAGCAGTAGTCAGAGTGGTGGTGGTAGAAGTGATCCTGGGGCAGCCCCGTGGCTTCGGACTCCGGACGGTAAGACCCAGTAGCAGGGTCCTCCTGCGAGCCAGAGTCCCCCTAAAGGTGGTAGCGGCGACCAAGTAGCTTGGCTTGGTAGTTTGGCACCAACTGTCGTCTTTCTTCCGAAATGAGAAAGTTGGGTTGGTGGCAATCCTTTCGGAGGCAGGATGACGTCGGCGAGCACAGTAGAAGACTCTTGGCGGTCCGTCGGGAAAGGAAGAGGCACAACGGGCGGCCCAAGAGGGCCCACAGTCTTGCAGAGAGGCCGACGGTCGTGGCCCGCTGAATCGTGCAGAGGGTGATTGGAGAGCGTGGGAGGGCGGAGTCACCGTCGAGGCGACATGGCTGACCCTTGTGTAGGAACTGCATGGACATAGTCTCCCAATTAACGCATACATCGTCGAGCGTGCGAAGACAAGCCACACCCAGAATGACGTCGAGACCGCCTACGCCGAATATGTAGAAGTGTGCGGTCACGGAACAGGACCCCACAGAGAGAGAGAGACAATAGTGCAACGACCCTAAGATGGTTGGTGGCGCCCATCGCCCATATAGACCGCAACATCCAGGGAGGGAACTGAGGGAATATGGAGCTACTACACTAGATGCGCAGAGATGAGGTTGTGGCTAGCGCCACTGTCCACCATGATGATGTCGATCCCGCGGTGTGTCCGAGAGCTGCATAGTCTGCTGGTCGGAGATCCTGCACGTCGAGGCGAAAGATAGCTCCAACCGGTGGAACGTAGCTGCGGTGGAGTCGAGAGGTGCATCCCCCGTTGAGGGCTCCAGGACCGTAAAGTCGGCCAAGGTAACCTCAGGGTCGACGTCGCCGATGATGGCGCGGAACTCCACGTCGATGATGGCGTGGAGCTCCTTCACGGATGGGGTCGCGATTCCAGCGAAGGAAAAAAATCGTGGTTTTCTGCAAACGTGGCTTGTTTTTGCGGATGTCAAAACATAGAACAATCTCGAGCACCAGTGGCTAGATGGCGGACGGTGAGGCAAGTCGGACCAAATTGATAATCTCCTGAGAAGAATCCGACAAGGGGGGCGACGAAGGTGAGGAAGAGGAAGGAGAAATAGGGTTGAGAGGAAAACCTTAGGGAGCATTCATAATTTTCATCCATCCAAGAATAATCAAAATGAGTATAACACAACCCCTTATAGGCGTGTGGTGCGGATAACGGAAAAATAGTGTGAATAATAATAAAGCGTGCACATAATGAAAATAACATAATAATTGCAAATAAAATGATTACATCGGCGATGCGTCTTCGGTCTCTCCTCCTCCAGACGGGCCCGTCATCATCTCCCACCACGTGCGGACCTGCCACGGTGTCACGTCGGCATGTGCGTGTTCCGTCGGCATGCGCAACCGTAACACATTACCTCTCCATAACAGTGTCCCTACTCTTATCGATGTTCAGCATTGACATCAAATATTTGGACATGTCCACCTTATCTATAAATTTTATTTTTCTGCTATTAGTACTTGGTTTGTGATGCTAGTGAACTATCTAAGCATGTTCATCATAGTCCAGACACTTTTTCTGTGTCTAACACTCTTCGCTTTGTGTTATTCATATTGATGCATAAGGTTCTTCCAATCTGTTATCTTTATCTGGATTCCATGGGTTATCACCTTTATTAATGTCCTCTCTTGCACAACTTAGGTTTTAAAATTTTATGATGGTGACATAATTGGGGGGGGGGGGGGATTACAGTCTTCCTTGGTCTTAATGGGCTGAGTACGATGATAGGGGGATTTGGGACTTAATTAGCCAATTATGATATGATTTATCACACCACAGGCGTGCATATCTTTATTCAGAATGGTGTGGTTGTACAAAAACATAAGCATCATCTAAAGGTTCCACGCTGCATATTTATTACTATGCGCCTTTCCAAGTCACACTGGGGTGAGGTTGTTTGTGCTCAATTCATGCCCCTTAACTACCTCATTGTGTCTTTAGGTGTGTTTGTTTTTGTTCATATTCATCAAATATACAGCGACAAATCGGATTCAAGTGCCCAAAAATATGTCTTTGTTGATTACATCTGATATTAGAGGGTGTGACTATTGCCAACCACTATCTTGTACTTTTGGATTATGTATGTCACTTTTCATGAAGAGTCTTAATTTCTAAACAAAACTCGTGATATTCGCAGGGAGGAAAAGTTTGATGATGAAATTGACAAAAATCAAATTGTTGGAGAAAAAATCAATGATAGTGAGTTAGTGACATATTCCATCCCTACTATTGACCCCATTCACGATCCATCCTAAATAGTTGTCACTCCGTCCACACAAATACCACCTTTGATAACTACCTCATCACTTAGAAGAAATCTTATACCCGTGCTTCCTAAATCATATCACCGCAAGAATATAGTGTAATGGTCATGTTAGCGTATTTGGTCCAGTAGGATCCGTGTTGTGTGGACCGATTTCTGTGGGTCCTGACTTGATTGTACGTCCTCGGACTTTCCCCGACTCGGATTATCCCCGCGGTCTCGTGGTTGGATTAGTCCCACACCGCCTGTAGCAGGCAATCCTTTTGTGCTTATGTACCCCAACCCCCTTCATCCTAAAACCTGAGTTTTGAGATGACTTCGGGGTGTGGTGGAATTTCAACATGATATCAGAGATAGGTTGTCCCACTGCGGGGGAGTGTCAACGGATCTGGTCCAACGGGATCCGTGTTCTGTGGAACCGACTTTTGTGTGACCCGACTTGACTGTATGTTCTTGGACTTTCCCCATCTCGGATTATCCCTGCAGTCCCATGGTTGGATTAGTCCCACACCGCCTATAACGAGCGATCCTTTGTGTTTATGTACCCCCAACCCCTTCACCATAACACCCGAGTTTTGAGATGACTTCAAGGTATGGTGGGATTTCAACAGGTCTCAATCGCGTTCTATATTTTTATTTAACATCACATATTTCATAGTTTTAAGCATTTGTCCGTTTATGTAAGTCCAGGTGTAGGATTTATTTACGTTTATACCCTTATGTAATCATATTTAAAGGACATCTTGGGTCATGAGAATGTATGCAAGAAGTTAGTATATCACTATATCCCCTTTCCCCTTGAAGAGATTATGGTGGCTCTCTCCCCAGCACACCTCACCTTAGCAGTCGCGGCTCAAACTCCGGCTCCACAATATTCTCTTCCACCATCATTCCTGCCTCCGGACATCCTCCGACAACTCCATTGATGTTCTATGACGAGTCTATATCATATAGGTACAAAGAATGTAAAGTTACCTAGTGTTCAGACTCCTTTGGTACCTGTTTAGATTCCAATTATGAAGAGGAGCTCCGCATTCCTATTTCCCACTTAGAGATTGGAAATATAACTACTAAATGTTAAAAATGTCTTTCTACACAGATTTAGCTGATGAATTCATCTGCAGATTTTAGTAAAAAGGGGTATGAAAAAAGTGTATATCACCTTAGGGAATTATTTTATGGTTTGAAAACATCTCCCGGGACGTGGTTTGGTAGGTTTCACAATTTTTTTTTTTAATTTTGAATACCAACAAGGGCATTCTGATCATACTCTATTCATCAAAAGGTAAAATAAAAAGAAATCAATTTTCATTGAATATGTCGAAGATATTGCTATCATAAGGGATGACATTGAATAGATTGTCAGGTTTAGAGCTCCCTTGTGTAAGAATTTTGAGGCCAAGATCAAGGAAAATTGAAAAAAATCTTACGGATTGAAGTTGAGAGATCCAATGAAAGAATTCTTCCTTTGATCTTCTAAAAGAAATTAGTATGCTTTGGCATGCACTTATACTCCTATTGAAGCTAATCATAAATTAATGAAGATAAAATCGAGACAGGGTCGACATCTCTAGTTAGCTGAGACTTGCCAACAAACTTATATACTTATCAGCATTCTAATCTTCGTGAATCGATAATGTTTTTCCCTCAACTATATATACTGTTGAGTGAGCTCAAAAACTTGTATGTATTGCTTGGGTGTCAAAATACAAGGAGAGAATACAAATATATAGGAGTGAAAAGGAGAGAAGAAATCCTATACAATGATTTGGGACTAATAGGAGAAGAAGGAAATAAAAAATACATGGACCCAATCATGGGCCAATTATATGGGTTTTTCTAACACTCCCCCGCAAGCTGGAGCGTACAAATCGTATGCGCCAAGCTTGGACAAGCACTGATAGAAGAGAGTAATGGGAAGAGCCTCGGTGAGCACATCCGCAACTTGTGCTGTCCCGGGGACATGCTTCAGGTCGATCTTTTTCATTTGAACATTTTCTCTGATGAGGTGACAATCAACTTCAATATGTTTAGTTCTTTCATGGAATACCGGGTTCTTGGCAATATGTATAGATGCTTGGCTATCACAAAGGAGAATGGCTGGGGAAGGGAGTCTTATACCCAGATCGGTAAGAAGAATTTCCAGCCACGTTAGTTCAGACACTACAGACGTCATTGCCCGGTATTCAGCCGCAACAGACGATCGAGCCACAACAGTTTGTTTCTTGCTCCGCCACGTAATCAAATGTCCTCCAAAATATGTTCAAAACCAACTGCTTGACCGTCGATCATAAAGAGACCCTGCGTAATCAACATCTGAGTAAGCTATCAATGTAGGAGCTGAAGATGAGGTCTTGTAGACCAATCCTTGACCAGGGGCCGTTTTGAGGTATCTGAGAATACGTTCAACGGCGTGAAGGTGAGATCTTCGCGAGGAATGCATATACCGGCTGACAATACCCACTGCGAAAGAAATATCCGGTCTAGTTACCGTGAGGTAGATCAATTTTCCAACTAGACGGCGATAGTATTCAGGATTCTCGAGTAATAGATCTGAGTCAGAAGCCTGAGCACATAACTTGTGATTCACATCCATTGGGGTATTGATCGGCTTACAACCAGAGTAACTCGCATCATGAAGAAGGTCGAGACAATACTTCCGTTGAGAAAGGACGAGACCATCTGGCCGTCTAGCAACTTCAAGGCCCAAAAAATATCGGAGGGGTCCCAGATCCTTTATTTGAAAAACTGTACCGAGATGTTGTTTTACATCCTGTATTCCCTTTTCGTCATCTCCTGTAATGATGATGTCGCCAATATACACTAACAGAAGAACCGTCTCTGTGGTTCGGTGACGAGTGAACATCGAGAAGTCTGCCGCGCTGCGAGAAAAACCAACCTCCCGAAGAGCCTTACTGAACCTGTCGAACCATGCCCGCGGTGATTGTTTGAGGTCATACAGAGCTTTCTTAAGGTGACAAACCTGAGACTCCCCCGTGGTCTCAAACCCGGGAGGTTGCTGCATATAGATAGTTACCTGTAAGTCGCCATTCAAAAAGGCATTCTTAATATCCAGTTGCAGTAAGGGCCACCGGCGATGGACAACCACCGAGATAAAAACCCGAACGGTGTTGAGTTTGGCCACCAGAGAGAAGGTTTCCTCATAGTCCATCCCTTGTTGTTGGATGAAGCCCTGGGCGACCAGCCGAGCTTTCAACCGGTCAATCGTCCCATCAACGGCATGTTTGACGACAAAGACCCACTTACACCCAACCGGTTTCTGACCCGGGGGAAGAAGTGAGAGAGTCCAGGTCTGGTTAGCCCAGAGAGCAGCCATTTCCTCCTCCATGGCAGCCTTCCAGCCAGGATGTTATAGCGCTTCCTGCACAGTGTTAGGAACCGAAATGGAGGAAATAGAAATTGCAAAGGTGTGCAGTTGAGGAGAGAGGCGATGCATGGAGACATAATTTGCCAGAGGATGATTGGTGGAGGGAGATACCTGATCAGCAGGGTACGGGGTAGCCGAGGATGAGGCCGACTACAGAGGGGTAGCGGAACAAGGAGGAAGGCGGCGAGTGTAAGTCCGGATAACCGGTGGCTTGGAGGGCGCAGGACCAGAAGCAGGAGCAGGAGCAGAAGCAGGAGCATGAGTTGAAGTAGGAGCAGGAGCAGGATTTGAAGTACGAAGGAAAACAGGCGCAGTAGTAGGGAGGACGGGTCGAGGTATAAGCATTGGTGGAGATGTCGGCGGGGAGGAAGGAGCGAGAGATGGGGAAAAGAAAGGTTGATCTTCTCAAAAAGTAACATCGGCGGAGACGATGACTTTACGGCTTACCAGAGAGTAACATAGGTAGCCCTTCTGAGTGCGAGAATAGCCGACGAAAATAGTTTTAGCTGCACGGGGATCCAACTTATCCGAGGAAGGACCCAGGAGGTGAACAAAGCAAGTGCAACCAAAAACCCTTGGTGTCATAAGGAAGGCTGGAGTAGAGGGGAATAAGAGGCTGAAAGGAGTGACAGAGTTGAGAACCGAGGAGGGAAGACGGATGATGAGAAAACACGCAGTGGAGACTGCAAAGTTCCAGTAAATTTTTGGAACATGCATTTAAAGCATGAGAGAGCGGGCAACGTCGAGGAGGTGACGGTTCTTTCGTTCGGCAACACCATTTTGTTGGGGGGTGTAGGCACAGGAGGTTTGATGTATAATACCAAATTATGCACATATATTAGCAAAGTCATGGCCGATGTATTCACGAGCGTTATCGGCGCGCAATGTTTTGATAGTTGTGGAGAATTGCGTTCGAGTTTTGTGTATAAAATCGCGAAATATGCGAGGGAGCTCGGAGCGATCACGAAGCAGGTAGAGCCATGTTGTGCGAGAATAATCATCAATAAAAGTTATAAAATATCGATAGCCAGAGATACTTGTAATTTTGAAAGGACCCCAAACATCGAAGTGTAGTAAATCAAACGGAGCAGAGCTCCTAGTACAATGAGCAGGAAAAGAAGTACGCGGTTGTTTGCCGTAAATACACGAATCACATTTGAAAGCAGAAAAAGATACATCAGGCAGCACCTTTTGGAGAACGGGTAGAGGGGCATGCCCAAGACGGCGATGCCAATCAACAGCGGAGACGGAGGAGAGGATAGAAGGAGAGACATCAAGAAGGTAGAGCCCGTTCTGCAGTCGACCCCTACCAATGGTAGTCCGCAATAGCCGATCCTGTATCAAAAAAGTAGAGGGAGTAAATGTGACAGAGCAATACATATCATGAGTGAGGCGACCAACAGAAAGCAAATTAAATGGAGAGCCAGGAACATAAAGAGCCGAGCGAAGGGAGAGGGAGGGAGCAAGAGAGATGTCAGTGCAACCGGAGACCGGAACAGTCGCCCCATTAGCGACAGTGATCGATTGCGGATGAGGAGCATCCGAGTACTTGAGTGGCCGTATCGAGGTGATGTGATGAGTAGCACCTGAGTCCAAGATCCAACGTGGACTTGAGGAAAGACAAGTAATACCTGCGGTAGAGATGGAGGCAACAGAAGCAGAGGGAGGGCTAAGAAGCCCCTGGAGTTGCTGTTGCTGGAGGCGAACGGCCTCAAGGTCGGTACCAGTGGAGGGGGAGCCATCAGTGGTAGCAACCGCAGTTGGGCGAGGAGGATAGTCGTGTTTCTTGTAGCAGACGACATCAGTGTGGCCATCCCGGCCGCAATAGGAACACTTGGGGCGGCCCCAACCCCCACGCCCCTTGCCGCGAGAGCCGGAACGTCCACCGTGCGCAGAGTTCGGTGGGGGAAGCAAGGGAGGAAGGGTCTGTTGAAGAAGGGCCGGAGAAGAGGGTGTCGGAGACTCGAGGGGTGGTGATACTCGAAGGAGCATAGAGCAGACATCAGAGAGGGAGGGAGTAGAGGCTGAGGCCAACACCTGAGCCCAGATGCTCTGAAGGTGAGGCGGGACATGAGCCATCATCATGGCAATGCAGACAGCCTCCTTTTGCGCGCGCTGAGCAGCAAGGTCGGTGGTAGAAGGCTGATGCTGGATCCAGGCCTCTGCAAGAGTCTTGGCACGAGCAACAAATGAGGTCATGTCAGCAGCCCCGCCAGCATCAAGAGTCTAAAGGTCGGTAATAATGTTATAGAGGTGCTGAAGACTATCCTTGCCAGAGTACAAGGAGTGAAGCTCCTCCCACATAGCTTTGGCGGTCTCATGGTACATGACCATTTGGTATGACTCACTCTCCATTGAATTAAGGAGCCATGTTTGTACGCGGCCGTCATTACGTAGCTAGTCATCAGTAGTAGGGGAAGGAGGTCCGTTAGTAAGATGGAGCACAAGGCCCTTGGCCTGAAGAACACGCCGAACTGAGTGGACCCATGGAACAAAATTCTTCTTCCCAGATAATGAGAGAGTTGTGATCCGCAGCTCATCTCGGAGGTCTGGAAGAGAAGTCGGGTGGTCAGCAGGAGGAGTAGCCGCCTATCCGGTAGAGTCAAGGGAGGAGCCCATGGAGCCTAGGGAGGCTGCAGCGACTAGAAGAGCGCGCGGTTAGATATAACGCCTGCTGCGGGAAGAGGGGGGAGGCCGCCGGAGAGGAGATGCCCGACAAGCCCACGCGGTTAGAAGAGAGGTCGCAGCGGGTACACACGGCGACAAGCCCAGGGGAGAGAGACAGAAGGCCGCGACCAGGTGCGGATAGAGAGCAAGGACAATCCGCACGGTCACTGTGAGAACACCAGCGGCCAAAAAGATAAGGAGAAGTCGCGCGGCTAGCAAACGAGACCGGGCGACTAGAAGACGGAAGCAGCGAGAGGAAGCAGAGGCAAGAAAAGGCCGCGAGTAGGGGATCGAGGGGCAAGAGAGAGAAACCGCGAGAGGAGGCTGCGAGTTGAAGTACTCGAGCGGCAAGGCGAAGAGGGATGAGAGAGAGGGAGACCGCGCAACCCGGCACGCCGAAAGAAGAGGCCGCGAGAAGAACTACTCGAGCGGCAAGAAGGAGCGGCAAGGGGAGGGACCAGGCAAAAAGGAGCCCGCGCGGTAAGAGGAAGAAAGCGGGAAGTGGGGCCCACGAGTTGAGAAGAGAAGTTATAAAAGAGGACTGAGGGGTGGATCCACGGGAGGGAGGGAGGGAAAGGGAGCAGACAGCGGCTAGCAAGGGAGAAGCCGCAGAGAGAAAAAAAGGGGCGGCACGAAGAGGCCGCTACCCGGAGCGAGAAGAGGAGCAAGCCACAGAGGAGATGCGGACAGGAGAGGAAGACGGGTCGGGCGGTTAGATGAAGTGTAACCGCAGGGAACGAACCGTGTCCTCTGATACCATGTTGAGTGAGCTAAAAAACTTGTATGTATTGCTTGTGTGTCAACATACAAGGAGAGAATACAAATATATAAGAGAGAAAAGGAGAGAAGAAATCTTATACAATGATGTGGGACTAATAGGAGAAGAAGGAAATAAAAAATAAATGGACCCAATCATGGGCCAATTATATGGGCTTTTCTAACATATACCAAGATAGTTCTTCTCACATACCATCATCTATGTTATTCGGGGACATGATACTATATTGATACATGCTCAACAACCTAGGAAACATAATACGTTTTTGAATTTTAAATATTTAAATATAAGTACAAATGAATATGAAGATATATGTGACATTCACAACTTCATTTTTTTTATCAGCATGTGAAGATATGCGTGGCATTCACGTCAACGTGGGAGTGATGGTCCTCCAACACGATAGTGACCCAACGACGGATGCCCGGACACCCAATTTGGTGCTTGTTGGCCACAAAAACATGAACACAATTGTGAAGTGTGACTGGAAGGTGTAGGCGGGTGGAGACGGTTTGGTTAATGAAGTTGTGAGTGTTGCCAGAGTCCATGAGCGCAAGGACATGAGGTCTCCAAAATATTTTCTTGGAATTGAGATTGAAAGGAAACACAACTCCGTGGTGTTGCCCCAACACAGGTATGCTCAAAAGCTTCTTTAAGAAACTTGACTCCTAGGTGCAAAACCAACTCGCTATCATATAGCTTTTGGCAAAGATAAACTTCGAAGTTAGGAGGGTCTTTCCCCTGAGGGTGACGAGCATTTGGATCATATGGCCCTCCTGAGGCTCGGAGGTGGCGTGAAGCCAGATCTCCGGAACTGCTATGTCAGCATCCTCATCCCCAGCGGAAGGGTCGTCCACTTCCACCCAGAACAGACATTTGCATCGATGACCCGGCCCGAAAGGATCGTCACAATTGAAACAGTCCTTTGACGCAGCGGTTAGCCATGTTGGAGATGGAAAGGCGGCGAGGAAAGAAAGGGTGCCTCGAATCGGCCCCCTTAGAAGAGCCAAGGGGCAGTTGCCCTGTGGTGCTACTACCTCTGAAGGATCCCATCATATAATCCCTACGGTCGTCTTGGGGACGGTCTAAGAATAAACGCTTCTCAGAGACACGCGCGAGACTCATCGCATTTGTGATATCCGAAGGAGCCTGGAACTCCACGTATAGATAGAAGCACTCATGAAGGCCCGCAGTAAAGATGGGGACCTGCTGGGTGGGGTTCACCGAAGGAGCACGCGCTAATAAAACCCGGAATTTCTCTAAGTATTCGTCTATAGGGCCCGTTTGTTTTAGGGCAATGAGGTTGTCAAAAGGGTTGCCGCAAAACGGAGGACCAAAGCGAAGCATGCAAGAGTTCTTGAAATCCTAGGTGAGCTGGGGACGCTCTCGTTGAAGTTGAGTGAACCAAAGTTGAGTTGGACCCATGAGGTGGAAGGAGACAATGCCAAGGCGGCCCTCTCATGGTGTTTGTTGGTTGGTGAAGAAGGGCTCGTAGCGGGTGAGCCACGCG
Source organism: Platanthera zijinensis (assembly GCA_039513925.1). NCBI lineage: Eukaryota > Viridiplantae > Streptophyta > Magnoliopsida > Asparagales > Orchidaceae > Platanthera > Platanthera zijinensis. The sequence continues at coordinate 246,300,419 of CM077080.1, read as the reverse complement.
AGGGGGTATTCACGCCTTCAAAATGGGAAAATCCATCTAACATAATGTGGAATGCCACTCTCCTCAGATATAGGGTTCGCTTGCTCGGAGCAGTGGGCACTGGGAGGCGCGTCATTGGAGGAGTCGAACGCACATGGTAGGTGTTGGATTGTGTTGAACCACACGTGGAGGGATGCCACCATCAACTTGAACATTTCCATCAATTGTGACATGGTCACGCCACCTTCTTCCATGAGTACAAGCGACTGCAGTGAAGGGAGAGGCAGAGGAAAGAGGCTGGAATCACAAGCGGTGAAGGCGTTGGGAGAGGCCATGCGAGCATCAAGCCCAGGCGTGTCGTGTGGTGCGGGTTGTCGCACGTGGCCGTCGTGGGTTTTCTGAGCCAGGGATGCATGCCCAACGGTTGAGGGAGGGGGAAATACGTTGTGGGAGTTTTCATCGGAGAGGAGTCGCTCTGATACTATGTTGTGTTCCCCGACTTGAGAACGGGTGTTAAGGCAGACAAGGGAGAAGTCCCTGTGGGATTTGACTCCCTTCTCTTGAATTCTGGTGAGGCTATGGTGGCGGAGAAACTTGATCGAGGAGGGGAAGAGAGGAGGTGGTCAGTGCTAGCGAGAGTAGTAGGAGAGAGTATCCAAGTCATTCGTAGCCTGCAGGGAAATGTTGGAGAAAAGAGAGAACAGGAAAGAAGAGAGAGAAAAGAGAAGAGAGAGAATGAATATTGGAATAATCTTGTTGTCGCCCAAAAGTCACCCCCACCCCATGTAGGGGTTCAACCTGGTTCAAGAGCCCCTCACTTGGTTCATACGATAAGTGAGATAAGATATAAACTTTCAATGAATAAACATAAGAATACAATAAAACATGCACGGTAAAATACGATCACTCCTTGGTAGACCGAGCTTGACGTTGATAGGTTCTCCCCCAATGTGGATCCATAACAATACCATAAGTGAATCAAAGTATTTAAAAAGTAGTTTTGATAAATTAACTGAACTGAACTCGTCGGAGTCAAAATATCACGTATCAACTACGTAAACTGTTTGACACACACATCATTTACATAAAACCATGCATACTATTTAATCTAGCTTGAGTTTGTGCTTTGTACCTCCTAAAAATGTCTCAAAATAGATTAGACTGTCAAGCAAGCAATTGTACTCTCCTAAGAATTCTTACTTAACAAAATAATGTATTGAAGTGAAAAATAAATAGAATATGCATGATTTAGGCTTCGTTTGGCGTGGTGGTGACGGTCGTGAACGTGGTGGTCATGAACCGTCTGTTCATGAACACCAGACCTCACCTAAAAAATTTCATGCATTTTATGCTCAAAACTAGTTTATTTTCTTGGTAGTGGTCATAACCTTTGTCATGCCAAAGGTACATTCTATGATAATGGTGTGTTTGTCCAAACTGACCGGAGCAAATAAGTCGTGTCAAACGAAGCCTTATAATATAGCTATTTTAATGTGCATAATAAAAAGACTCCGAGCTACATTTTCTACATGACATTGGCACAACTAGCATACCTACTTATGCACTCATGTCATTGTTGATAAGCATTAGTAAACATATTTTACACAATTAACTATTGTTTCCTGAGCACATGAAATGTGAGATGTAACTGAACTTTTACTGAACCACGATTGTGCTTAAAAAGTAATTAAATACCCATTTGAAACCCCACATAGTTTTATGTTATCTGTGGGTGTGATGGTGTGCTTTCATCCAAGTCAGTGTTAGCAGACACACGACAACTTTAATATTTTATTCTTTTCCAAGGGCATCCTATAAGTACTTTTCCAAAGGTCACACATCCCAGGACTATTCCCATCAAATCATGTTTAACAATAAAATTTACAACACAACTCTACCACTTGCTCTGAAAAAAGGCACCTCTGCTATTTAAGAGTACATATTATTCTTAAAGTCAGTAACTTCCCCTCCTAATTTCAATATGTGATTAACCTCATTCTTCCACCAAAAAAAATCTGTCATCCTTTTAGTCTATCAAGAGCTTCCTTTCTCTGAGCTTTTCTGCCCCATAGACACTCCCCATCCTCATCAGACCACCCTCATCAAATTCAAGATGTTACAAGAATTACACGTAGAACATATGTAAACTTTCAAATTTGCTAACAATTAAGGACAAGGCCATTAGCTAAAAAAATGATGCATTGCTAAAAAAGTTGCTACAGTAACATATGCTGTAAAATGCTTCCCATCTCTGCAGGTGACACTATTTGTACTACATTCAACCGCTTGTCTGCATTACTGGATGGCGTACCATGATCGACTATCAAAGAAAACATGGCTTGGCGATCTAGTACCAAATTTTAAGGAGCAAAGCATCTGGCTTGGCTACATCTATGCAATTTACTTCTCCATCTCAACCTTAACCACTGTTGGCTATGGTGATCTGCATGCAGAAAACACTTCAGAAAAGATATTCGGCATTTTCCTCATGCTCTTCAACATTGGATTCACTTCCTACATCATTGGAAACATAACCAATCTGATTGTCCATGAAGCAACACGTACATCCGTGATGGTACCTCCAGAGAAATGATTAATCAATCTGATTTTTCTTTAAGATAGTTTCCTCAAAGCATTTTCTTCTTGGCTTGACTTGTGCTATATTTTCACTTAGAGGGATAACTCCCATGAAGTATCACGATATGCAAGAAAGAATCGTTTGCCCAACATTCTGAGAGCACAGATGATGCAACATGTGCAACTCAAGTTGAAGACAGTAGAGTTACAACAAGAAGGGGTGCTTGCCAATCTTCCAAAGGCCATTCGATTAAACATTACAAGGCATTTGTTCCAGCAAACTGTAGAGTCGGCATATCTTTTCAAAGGAGTCTCTGAAAAATTCAAAACACACTTGGTAACCACCTTTTGTTTTACTTTCTCCTCATAGCAGTCTAATAATGTTGAAATAATAAAGTTCCAAGAATTGAAGCAGTAATTGGGAAGCTTTCTAGAACAAGGTAGGGAGGCAAGCACTCAACGCTATTTTCATCATACCTACAACATTGCATATTATTAGTATTGTTGTCATTCCTATTTTAAATAATATACATTAGGATTTATGTGAGCCCCCCACCCCTCCCTATATAAGGAGGTGGCATGGGAGTGTCAAGACCATCTTCTATCTTCTAGGTTTGAGACTCACACTTTGGAGAGGGGCTTCTAAGAGGAACCAGCCTTATGAAGTTAAGCACGAGCATATCTCGTGATTGTATCAAGTTTATTTTGTAATTTGCAAGTGTTATTTTCCTCGTGGTAACATTGGTCCGACCTGTCGTTCCCGCCTGCATCGTGCCGCCGGGTTTCGTCTATGACTTTCTCTGCGTCGCAATCAACACTCAATCCATCCTCCCTCTTCGTCGTCGTATCCGCACGATACGCTCGCACCAGCCGCTTTGACTACGCCATCTAGATCCCGCTCTCTCCATTGCGCCCTGCCGATCCCGTCGTCCGTCGAGTTCGTTATTACGACCCGTCTAAAAGCAAAGATCAGAGTGCGCTTCTGGCGGGTCGTGATGTCGCAGGCATGGGGGAAAGAAAATCCATGTCTGTTAGGGGGGGAACTGATTTAGTGTTATTTGATTTAAAATAATTACTTTGGGGGAAAATAGATTGTTTTTATGTGAAACCTTTAGAATTTATCAGTGAAAAATTAAATGCATATGTATTTTAATAAATCTCATGACACACAGTTCTGATACAAATTTTATGCAATAAAAATCACAAAGAATGAACATGCAAATAATATCAAATTTCAATACATAATTTATAGTTTAACAGTTGTGCATGACACAAAAAATGGTTAATCATAACTATTACATAATAGAAAAATCCGACAGTCAAAGAAATACAACATAGAACCTGACACAACAACAAAAGATAAACATCCAGAAGCAGGAGTTTGATGCAGATCGAGCTCAGGTAGCAGGCGGTGCAGTCATGGACGCTAAGACATTCTGAAACAAGAAGGAAAAAACATTAGAACATTGAAACAAAATGTGAGCAAAGTGAAATACAATACGAACAAGGGAGTCAGAAATGTACGTGTACCAATTTTTATGAGGCAAAGCTAGTAAAACAGACAAGTAGAAGAGTAAAGCAGAAAAAACTATAATTATTAGCCTACTCCGGAGTATAACAAAAATTTATTCATGTAATTGCACAAGCTATAACCAATGAAATGTGTAGGTGTTTTTATTTGATGCACAAAAATCTTCAAGTTCAGATGCAAGGCTTATCAGAGAATTCATGCTTGCTATGACCATTCAATTGTTCCCGCTACGGAGTCGAGTGGGAATTCAAGTCAAGAAGTTCCATAAATTAAACACTACCTTCCAATAATTTTTTATGATATTAATGAATTAAATGATTCATAGTTTAGAGAATTCTAACGTATTACGACATTATGAAGATTCGGATGTTCCAAGTAAAAATTTATAAACATAAGAAAATGTGCAAAAAACAAAGTTCAATGTTTGCAAGCGAGAAAGATTTTTCTACTTGCCTTAAGGCTGAATCTGACAGTGATGGCTAAATGACGCAAGCAAATTTAGATACCCTATTTAAACTGTTCAAGAATAAAGAAAGTGAAATTCGATTTAGCAAACTTCATTACGTTGGCACATGCATTCTACGTCGTAGAACTTAAACAAAAGAGGGAATAATAATTTACCTCCCTCAATAGTAAGGGGAGAAGAGACTACCACAAGGAAATTGGGTATTGGCGGCACTTTAACTAGATAAACCCTAAATCGGAGAGGATTTTGAGTGACCCAGTTAAAAGTTCCGTCAGACGGCACCGGAAATCACAAACACAACGTGGTTAGACGATTATAAGAGGGGCGTAAACTGGGATCAACATAAATACATAAATTGAACCCTATTTAAACATGTTCAAGAATGACGAAAGTGAAATTCGATTTAACAAAATTCATTATGCTGGCATATGCATTCTACGTCGTAGAACTTAAACAAAAGAGGGAATAACAATTTACCTCCTTCAATAGTGAGAGGAGAAGAGACTATCACGAGGAAATCGGGAATTGACCGCGCTTTGACTAGATAAACCCTAAATTGGAGAGGGTTTTGAGCGACCTTGTTGAAAGTTTCATCAAACGACACCAAAAATCACAAAAACAACGTGGTTAGACGATTATAAGAGGGGCGTAAACTGGGATCAACAAAAATACGTAAATTGGGGGGCAAAATTTCCACGGAAATTTAGGGAAAATCTGAATAAAGGGGAAGAAAGAGGAGATCCTTATCAAAAGAGTCAAATATGGGCTTAAAAATTCGAGTAAAGGAGGATTCGAGCAAACCCTAGGTGAAATCGGAGCTCAAGGAATAAAGGGAGTTGTTGTCGGCCCTCCTTTGGAGGAGGAGAAGTTGTTGGCCTCGAGGAAGAGAAAGGGAAATATGTTTTTGGCTCCATGGAGGAAGAAGAAACCGTCGGCCTTGGGTAGAGGATAAGGAGCAGTCGGCTAAGGAAGGTTGTTGCCGACTTGGAGGGGGGGGAGGAAGAGCAGCCGACCAAGCATAAGGAGGGGCCGCTGACCAGGGAGGGAGAGCAGGAGGACTGGAGGAGGTGTCGGTGGCCTTGCGGTATCGAGAGCGGGAAACAGGCGGGAGGCAGAATCGGGAGCGTGAGCGGGAGGCTTAGGTGGAAAGATTTACGTGAATTAGAGGGGGTGTTAACCCCCAAAATCGACGATCCCTTCCCAAGGTCTCGGGTTCGCAAATCGCGACCCGCTCAGGGTTTCCCCCTGAGGGTCGCGATCTGCCTTAGCCCTCATTTTTTGGGTCAGGCGGATAGGGTCTCCTATCTGCTCAGGCCGTGCGGCTAGGACGGTCTCCCCTGTCTAATTGCCCTGGTTGCATAGCCACCGCGTGCCCTGCGGGACGACGGGCTGCTTCCATAGCTCACCCTCGCAGGACACGCGGTTTGGCCAGCTAACCGCACAGCATTCTTCTCTGCAGGAGGCAACCTATATCAGTCCGCTGGGACGTTCCACCGGTGTCGACCCTCGACCAGCGCAACCGTCGCAGGCTCGGCGAGCCCCTCCAGCTCAGGTACTCGTCAGCTCCAAGAGGGCGGCCTGCTCCTCAGGTCGCTAGCCTCAGTGGGCGGCCTGGCTTCAGGCCGCCGCCCTAGGGGAGGCCTGGCTCTCAGGCTGTCGCCCTAGGGGCGGACTGGCTCTCAGGACGACGCCCTAGGGGAGGCCTGGCTCTCAGGACGACGCCCTAGGGGCGGTCTGGCTCTCAGGACGCCGCCCTAGGGGCGGCCTGGCTCTCAGGCCGCCGCCCTAGGGGCGGCATGGCTCTCAGGCCGCCGCCCTAGGGGCGGCATGGCTCTCAGGCCGCCGCCCTAGGGGCGGCCTGGCTCTCAGGCCGCCGCCCTAGGGGCGGCCTGGCTCTCAGGCCGCCGCCCTAGGGGCGGCCTGGCTTCAGGCCGCCGCCCTAGGGGCAGCCTGGTTTTTAGGTCGCCGCCCTAGGGGCGGCCTGGCTCTCAGGCCGCCGCCCTAGGAGCGACATGGCTTCAGGCCGCCGCCCTAGGAGTGGCTTGGTTCTCAGGCCGCCGCCCTAGGGGCGGCCTGGCTCCCAGCCGCCCACTTAGGGGCGGCCTGCTCCAGGCCCCCGAGCCCTCTGCTGCCCTTGGCGTGACCTGCTCCTCAGGTCGCGCCGCCTCTGCTAAGCTCTCCCGACGACCTGCGGACTCAAAAGCTCAGTCCGCCGAGTCCGCCGAGTCCGCCCAGTCCTCCATGATGACGTCACTGGGCCCCGCTTCAAGAAGATTTCCCTCGGGCCTAAAAATAGGCCCCGATACCTCTCATTTAAAGGGAGGCGGAGGAGAACTGCCACTGCCAGCAAACCCTGCGGACTCAGATTTCCAGTCCGCCGAGCTTTCCACAGTTCTGCCAGCAAACCCTGCGGACTCAGATTTCCAGTTCGCCGAGCTTTCCACAGTTCTGTCAACAAGCCCTGCGGACTCAGATTGCCAGTCCGCCCAGTTTCTTTTACTTAGTCTTTGGCACCTCTTTTTCTCAGCCGCCAGCTTCCCCTTGTACCCTTTACTGCTTTTACGTGTAATGGTGTATTAGTAAGTTGTAAACTTGCTTCTTAATTAAAGGGAAAAGCCCGTCGCAAGAGTGGCATTCAAGCCGCGGCGGGCGAAGTTTGCTGTTGCCGCTGCAAGCGGCCCCGTCTCTTCTTTCCCTCTCTCGGTCTAACCATCAGAGCTCAACCGTCAAAGTAGCGTCTGCTCGACAGCTCCTGATCAAGCTTCTCCTCTGCCCGAGCAAGCTTCTCCTCTGCCCGAACAAGCTTCCCCCTTGCTTCAAACCTCGTCGTTATCCCCGCAACCCTCTTATTCGTCTAACTTGTGAGATCGAATAACCCGTTAACTGGAGGACGCATTTCGTGCATCAACAGGGGGTTGTGGCTAATAAATTTATAAAAACCTAATTAGGTTGAATTACGAAAATTCCCCTCCTACAATTTTAATTAATTTGAATCTTTTTATAAACTTAGGTTGTTACATCCATCGACACAATGATCGGCTAATTGCGTTGTCCTCTGATTTCGTCCCCAGCAACGATCTGCCAATCCCATCAAGCGCAGCGGTTTGTCGATTCCGTCGATAGCAGCGCCCCATTCCTCCAGCTTCCGTCATCTACCAGACTTAGCCTCGCCAACTCCCTGCTCTCAATCATCCATAAATCCTTCTCCATTCCGTTGCCAGCCCAACTCCATTCCGCCGCCATCCCAGATCCATTCCTTCTACAACGATCATCCAACCGCTAGCGCGCCTCCGCCGGCTCCGGCACTCTCTTGCAAACCTCCATCTTTGTGCACTAATCTTCATATGCCAAAGAAAAAGATGGAATCCCGCGTGGAAGTCGTTGAACACGCACTCACCACCATCAACTCTCATCTCGAGCCCCAAGCCGAACAGTTCGCATTGATCATGACCATGCTCCATAACTTGCAACCCGGCCAAAGTTCCGCCCCCCCTGTCGCCACTGCTTTGGGATTCCCCAAACAATATCCCCAGAAGAACCCGCATTGGCGGGATTTCCTCCTCTGCAACTTCCACGCCTAGACATTCCCACATTCAACGGGGTTGACCCCCTCGGTTGGATTTATTGGTTATGTTGGATGGTGGTGTGCGGATAGCATTTATCCTTGTATTATGTATTACTATTTATATCCCCCATATGTGGATGAATAGCATGTGATTATTATTTTCTCATCTTATTTGGTATCAGAGGAGGTCGGCATAACCCTAGCCCGATACTCTTGTCCCGCACGCCGTCTGTGCCGCTCGCCTGCGCCGCCACCTGCACCACACGTCGGCCCCGTCCAAGACGATGTGATCCGCAGACCATCCCGCACGACGCGTCTCCCGCCTGCGCCGCACGCCGCGATCATCTCGCCTGCGCCGCACGCTGCTATTGTCCGAAACCGCTGTCGTCGCCCCTTCCGTCGCTTGCTCTGTGATCTTTGGTCTTTCTATCCCTTTGGGATGGGATTTTCTCCTTCTGTTTAGGGGGCTTCCTCTTCCCCCATGAATTCCAGATTTTCTCCTTGAGTTTAGGGGGCTTCCTCTTCCCCCATGGATTCCTCCTCTCTTACTTCGACTGATGGCTTTGTTCGTCGCATAACTACCTCTCTTCTCAATGAACGGAATTTTATCACTTGGTCCAACTCCGTGCGAGTTCATCTTGTCGGACATGACAAGCTCGATTGGCTTGAACCTAATGGTGTTCCAAAACCTACCGACGACAAGGCTATCCGTCAATGGCGCACAAAAAATTTCAAGATTCTCGGGTGGCTTCAATGCTCCATGGAGCCCCGGATTTACAAGCAGTTTATGCGGTTTGATTCTGTGCCGTCTCTTTGGGCTGTCTTGACGCGTACCTACGACCACACCCGCGTTGATACGCGGCTTTATTCTGTGTTTCAGGAGATTTCTACAGCTCGTCAGGGGGACCGTTCCGTGCACGAGTACTTTACCTTTCTCTCTGGGAGATTCCAGGAACTCTCAGACCTCGAGCCGCTTAGTGCTTTTCCCCATCCCGAGGATCTGCTTGTTACCAAGCGTCGCCAGAAGAAGCGGGAGACCTACCAGTTCCTTATGGGTCTCTTGCACGCTACAAGGCTCGCCTTGTCGCGAAGGGCTTCACCCAGACTCCAGCGGATTACGGGGTGACCTTTGCCCCTGTGGCCAAGCTTTCTACTGTCCGTCTTCTTGTTTCCCTCGCTGCCTGCCTTAGATGGCCTCTTCACCAGCTGGACGTGCCAAATGCCTTTCTTAATGGCTCTCTTAATGAGGAGATTTATATGGATCCGCCGCCCGGTTACGAGCTTCAGGGGGAGTATTTGGGACGTGTCTGCCTTCTGCTGATGGCTCTGTATGGGCTGAAGCAGTCCCCTCGTGCGTGGTTTGAGCGATTTGGGACTGTTGAGCTTCAGAGTGGGTTCACCAGATGTCACGCAGATCACACATGCTTTGTTCGGACTGCTGCGGATGGTCGCATGGTTATTATTCTTGTCTATCTGAATGATATCATCCTTACTGGTGATGACAGCTCGGGTATTCTTCAGATGAAGGAGGTGCTTCGGACGGCATTTGAGGTAAAAGATCTGGGACCTCTGAAGTACTTTCTCGGAATTGAGGTGGCCAGATCCAAGCAGGGGATCTCCTTGTCTCAGCGCAAGTATACACTCGACCTTTTGAGTGATACTGGCCTTCTTGGTTGCTCTCCAGTATCTACACCCATGGACCCGAACCACCGCTTACACGCTGAATCCGGCGACCCTCTCCCTGATCCGGGCAGATACCAGCGTCTTGTTGGCAGGCTTATCTACTTGACCAACACTCGCCCAGATATTAGCTTTGCTGTGAGTGTGGTCAGCCAGTTCATGCTAGCCTCCGACTCTGTTCTGCACGAGAGGACTAAGCATATCGAGGATGATATTCATTTTCTCCAGGAGCACATTCGTTCAGGGACTTTTGCCACGACCTATGTTCCCTCCGCCGAGCAGACTGCAGATGCCTTCACCAAGGCGGTTGGGCCTTCCAGACTCTCTCTACTTATGGCAAGTTGGGCTTGCTTGATCTCTTCGCGCCAGCTTGAGGGGGAGTATTGGTTATGTTGGATGGTGGTGTGCGGATAGCATTTATCCTTGTATTATGTATTACTATTTATATCCCACCCTATGTGGATGAATAGCATGTGATTATTATTTTCTCATCTTATTGGATTGTCCACACCGAGCAGTATTTTGACATTCACGAGACTCCCCCGAAGCAGCAGGTCTCCACAGCTCTGATCGGCATGGCTAACTTTGACGCCTATATGCTCACGGATGTACCGCCGGACGGAGCTCCAGGCACCTCTGTGGCAGCCCACTCGCAGGCACATCGGTCAAGGTCGTTTTTCTGGCGGGATGGATTGTTACGCATGCTCGTATTATTAGTATTATTGTAATTCTTATTTTAAATAATATACATTAGGGTTTATGTGAGCCCCCCTCCCATATAAGGAGGTGGTATGAGAGTGTTAGGATCATCTTCTATCCTTTAGGTTTGAGATTCTCATTTTGGAGAGGGGCTTCTAGGAGGAACCAGCCTCCTGAGGTTAGGCACGATCATACCTCGTGGTTGTATCAAGTTTATTTTATAATTTGCAAGTTATTTTCCTCGTTATAACAGAATCTGTTACAGTAATAGATTCATGCATGTTGAGAATGCAAGGACACGCTCAGTTTTGGCAAAAGGCTTGACCAGTATTCATATATTTGCTTATTTTGGGACTTCGTTAGAGGTGGCGGTGGAGGCAGAGATACAAGGTGCAGTCATAGAGAAACCTCTTCGTGAAGGTCGATGATCTTAAGTCCCACCTTGCCAATCTCCATTTTGGTTAGAAAGTATATAAAGAAAATCGATCATCCTTATTTGCTCAAAGGAACGCAAGGAGAAACTATGAACTATGCGCGTGTGCCGCACCGGACCGGATTCGAATTTCGAATTTGGGATTTGAGAATAATTGAATTAAATTGTATTTTTGTAAGAAATAGTTTTGGCACTTTAGAAAATCCTTAAGTTTATTGCCACGATGTATGTCAATGTACGTTGACATCTCCTGTCGACATACGTCAACTTCTCCTTTTCTTTCGTGCGTCAGCATACGTCGAATTCTTCTTCATGTGTCGACTACTTTATACGTCAACATCTCGTGATACTACAAGATCTCGACGTACGTTGATTTCCATGGGAGAACATCTAAACATACGCTGAGATCTATGCTATTCGCAGACCATCGGGTATAAATTTTGTGTACGCGTTTCTGCATGCGCTTTTTGCGTCTTTGATTCTTTACGTTGGAAATATAACGTTCTCAATGCACGATAGTACATACTAAATATAACCGTTGGAAGTTATTATGTGTTTAATGCTTGTGGTTTTTACGAGACTTTTATATAGGAGAAATGTTGATTCGTTTTTACGTATTAGTCCTGACTTACTCTCTTTCTCTTGTACCTTCTCGCCCTCTCGCTCTCTTGCGATTTTACTACTTTTGTGATTCTGCTTTCTTGACGTTTTCTTCAACAAGTGGAAGTTTGGGTGTTCTATGCTTCTGCGGTGTCTGCATGCATTAGAGTTTTCGGGATCTAGCCGGGTGTTATACTTTGGAGGAGTGAGCATCATACTTTGAAAGTTTGGGTGCTCTATACTTTGAAAGTCACGTCGACGTGTGGTGCAACTTTTTTAGAACAGTGATCACACGCCTTACCCAGGCTTGATTCTAAAACTATATATTATTCTGATTTTCTTTATTTCTGATATTTTTGTTTTTGCATGTTTTTATTTTCATTCTGTTTCTAGATCTGTTATTCTATCATAAGAGTTTTCAAAAACAAAGAATATATATTAATATAGGAATATAAGTATAAATATTTCAATACTTAAAAATACAAATCCAAGGGTAAAAGAGTTAGTCAGAAGTTAGGGCTCAAATTCTATGAACCATTCGAACTAATCAAAATAGTCGGTTTAAGAGGCATACAAGCTGAAATTACTCTGGGAATCAAAGAAGCATCCATGTTCAATGTCTCATTTACTCAAACCCAACAAAGAGGAGGAAATAAACATGTTCATCCATTGACAAAAAAAGGAAACACAAAACATCCTCAACATGAAATACTATGAAGCACCGATACGGGTATGAGTATCGGGTACGATATGTATCCGGTACGGTGGTACGTGGAGATAAAAAAGATTAAGGATATGGGTACTTTCAAGGCACAATGTTAATAAAATGGATTTATATATATATACATATATACACATATATATACATATATGAACATGTATATATATGCCACTTTTTTAAAAATAGTGAGAATATAAAACATAGAAAAATTCAAATTGAACAAGTAAAAAACATCTAATCCTCCAACACATATTAAATTAATAAAATAATCGAATTTAAATCAATTTATTCGTACTTTTCACGATAAAAAGAAATTTAAGTCAGGATTATATTTTGTTACTACAGTAAACAAACACCGCTAGTTGCATTTCCAAGCTTATCCTCATACTAGAATACAGGTGTATCCGTCGAGTATCGAGTACGTACCGGTACAGGAAACGTACCCGGTATGGGTACGCGGCCCTCAGGAAAGTATTTGTGCTTCATTGATGGAATATTGCCCGTGTTGGATGAAAGACAAATCTGGATCAGCTGCGAGCATAGAATACAACTTCTCATCCAGTGGAAAGGACTATCTTTAGAAGATGGCAGATGGGAGCCGCTGTAGGAGGAAAACAAAAATATCTCAAAATGAGCTAAAACATACTAAATTGAGTAAAATGATGGCATCCAAAATACCATCTACAAGTGCAAAGATAGGTGCAAACAGAAAAAAGAAAACAAAATCAAAAACATTAAAGGAAAAAATCAAGGAATTTCACTTCCCATGCAGAATAGTGAAACTTCCTAGGAAACCCTAAACACAAAGAAATGAAAATACAATTGCTATTGATTGCTGTAATTTAACCTTTTATAAAAGTCGAGGACGACACCATCATTGAAGGGGAGAAAGAATGAAAGACAACCATTGGTTCAGCCAATACCATTATACCAAGACTCAAGGCACCTAGTTCCAGTCCAGAACAATGGAGTAATTCAAGGTTTAAACAAGGGAAACATGGTAGAATATCAGGATCAAATTCAGGTAGCAGCAAGGAGCAAAAAGACCTGTAATAACAGGATCAAAATACAACCCAAAAGCCTGACCCATTTTTGTATATAATGTAATATAATATTACCTAAAAGCTAAGGGATTATGAAAACTGTAATTAAAAACTTAAAACTATTGCTATGAGATAAATAGAACGAATGAGCTATTTAGTTCAAAATTACTCATCTAATCTCCACCAGCTTCTCTTTTCGTCTCCTCCTCATCAACCCCAATTACATTCTACCTCCCCCTCCCCCCCCCCACCCCAATCCTTACTAACCAAGAACTTCCCCTTCCCCAAAATCAGTGTAACATCATAACTTACTAATGGGATTAATCACGTCACGCTCGGCACACATGTCGGGACCCGTTCAAGACCACTTTTCATTATTGATGGTTATAGCTTTACAGGATCATCATTTGGGTGACCGGAGCCTTCGAATGTGGCGCATCTGCCGACTTAATTTGTTATGAATCCACTAGAGAGAAGAGAGATCTAGAGAGGAAGACTGGCTAGGGTTAGAGAGGAAAAAGGAATACCTTGTAAAATATCTTGCTTGCCCCCCCCCCCCCACAAGGAGGATCCGGGTATATTTATACCCGGACCAAGGCCGGCCGGCCGGCCCCAATTGGGGCTGAACCGGGTGGGTTCAGCCCGCCCCCGCCCCCGAGGGCCGTCATCTATAGAGTGGGGGCTGAACTAGTTGGTTCAGCCCCGTTGTCGCCTTCGGATCCGTCCGGGGGCGTAACATTCCCCACCCCATCAAGACCCAGCTTGTCCTCAAGGTGGGAACCCGGTAGCCGCTCCAAACAGCAAAAAGAGCCCCTTGGCACTGGTGAGATGTGGATTCCATGCAGACAGTATTCTCTCCCAGCTCTAGCAAACTCCATAGTCAGCCTTTCCCAATCCAGAGTCACCCTGCCCAGCTGTCGCAACCATTGGGCCCCCAGAATCATATCTGGCCCTTGGATGAGCAATAAGTAGACATCCATGTTGTCGGTGTACCCTTGCACACTGAGTTCCACGTTCGAAAGCACGCCTTCACAATGCAGCTCGTGTCCACCGGCCACCACAACCGGCGACGCGACATCCGTGATGACCTCTAGCCCCAGCTTCTGTGCCACTGTCGGGCTAATAAAGTTATGTGTACTCTCACTGTCAAGCAGAATGGTCACCTGCTGTTGGCCAATCCTCCCCGCAATACTCATAGTGGGTGGAGCGGAGTCTCCCGCCATGGTAAAGGAAGATACCCCGTACTCGACTGTATCCATAATGTGCCCCTGTTCCCCTCCAACTCCATCTGACATCGGATCTTCCTGCAACATGTAAACCTGGATCCCCTGACATTTGTGGTCTGGGGTAAACTTTTCATCACAGTTGAAGCACAATCCTTGCTCCTTCCTAGCCTGTAGCTCTGTCCACGTCAATTTCTTCATTGTGGCCCGATCGGCAGCTGTTGGATCCCTCTTTGTGTCGGGCAGGTGTGTAGTGTTCCTCAAAGTGTCCCCCCTGAACTTTTGTCGATTGAGACGCTCTTCCTGAATCCGGGTCAAGCTGATAGCGTGTGTCAAGCTGCACGGCATATAAGCATGCACCTCATCTTTGATGTCCTCCTTCAGGCCAGAAATAAAACAACTTGTTAATGTCCTCTCGCTCCACTGCACCCTGTTGGCCAACCGTTCAAACTCGGTTCGGTACTCCATCACCGTCCCTTTCTGACGCAACTTCTGAAGAAGAGCCTCGAAGTCTTCATACTCAAGGGGACCAAAGCGGGCGGTGAATTCGTCGACAAACTCGTGTCATGGCGCGTGATCTCGTCCCCGGAGGAACCATTGGGTCCACTGGTACGCGTCCTCTTCAAGGTGGAAGGACGTCAACTTTACCCACTGTGTCTCTGGTATCTCCTGATAGCTGTAAAATAACTCTGCCTTTTGGACCCATTCAAGTGCATCACCTCCCTTGAACTTGGGGTAGTTCATGCGGGCAATCTTCGGCGGCATATAAGCGCGTGGTAGTTGTTGCCCAAGTCCTCCGTACTCTTGCCCGTGTCGACGCGGTAGCCGTTGATCAGCGGCCACATGTGGGTACCCCCAATCCTCTCCATAGGGGTTTCCCAAGAAAGGCGGTCTAAACTCCCATCCGCCTCCTCCCCGTCCGCCCGAGGCGTGTCCCGGTGCTCCTGGAATAGGGAGGAGCCCATCACGGGGGGTGTACCCCAGCCCGTGGGGTCGTTGGTCCTCCTGGCGGTCTTCGCGGTGAGGAGGGAAATCCAAAGCAGACGCGGCGATTCCACGGGGTGGCCCCGGACCATACCGGTGGTCGGCGTGAGCCTCCTCCCCTTTCACTGTCAATTGCAAGCCCCCCATTGAGGCTAGAGGCTCGGTCGTCGTGCTCGGAGGCTGGAGTAGGAAGGGGAAACTGTACTGTGTTGGTCTCGCCCACCACACCTTTTCCTTTAAGGTGTTGAGTCAACATATTTTTAAGCTCGTCCATGCGGATATCCAATTTCTCTTCGAGACGTTTCTCCGATGCCGTTAACTTATCGGCGAGGGCTGCCACGGTGTCAGTCAGACCGGTGTATTTTTCTTCGAGATGTGCGAGCCGATTGGAGTCTTCTTGGGTGCGAGTCACCATGGTGGGAGCGTGCGTGAAGCTGCAACAATTGGAGGCGCAATCGGATGCAACACTAGAAGCAGCGGCTGACGGAAAGCGAGCAGGATGCGGCAGAGGCAGCAACCGCGGGAGTCGTCGATGAAGCGGGATGCAGCAGGATGCGGCGGAGGCCGCAGCAGCGGGATCGACGCCTGGATGCGATGCAGCAGCGGGATCGACGCCTGGATCGAGCGATGCGGTAGCGGGATCGATGCAGCGGGATCGATGCAGCGGCGGGAGCAGACGCGGCCAAGCGGTCGGCGCGAGGGATCGACGCACGGATCGACGCGGAAGCCGAGCGGGGCTTGACGCGGGATTCGGGAGTCGTCAAGCGCCGGCGTGCTGGAGTCGTCGAGCGGAAGCAGCAGCAACTGGCTGGATGCGAAATCGGTCGGGATCGAAAAAATTTTGGGAGGAAGAATCTTCTGATACCAAATGTTATGAATCCACTAGAGAGAAGAGAGATCTAGAGAGGAAGACTGGCTACGGTTAGAGAGGAGAAAGGACCTTGTAAAATATCTTGCTTGCCCCCCCCCCCCAAGGAGGATCCGGGTATATTTATACCCGGGCCAAGGGGGTCGGTCGGCCAAGGGGGCCGGTCGGCCAAGGGGGCCGGTCGGCCAAGGGGGCCGGTCGGCCAAGGGGGCCGGTCGGCCAAGGGGGCCGGTCGGCCAAGGGGGCCGGTCGGCCAAGGGGGCCGGTCGGCCAAGGGGGCCGGTCGGCCAAGGGGGCCGGTCGGCCAAGGGGGCCGGTCGGCCAAGGGGGCCGGTCGGCCAAGGGGGCCGGTCGGCCAAGGGGGCCGGTCGGCCAAGGGGGCCGGCCGGCCCCAATTGGGGCTGAACCGGGTGGGTTCAGCCCCCCCCCCCCCCCGAGGGCCGCCATCTATATAGTGGGGGCTGAACTAGTTGGTTCAGCCCCGTTGTCGCCTTCGGATCCGTCCAGGGCGTAACATAATTTTATGTATTTTCCTAATTGTATTTTTTTAATTTAGGTTCAGGTCACGATTTGGCAATTAGGGTCCTCTATGACATTTCCCCAATTCCTTTTCCAGTTATATCATGTATTAGCCTAGAGTTAAAAATATTCACAAGTTTGTGAAAAGAAATCCAAAGTCTCAGTTAGGGTCTGACGCTGAAGCTGTGAAGTCTAGGTTATCATTGTTTGTCGAACTCCCTCAGTCGCATGACAATATAATTTCATTACCCGTCGATCTCCACAGCCACCAACAATCAACATCATCGACCTCCACAGTCATAGAAATTGTGATATCTACAGTCAACAACGACTGACGTCGTCAATTTCTGCCACCGCTCCGCATTTAATTGGCCATAACTATTGAATAAACTTTGCAATCACCTCCCCTCACCTCTTCTCCCTTTCTCAATGTCAATTACCAAGGTTATTCCCCACTCAATCCATGGCCAATGTCTACTTTCCAGTACCACTGCAGATCACATGTCCTCACAAAACACCAATTGAGGCCCCTCCACTCCCTTTCGCGCTACTGACCCCAGTCCTCTTACCTTCCACCATTAGTTTCCATCTCGGTATGTTGCTAGAAACTTTTCCCCACCAAAATTCCCAAATTCCTAAACACACCAACTAATTCACTAACTGCACTCTAGCACCTACGCTTCAATCTCATCCCTACCCAAAATCACCTATTACATCATTCCCACTCCAGACTTAATTGATAGGTGAGTTTTATATTAGATTTCATTTTCCTCACATTGTGCGGATGCTCTTAAAATTTTTAGTGATATTTTAATCATGCTATTTGCATCTTTACTTTCAATTGACCAGGATTATGTATTTGGCTTGTATTTATTTTTCATGCACTCTCATGAATGTGATTATTACTTGTTGAACTAATTCAAATTATTAGTAATCAACTTTAACTACATGTGCACACTTAAAATTCCAAATGTTCAATTTATTGTGTGTTGGAACAGTTAACCGTCGAATCATTTGCATCGCACTAGTGCCAGGTTGACTGTAGATTCATTCACATTATGCTTGCTTGCATTCTCATGTAAAGATAGCTCAACGATAGAACCTGAAAGTGAGATCTATCCTAGAGATTAGAGCAAACACACACAACAAGAATATAAGAAATAAAAATTGCAATCCAGACGACACAAGAATTTTATAGTGGTTCCCCAACAACTTGGGTACGTCCACTCTTCTACCACCCTTGGTAGGAATCCACTCAGGATGAGTTGATCAGGTGTCCTGACACCAATGAGCTTTTGATAAGGTGCTCAAAAACCAAAGCTAGATTTTTTGATCAGGTGTCTTGCCACCACTGAGTTTTGACAAGGCTCTCAGAACCAAACAGAACTTTTGAAGGGAGTTCAAGAACCCTTTTACAGCGGGAAAAGAAAAATAAGAGTTGAAGGTGTCTTCTCTGTTCTCAATCAAATGAGAGAAGCACAAGTGGATTGATGATGTCAAAGCTCCCCCTGAGATCAAGATGAGGTTCAGGAAGGAGAGCTCTGCACAGGGTGATAGGCCTTCAGTGGATGACTGCTCCAGCAAATGATGATTTCAGCAATGGCTGAAATGTTTGTTGTCTTGGAGAGTAAATGATGAAGCCTTGATGATGATCTTCCAGTAAGCCTTCAGACTGATGTAGAGTAGTTGTCTCTTCAGGCTTCCTGGAACAGCAAATCTGAGAAGAGAACTTTGCTGTACAGGTTATCTCTATTCTTGGTTTTCTTGTGTCATCTTTTGTTCCTCTGTTTCTCTGTATATTTATTCTGATTGAAGAGAAACGGGCATTTTAATTCAGCACTTATTACTGCTTCCTTTTTGATACTCCAACGGCTATAATATTCATAAATACATTCCTGTAATAGTCTTGTAATAAAGCTGTATTTGAATATTGACAGCTGGTTTTGATTGGACCAAAGAATATCCTGAAAATCCGCCTGGAAACTTGCATTCAAAGTTCTGGCAGAAATCGTCGAACGGAGTTCGGAGAACGTCGACCGGAGCTCGACGTTCCAGCATAGGTTAGCGTCGAGCGGAGCTCGACGTTCCAGCATAGTTGAGCTTGGAAAGCGTCGACCTGAGCTTTAGATAAAACGTCGACCGCAGCTTGAGATAAAGCGTCGACCACGGTTAAGAGATAAGGCATCGACCAGAGCTCGACGATCTTCGACCGGAGCTCGACGATCGTCGACCTGAGCATAGTGTTGAGTTCTGATTTCTTTAGGCTGATTTCTCTGACTGATTTCTCTTGGCTGATTTCTTCAATCTCTGAGAGCCTCTGAATTAGCACAACCTATGACCCTTAGCTATACATGATGGGTCAATCTAATAAACTGAAAGACATAGTGATCCTGACCCAAATCCAAATTAGGGTGTTCCAACAATCTCCCCCTATTTGGGTTAGGATTACTATTTACATGAGAATTAAAATATTACAACAAATTAATATTACAAAGCATGAGATATAAAAAGAAAAGCTTTGCAATGCTGGCTCCTGTTGCTAACTGCTGCTGGCACTACAAACTCCCCCTATGTTGATGCAGTAACTATGATTTGAGGAGGCTGGGATGACTTTTTAAATTTGTATTTTGATTTAGTCATCCAGCTAACTATTATAGATGGTACCTGCAGAAAGCTATGGTAGAGATTGCTCTCTCCTTGAAAAAGGATATGTTAGCAGCAAAATGATATTTGTCCAGCAAATTTTATTAGGGTTCTGGATCTGAAAAACAAAGTCTGATATCTTCCTTCCTATAGAATTTCTTTTCATCAGAAGAGATTCAAACTCAGTGCCATGATCACTGCCGACCAATGCAACTAGAGTAGAAGACTCAATCTAGATGAATTTAGAAAAAGATCTATAAGAAATATAAAGTATCTGACAGAGCATTCACATATAGAAGTCCTAAAATAATTTTGAACAAAATATCAAAAAGATAGAAGCAGCCCTAAGAAAAGATGTTTCCTAATAAATTTGTTCCAAATAAGAAAAGGATTTGAAAATATTTTAATTAGCTTATCCTTATATTTATGAATCAGATTTATGAAAAAGCAGACTGAGTTCGATGGTCTGAACTCATTTTGTTGATTAAAATATTTCCTTTTTCTTAGAATATGTTCTGAAAACATTCCTCTGAGAAGTTTTGTTTCCTCCTCAGGTTTTATTGAACTTTGGAAGCAAAATTGAAAGTCTAAGTTAACTGAACTAAAAACAGAGTTACATAATACCTGATACTCTTCAGGTTTTGATTTGCCTTCTGTTTGTTCAGCCTTAAAACTGCTGCAGGAAGAATTGATGGCCATTAAGCAAAATGTTTTGGCCTTTGCTTCCTCCTCTTCATCTTCAAATGATGATTCATCATCTGATACATCCCAAATAACATCTGGGGATATTAATTTTTCTTCTTCAAATAAAATGTTGTGGCTTCTTTCTATTATTTCTTCCACTGGTTCAGAAGCCATTTGATGAAGAGAATCCCATATCTCCTTAGCTGTTGAGCATTCAACAACTTCCTGAAATAGGTCATCAGATAATGACTGTGCTAGGATATTCATGGCTCTGGCATCAGCTAGCCTGGCCCTTTTAGTTGTTGTTGCTGAGGTTGGGAGATCTGTCATAATAGAAGAAAAAATATCTTCATCAATAGAGTTCATATATAATTTAATTCTTGTCTTCCAAAGTGCAAATTGGTTTATGTTGCACTTAGGAGGTCTGGTGCTAGAATATTCCATATTCTTGCTATGTGAAAAATATAATAATTAATCTAACTAGAATGGATCAAACCAGAGATCTTTTGGTTCAGGTGTTAGCCTGTATGAACAACCAACCTAGTGATGGTTTAGTTGTTGTATAACCAACCTGCCTCTGATACCAATTGAAAGTGAGATCTATCCTAGAGATTAGAGCAAACACACACAACAAGAATATAAGAAATAAAAATTGCAATCCAGACGACACAAGAATTTTATAGTGGTTCCCCAACAACTTGGGTACGTCCACTCTTCTACCACCCTTGGTAGGAATCCACTCAGGATGAGTTGATCAGGTGTCCTGACACCAATGAGCTTTTGATAAGGTGCTCAAAAACCAAAGCTAGATTTTTTGATCAGGTGTCTTGCCACCACTGAGTTTTGACAAGGCTCTCAGAACCAAACAGAACTTTTGAAGGGAGTTCAAGAACCCTTTTACAGCGGGAAAAGAAAAATAAGAGTTGAAGGTGTCTTCTCTGTTCTCAATCAAATGAGAGAAGCACAAGTGGATTGATGATGTCAAAGCTCCCCCTGAGATCAAGATGAGGTTCAGGAAGGAGAGCTCTGCACAGGGTGATAGGCCTTCAGTGGATGACTGCTCCAGCAAATGATGATTTCAGCAATGGCTGAAATGTTTGTTGTCTTGGAGAGTAAATGATGAAGCCTTGATGATGATCTTCCAGTAAGCCTTCAGACTGATGTAGAGTAGTTGTCTCTTCAGGCTTCCTGGAACAGCAAATCTGAGAAGAGAACTTTGCTGTACAGGTTATCTCTATTCTTGGTTTTCTTGTGTCATCTTTTGTTCCTCTGTTTCTCTGTATATTTATTCTGATTGAAGAGAAACGGGCATTTTAATTCAGCACTTATTACTGCTTCCTTTTTGATACTCCAACGGCTATAATATTCATAAATACATTCCTGTAATAGTCTTGTAATAAAGCTGTATTTGAATATTGACAGCTGGTTTTGATTGGACCAAAGAATATCCTGAAAATCCGCCTGGAAACTTGCATTCAAAGTTCTGGCAGAAATCGTCGAACGGAGTTCGGAGAACGTCGACCGGAGCTCGACGTTCCAGCATAGGTTAGCGTCGAGCGGAGCTCGACGTTCCAGCATAGTTGAGCTTGGAAAGCGTCGACCTGAGCTTTAGATAAAACGTCGACCGCAGCTTGAGATAAAGCGTCGACCACGGTTAAGAGATAAGGCGTCGACCAGAGCTCGACGATCTTCGACCGGAGCTCGACGATCGTCGACCTGAGCATAGTGTTGAGTTCTGATTTCTTTAGGCTGATTTCTCTGACTGATTTCTCTTGGCTGATTTCTTCAATCTCTGAGAGCCTCTGAATTAGCACAACCTATGACCCTTAGCTATACATGATGGGTCAATCTAATAAACTGAAAGACATAGTGATCCTGACCCAAATCCAAATTAGGGTGTTCCAACAGAACCCATAGACCAATCCTGCATAGCTTACCTTCATTTGTCTTTCTTCATATAAAAACTAAAGACAAAAATTTACATCTTTTCTGACATATTTTCTACTTCTCGATTCCATTGCATCATAATATTTCTGATTTTATATTGTCAGTCACTCTTTCTCCTCTCAACAGGTTGATGAAATGCAAGTAGAATACTTTCCATCAAAAGTAAATATCATACAACAAATGGAGATCCCAGCAGACTTCTATATTGTTGTTACAGGCGAACTGGTAAGAAGCACTGAAAGGGATGTGCTCAGAAGTTTAAATATCATCATTTTCTTAGAATAACAGTTCTTTTAATATGCAGGAAGTGCTGACAAATGAAGACGGAATAGAGAAGGTGAACATTAATATTGCTTTTACAAAAAGAATATTTTGATGTCCCCAAAAGACAAATAGGTAATATGAAACCTTCCAGAAAAAAAATATTTAGTATAGATAAAGATGGAACAAAGGAGCAAAATTAGACATCGGTTGAAAAATGGAAGGAATAATAGAAGCATGATTAGTTCATGTACTTTCTAAGTACTACTCCAGAAAAGTACGAAGTAATATCACACAAGAACAGGTTAAAACATAATCCTAACAAGCTTGAGATAACAGATTTAAGCTTAAAAGGCTCACACTCATAGAAATAGTAAGAGCTTTTCCTTCAGAAAAATATTTGTGACATAAATGCCAACTCTCGACTATTTTCTAGAATGCTAACCCAATGGGACATAATTTCAGCTCTGGTCAAACCTACAGCCTGCTGACATGGCAGGAGAAATTGGAGTAATTTTCAACATACCGCAACCTTTCACAGTAAGGAGCAAAAACATTTGTCAAGTTGTTCGAATAGGCAATAGCCATTTTAGCCAGATTGTGGAGCTACATATTGAAGAAGGAAAAATGATTCTGTCCAACTTTCTCCAGGTTTTGAACTGAACGACAATGTATTCAATGTTTATTTCAATGAATAAAAAGGAAACTAATGTTTGTTAAGACTAATAAAAAATAAAAGAGACTAGCAAAAAGCATATTAGACAGTAGTAATTTTATCACATCCCTTCATATATTTTCATTATCTTGAATTAGCTTTCACATAAAATAAACATATTAGACAAATATGCTACTATGAAGAAATGGTAGTATGTGTGCCAAAATGTGTATGAAAGTGCTGATATACACTATTGTTATTAAGAAAATTTTTAATTTCATTAAGAGATAGAAGTAATATACATGCAACGGAGTGAAAGAAAAAGAAAGAAGATAAATTGTATATAAATCAGCTATTTATAATAATTAAAATAGTATTATGAGTACAAAACAATAATGGGATATGTTCAATAGTGTTCCAAGGTAGGTTAATTTTAAAGAATGTCACTAATAATGTTGATATATGTGGTGTTATTTGTGGTATTAACTCTTTAACCACAGTTCCTTGCAGGGCTAAATGAAGAAATTCTGAAGAAGGTCCACTTTGCAAAAGAGCTGAAGCACAAACTGGACGACGTAAGTGTTCTCAGTTTCCATGATAAAACTCATAAAAATAAAAATGCAGCTAAGTCCATTTTCACAGATAAATATGTACATAATCTGCACAGTAAATCTTAATAAAATGTACAAGCCCAAAAATCCAATGACATAGTTGTCTAAGAGTTTCAAAAAGGCATTTAACTCAGAATTAGGTCAAGAGAACGAAATGGCCAAATGCATAATAATCATCCACCAATAATATCCACTTCAAATAAAGATCTCCACCCAAGAACAAACATAAACTTAAATCAACAAATCCTCCCAAGCAACATAGAACAATATCCACGCTTCATGTATGTTCAAGTTCAAGCCCACATTTCCAGAAGTCAGATTGTAAAGTTCAGTAACTTGGAAAGCAACAAGAACACTACAAAATATGCACACGGCATGCAATCCATTAAAAAAACTCAGGGAAGCCCCTAGGGAATGGATGATATACATGCTCTCAACTGGAGGAAAACAAGATCATGCTCACCACTTACTCGAATAAGAGAACTTACTTTAATGCCAAAACACTAAATCCATTTGATGTAGGGTAGGCTACAAGGGTGCACGATTAAATGCAATTCTAGTGCGATGTGTGGGGCGACAGTTCTATTATTCTTGAATGCCACATGTAAAACACACGCATGGATAGACATCGAAATCAGAACATAGTAATAAATGATAAAATCACACAAAGATAATTTAAGCAAGACAAAATTATTTTTTTAGGCAAACAACCTTTGGCTTTTCTCCGCGTCAAGGGCCAAAGCGAGAGAGCGTGGCGAGTAGCTCCTACAAATCACAAGAAATCTCAACCAAACGACTGTTGAACAGGAGATCCAATCAAACATGAAATCAAATTACCATATATTAATATTGAAGAACAAACGTTCATACAACAATAAAATACTCACTAAGGGGGTTACCGTAGGCACCGTAGATCCGGTGGAGTTGTTGAGTTACTGTCCCGAGGTGGCGATGACGGTAGAATTATGTTACGCCCCCGCTACGCTTCACGGGGCGTCATTATGTTCAGCGGTGCAAGGGAGCGGCGACCAACGGGGCTGAACCAACCGGTTCAGCCCCCAACCAGTGAACCGGCCGGCCGGGGCTGAACCAATTGGGTTCAGCACTTCAGCTCCAACTGGAGGGGCCGGCCGGCCCCTCTTTGGCCCGGGTATATTTACCTGGGGCGGCTCTCATGGAGGGGATATGCAATTGATTATCAAGGTATTCTCTCCCTCCTCTTCTAACCCTAAATCCCCTTAGTCTTCTTCTCTCTAGATCTCCCTCTCCCTTCCTCCTTATCATTTGGTATCAGAGGTTTGGTTTTCCGACGATGGTGACCACGCGGACACAAGAAGAGCTTTCACGTTTGGAAACCTTGGAGGAAAACTACGGTGGTTTGGCGGATTCGGTAGCCGCGATTGAGGAAGAGATGCGCGCGTCTTCGCAGCGGCTGGAGGAGCATCTGGACGCTCGTATGGAGGAACTCAAGGCGCTGTTGAAAGGGAAAGGATGGTGCGATGAAGGATCGAGCGGAGGAAGACCCGATCGGTCCGTCGATCTGTCGGGAACGGCCGATCTGGGTCGTGCGGGCACCAGAGTGGCAGCGGCGGCCGGCGGGGCTAGCGTGGGGTCGTCCCGACCCTGTGGTACCTCCGGCGACTGCGTCCATACGGGGGTTCCGGCGGGAGCATGGACGGCGGCATCGGAAGGCATTCTGCCTGGTTCGGCCGCGCAGGGAGAAGGCGCACCTTCCTGGCGTCCAGGCGGGGGTTCCAGCGGGCCTGTTCTTGGGGATTGGGGCCGACAGCCGTGGCAGCGGGCTGATGGGGGGCCGGGAGCAGCTGTGAGGGCTCCAGGAGGTACGGAAGGCCTTCTTCCTAACCCGCGAGGCGGCGTTCCTCCCGTTGGGTACGGAGGCCACGTTCCATGGGCCGGTCAACACGTTCCTCATCCGGTTCAGCCACCTCGGGGCCACCCAAGAGCGTATGAGGGTCATATGGGTCCGGGACGTCAGGCATGGCACGGGCAGGGCTGGCAAGGGCAAGCGGGGCCTCGAGCGTACATGCCACCCAAGTTGACACGAATGAACTTACCCAAGTTCAAAGGGGGGGATGCTCTGGAATGGGTTCAGAAGGTGGAATTGTTCTTTAGTTATCAGGAGGTCCCGGAGGCGCAGTGGGTGCAATTTCATTCATCCAGAGGTGGCACAACGAGTGGGTCATGTGATCGATAAGGGGGCTGCCTTCCATGTTATGGTGGCGGATGGCAGCAAGCTGCAATGCGAAGGGGTGCTGAAGGGTGTGGAGCTACGGATGCAGGGCTATAGCGGGTGTACCGGCGTCTAACTGTTACCCATTCGGGGCTCGGATATGGTCTTGGGAGTATAGTGTCTACGTCAGTTGCGGAGGGTAACGTTCGACTGGGAGCACATGACTATGGAGTTCCTCCACGGGGGAAAGCAGTTCTGTTTGAAGGGTATCATCTCTTCGCCAGTGAAGGAGATTTCTCTTCGGAGCATGCAGCGCTTGGGTGAGGAAGGAAGGGTGATGGTCGTCCTTAGGGAAGTCCCAACGGCCGACACGACACATTCGGAGGTACCAATTCAGTTACAGTCTCTTCTGATGGAATATTCTGATGTTTTCCAGGAACCACGCACATTACCACCACCTCGATTCAGAGATCATCATATTCAGCTTAAGGCGGGCGCCGAGCCCCCTAATATTCGGCCATATCGCTACCCACATATTCAGAAGGTAGAGATTGAGCGTAGCGTCCGCGAGATGTTGGAGGCGGGCATCATTCGGCCGAGTACGAGTTCATTTTCAGCCCCCGTCATCTTGGTAAAGAAGAAAGATGGGTCATGGAGATTTTGTGTGGATTACCGGGCCCTGAACAGCGCCACGGTAACGGACAGTTTTCCGATTCCTGTCGTGGAAGAGTTACTAGACGAGCTACATGACGCACGACGGTTCACCAAGCTCGATCTACGTTCAGGCTATTACAAGATTCTGATGGCACGGGAGGACATCCATAAGATGGCCTTCCGGACTAATGATGGCCATTACGAATTCTTAGTCATGGCCAATGGGCAAACTGACGGTCCCGCCACTTTTCAGGCGAACGTGAATGAGACCTTCCGCGAGCTCCTGCGGAAATTCGTGCTGATCTTCTTTGATGACATTCTGATTTACAACGCCAATTGGGAGGACCATGTGGGTCATGTTGAGCAGGTATTGGCCATACTACAATCGTTCCAAATGCTCCTTCGGTCAGGAGGAGGTGGAGTACTTGGGACACTTGGTCTCCGGCCAGGGCGTCAGGGCCGACCCAAGGAAGATTCAGAGTATGCAGTCATGGCCGCGGCCCGTCACAGTCCGTGCTTTGCGGGGATTTCTGGGGCTTACAGGGTACTACAGGCGATTCGTACGAGATTCTGGGAAGATAGCTCGTCCATTGACTCAGCTGTTGCAGAAGGATTCCTTTTCTTGGACTGAGAAAGCGGAGGCAGCTTTTCAGGCTCTTAAGCAGGCCATGACCACCACTCCGGTTCTTGCATTACCGGATTTCACGAAGGCATTTATGTTGGAGACGGATGCCTCTGGTGTTGGCATAGGGGCAGTTCTGATGCAGGAAGGGCAGCCGTTAGCTTTCTACAGCAAGGCGTTGGCCCCCCGCACCTTGGGTCTCTCCACCTATGAGAAGGAGATGTTGGCTATCATTCATGCTGTGGCGATGTGGCCGTCATATTTATTGGGTCGACATTTTAAGATCCGCACCGACCACCAAAGCTTGAAACATTTCCTGGATCAAAGGGTCTCTTCTCCACTACAGCAGAAGTTGGTTATTAAGCTTCTCGGCT
This sequence comes from Platanthera zijinensis, assembly GCA_039513925.1. Classification (NCBI taxonomy): domain Eukaryota; kingdom Viridiplantae; phylum Streptophyta; class Magnoliopsida; order Asparagales; family Orchidaceae; genus Platanthera; species Platanthera zijinensis. Next base: position 246,272,889 of record CM077080.1, on the reverse strand, counting down.
ATGACTACAAGATTGAGTATCGAAGGGGTAAGGATAACGTGGTAGCGGATGCCCTTTCTCGCCTACCGGAGGGTAATCTCACTCACATTTTTGGGCCGTTGGTGGATTCATTAGATGATATTCATGAGGAGGTCATGCGTACGGCTACTTTACGTCCCTTGGTGGAGGCTTTGCAGCGGGGAGAGACGGTGGCTCCCGGTTATCATCTTCAGAATGGTCGGCTGTACTATGAGGGCAGAGTGGTTGTGCCCCCCGACTTAGCATGGAAAACGGTTATGATGCACGAGTTTCACTCTTCCCTGATGGGTGGCTATGCGGGGGTGCTCCGGACCCTTCAGAGGGCGCGAGCGAAGGTCTTTTGGGTCGGCATATGCCGGGACATACAACAATTCGTGCGGCAGTGTGAGATCTGCTAGTGTCAGAGTACGAGACTTCATCCCCGACCGGGCTATTGGTTCCTCTGGCGATTCCACAACAGATTTGGGACACGGTTTCCATAGAATTCAATGACGAGCTGCCCAAGTTCAAAGGGAAATCAGTGATTTTGGTGGTGGTGGATAAACTATCCAAGTACGGGCATTTCCTAGCTCTCAGTCATCCGTACACGGGCGAGTCGGTCGCCGCACTTTTTGCTCGGGAGATTGTCCGCTTACATGGCCTTCCTCGTGCCATTATTTTTGACCGAGATCCTACTTTTGTGAGCAGTTTCTGGCGGGAACTTTTCAGGTTACGGGGTACATGTTTACAGTTCAACACGGCACATCACCCTCAGTCGGATGGTCAGACGGAGGTTCTCAACAGGGGTGTCGAGACATATTTACGATGTTTCGTTATGGATGAGCCTCGGACTTGGCCGGAGTGGTTACATTGGGCTGAATATTGCTACAACACCTCATATCACTCTGCCAGCCGGAAGACGCCATTTGAAATTGTTTATGGGCGCCCTCCCCCGACCTTGGGTAGCAATGAGCCAGGCAGCACCGCCATGCCGGCGGTCGACCGCGCTCTTCGTGATCGGGATAGTATGTTGGCAACCCTCCGAGAGAACCTCCGCCTAGCTCAGGACCGTATGAAGATGCAGACAGACAAACACCGCAAGGAACGGGAGTTCGCGGTGGGAGATGAAGTTTTCCTCAAGCTCCAGCCTTATAGACAATTATCAGTTGCTCGTCGGGGCAATCAGAAGCTTTCTCCTCGATATTACGGCCCCTTTCGTATACTCAGCAGGGTGGGGCCGGTGGCTTACAAGTTAGCTTTGTCGGAGGGATCCCGCATTCACCCAACCTTTCATGTGTTTTTGCTCAAGCGGAAAGTGGGTGCCAATGTACAACCGAGTACTCTTCTTCCTGAGGTTACTGCTGCGGGCGAGCTGCGGCCACTGCCGGAGGATGTGTTAATGTTTAAATGGAAGAATCGGGGCACGGAGTATCGGCCGGAACTCTTAGTCAAGTGGAAGAATTTGTCGACGGCGCACAATTCTTGGGTGGATTTCTTGGACTTCAAGGAGCTCTACCCCGACAACCACCTTAAGGACAAGCTGGTCCTTGATGGGGAGGGGAATGTTACGCCCCCGCTACGCTTCACGGGGCGTCATTATGTTTGGCGGTGCAAGGGAGCGGCGACCAACGGGGCTGAACCAACCGGTTCAGCCCCCAACCAGTGAACCGGTCGGCTGGGGCTGAACCAATTGGGTTCAGCCCCAACTGGAGGGGTCGGCCGGCCCCTCTTTGGCCCGGGTATATTTACCCAGGGAGGCTCTCATGGAGGGGATATGCAATTGATTATCAAGGTATTCTCTCCCTCCTCTTCTAACCCAAAATCCCCTTAGTCTTCTTCTCTCTAGATCTCCCTCTCCCTTCCTCCTTATCAAATTATGGTTATTGGTTAGGGCTTCATGAGGGAGGTTGTTAGTGGAGGGAGTGTGGTTGCGGGTGGGGTTGTTGAGTTGGTTCGGGGCTGGGATCACGAAACAGGGTTGGGGTGTGGGATTTTGCGGCTGGGAGTTTTGGATCGGGAGTGGGTTTGTTGGAATTGGGGGAGGGGAGGTCCCGAAGAGACTGAGGGGAAACAATAGTGAAGATAGGTGTGGGGTTCCTGAGGGGGGGAGTTGAGGACTCGGTGGAATCTCTCTGTAGGTGGGTTGTTGTGGGCAGAGGGAGGTTAATTATTGATGCAGAAATTCTGGAGGTAGCGTGGGAATCTGGAGGGGGTATAGGTTGCTTTGTTGGTGCAGAGAGGTAACGTGGGTTGTATCGTAGAGGCAAGGGTAGTGGGGGCTAGGAATATCCTTCCCGGAAGAAAACTGAGAACTTAAGTGGGATGTGGTGTGGCTTTCAGTGGAGGTTTTGGGTAGGGGATTGTACAATGATGGAGGGGAGGAAACAAAAGATACAAAGCTTGCATATGAGTCGTCACTTTGGGCCTCACGGAGTTTTCATATCGTTGGATTCCGAGAATAGTTCCTCCAAAATCAACAATGAAATGGTGGCTGCCCCCTTGCTCACATTTATAATAAACTAACATAGCGTCATTCTTCACTATAGCTGTCACTTAAAAACCGTAAACCGTAAATCAAACCAGAATCGAACTAGAACCGCAAAGAACCGGACCGAACCGTTCACAAATTATTCAGGTTCTGGTTTGAATTTTGGAACCGTGAACAAAGTTGGTCCGGGTGTGGTTCTTTCATTTTATTATCTGAACCGAAACCTGAACCGCAACATACAAGTCTTAAGCGGTTTCAGAATTTTAAGACCCAATCTGAACTGGACCGAAGCAGAACTGAACCGCGACCCGTTTCTTTTTATTATTATTATTTTATAATATTTTTTATTATTAATATTATTATAATACTGTTATTTTTTATGATATATCTATAATATTTATACTTATTATTAAAGGTGAAACTGATGCGGTTTGAACTCAAACCAATTCAAACCGCAATCGCACCAAAGGAGGTCAGTTTTGGATTGAACACAATCACACAGCACCAAAACGTGCAGTGTAGTTTGATATTAGTGCGGTTTGGAGTCGGTTTTTGCGGTGCGGTTTTGATTTTTATACAATTATATAATGTATTTTTAACTTTTCTCACGTATTTATTTGAAATATTTTATTTTAAAAATATAAAGGGTATACAACGACTATTTAATATTAATCATGAAAGACAAATTTAATTGTAGCCGATAAATTAGTCAAATTAAATTAACAAATATATTTTTCAAATAAAATTTTAACTGTAAAATAAGAATTTCAAGAGAAACAAGTCAAAATTCTTACTATATTATACAAAAAAGTACTCATTGGTATAACGCAAAATTCCTGCGTCCGGTCCCCAAACTTCGAAGTCCCTCTTGCAAAAAAATCAAACGGGTTTACTTTTCCCCTCCTGCGTTTTATTTTTGACATCCTTCATTCATTCTGCCAAGTTTGATTTTAGTTCAAGTTGGAACCGATTGGAACCGGACCGAACCGAATAGAACCGGACCGAACCGAATAGAATCGGACCGAACCGAATAGAATCGGACCGAACCATTAGTGGACAGTTTGGTTTTGGTTCTTATTAAATCGTAATCGGAACCATTGACACGACGGTTCCAAAAGTTATGTTGGAACCGGAACCAGAACCGAAACTGGTCAAACCAAATAATGGTTGGTTCTAATTTGAAGAACGGCTACCTTAGCGGTTCGGTTCACAGTTTTAGTGGAGCCGGAACCGTGACAGCTCTATCCTTCACATCAATGACTATGATTAGCAGTTAATGTAATGGACCAAATTACATCGAGTAAAGATTGAAAATAAAATGTAATATATGAAAATGCAAGTAAATGAAAATTTGAACGCATCAGTGGAGTCAGATTGTCGATCCGGAGACAATAAATATGGCAAGTGGCTAGTCTTCACCGAACGGGCACAAAAACACGCTCCACCATGGGTCCGCGTCATCGATCCTCATCACATTTCCTCTAGTTCACATATGCCTTAAGAAACAAAACAAGAAGTTGCAAAGCTAGCCCATAACCTCTGTCATGGTTTGCATACACCTGTAATTATTGAGGTTGCGACGTCCCCATCGACAGGTGGTGGGCCTGAAAGGTGGTGGGCGTGTTTGCCGGGCCAAGAGGCATGATAAGGAATTCAAAATGCCCTCATGGATCCAAAAAGAAGTCTAAGGAACGTCTGCCACAGCTACCTGAATTTGGTTGGCAACCCGCCCGGAGGTCAAGTTTGGTGAAGTGCCCCCCCCGAAGCTCGTCGAGCAATTCCTAAATAATCGGAATAATTATCGATGACGATAGATTTGTTCAATTTGAGATAATCGACGTAAAACTGCAAACATCAATTTTCCTGCGGACAAAAAGAATCAGGCTAGGAAACGAGCTGGCGCGAATCATACCACCCCCCAACATGTCGCGAACTAGACGTTCAATTTCAACTTTCTAAATGTGCTCGTACAGATAATAGAGAACAGAGACAGGCGCCACCCCAAACTGTAAGAGAATACGATGACAACGTGGAAGGGTGGGCGGCTCGGTGAAAACCCGCCCAAACCTGTCAATGATTTGTTGCAAGTCCATATGCGGTGTGGGGGGGCCTAGGGGCCGGCGAGTGTGTAGATAAGGACTGAGGAGGTGGTTGCACTCATCTTTTGAATGGCACGAAAGGAAACCGCGATACGGAAGAGGGAGACATCACAAATTCAAAATTGTGATGTTCCTTGAAGAAAGAACTGCAGAGTCATTGAATTCAAATTTATATTGGCGTCCTTCAATGTATAGGGTGTCAACCCCACTCAAGTAAAAGCATAAAAAACCGTCGCGAGAGAGCATGAGCCCGCCAAATCCGTATTGGAACATAGGCAATCGGTAACCTATCAATGACCATCCCACAAGCACATTATGAAAGTCGGTTCCAACGACGGAGTGATGTCCAAATGATCCACCAAAGATTGGGAAATGAAATTATGGATGGTCCTGGCTCTCGATCAAGACCATGATTGACGTATTGTGGAAGAGTTTTGGTAGTTTTTTGGTTTGCGCCCTGAGATGTCGCTAATGGAAAACATGGTAAATCAATACGATGAAACTCGCCCGGGAGTCGGCCCCCGTCGGTTGGGGCTCTACAGTGAGTTCATCAAAATAAGTGATGGTGATTTCCATGTCGTACGCACCCACGATCATGTGGAGTGAGATAGATATACTCTTGAACCGAGAGCAAATTAGTCGATTGAGGCCGAGCTGGCCATCGAGGTGGAGGTGTACGAGTCGATCCCGGGGGTCACGACAGTTGTTGATGTGTGCTCGGAGAGACCCCCAATGGAGAGAAGAATGCGGGATGGTACCCTTGTCGGAGGAAACAAAGTTGGTTTATTGTAGTTCGTTAGCTTGACGCCAAAGTTAGCATCAACGAGTTGGGTCACATTCATGGCATCGGACACGGTACATAGTTGATGAGTCTGAAGGCGCGAGCGGATATGGGGAAGAAGGCCCTGCTTGAAGAACCTCAATTAGAAACCTAGTGGCAAGCATGGAATGTGTGTCACCAGGGCAATGAACTCGTCAATGTATCGGTCTTGTAACAACCCAATTATTATTATAAACTAATAATAATATTGTATTAAAACCTAAACCTAACCCCTCCTCTCCTACCTAACCCAAGCAGCACCCCCCCCCCCCGGTCTTAAATCCCGTCTCCCGCATCCCGTCTCTCGCATCCCGCAAGAAAGCCGCGACCCGCTCAGCTCCTGCTCCCCGCGGCTCTCCCGATCCCGTCTCCTGGCGTCGACATCGTCGCCTCCTCCTCCTGCTCCAGGCGCCGACTCCTCCGGCTTCTCCTCTTGCCATAGCCGGCGGTATCGCCTCCTCCCCTTGCTTCTCCAGTCGTGGACGCTGCCTGTTGCTCCTCTACTATGGGCCGACGGTCATCCCCTCTAGGGCCAGCAACTTCTCCTTCGATTAGCAAGGCAGTTCTTCTCCTCCTCTTGTTCTGGTATGCAACTTCCCCCACCTCCGATGCTAGGGTTGGCAGCCTCCTGCTCCTCCAGAGGCCGACTACTCCCTTCCCTCCTTCTCCTAGGGCCGGCAAGACCTCCTCTACGTCGATTAGTGAGGGCAGCCGCCTCTTCTTCCTCCGATTGGGCCGTTTTTGCAAGGAGAGCGCCTAGGGTTCTCTCCCCACTCTCCTTTGGGCCCGGTTTTGATTCCTATTGGTAAGAATCTGCTCTTTTTCATCTCTTTTTCATTTCCCTAATTTTTTCTTGGAAATTAATTGCCTCCAAATTGTGTTGATCTTGTGTTTCAGATTTTTACCTCCATGTGATCGCCTAGTTGTGATGGGTTCGTGTTTTCCGGCGCCGCTCTTCAATTCAGTTGTTAAGAATCCTGTGCATCCCTCTCCGATTAGGGTTTTCCCTAACCCAAACATCGCCAAGTCTCTGCTTCTGCGTGGAGGTAAAATTCTTAGCCCTCTCTCGATTTAGTTATGTATCGTTTAATTGCTTGTGCTAGCATTTTGGATCCCTGTCATGTCTATTTATCAAATATTGTCTGTGATTATTCCTGAACAGGTCCAGTCAGGATTTCTATTTTCGCCTGTGCGCTTAAACGCCGCCAGTTTCAGCCTCTTTCAGGCGAGTGGAGATCTCTCTCTCTCTTGCAATCATTGAATTTCAATTGCCTTGTCTGATCTTATAATTCGCTCTTGTTTGCTTAAATAATTTAGACCTCGAATCCCTAATTAAACTTGTTTCAGTTTGAGGTTCACGCGATAGGAATAACACGAGTGGTGAATGTAAATGATGATATTTGAACAATTTGGAGACGTGTTAGTGAGCGATAGTTAATTGGATATGCAAATTGATGCATTCTGTCTATTTTGAGGAATAATTTGAAGAGTAGTAGAACGTTAATCACGAGCATCATTGTCGCGATAATAACTATAGTGGATTCTGGTTAGCAAGTATATGATTGATGTTTTAATGTATCATGCTCGTAACACACCTTCTTACGTGGAAAATACTTAAGTTCAAGAATGATTTAACCTAAATATGTACTTGATATCTCTGATTCTCTTCTGTGTTGTCTGTCTGGTTTTTGATGTATGTCTGGTTTTTGATGTATGTCTGGTTTTTGATGTATGTCTGGTTGTGATTTCTGATGTCTGTCTAATTATAAAACCCGAGTAAAACTTATTTCCAATCTGATCTTTCTCGTTGATGTAAATCTGTTTCACGATCCGAAGTTTCACTCATAATATTGTCGTAAAATAACATGATAAATAATCTAGTAGGAAACTTGAAAACAAATTCGTAGTTGTAAGCGAATCCTTGAATGGTAGCGTCTAACAGGGCATCTGTCTGCTGGCATGGTCACGGCAAGCAGGATTACTTTTCCGATAAGACTTACACTCAAATCTGATCGTGAGCCATGTGCGCCCGCTATAGTACCTACACACTTCATCGATCACAGCTTACAACATATTATTTGAATAATGTTAGGCTATGCTTCAGAGTAGCATAATACATTATCTTGTTCTGTTTAGCTCTTTTGTTTGTTGGTCTGTTTTGGTAGCATCGCTTCATGAGAAGCTGGTACACTCATGTTTTTCTGCTTCTGTTACTGTTCTATACTTTACTCTGCTCACCCTGCTTATTCAATGTTCTGAGGTTTTTCCTTTCTGCTTTGGAATTGCCTTAGTGTTCGTGCAGCGCCGCCAGGTACTCGAGTCCGATCTGCTTCAAGTTTCAGGTTCTATGTTTACATTTCTTTTACTGCCAATTAATTCTTTTATGTAATAATTGCAATCAGCCATTTTCTCTGGTATCATGGACAACTGCTAGGCTATTTAAATATTTATGTACTAGAATATGAAATTAACGCATGTGCACCCTCTGTTGAATCATAACTGCATGAGAACTATAGTAGTAACTCGGAAAACATGAATTTTTACAAAGTACATGTGCATCAAAACTCTTTTCACTGATGAATTTAAAAGCTTCCGCATAAAAATCAAGCTATTTTACTCAATAGTAACTATTTTCAGTATTTTTCTGCATCCGCCTTAGCAGGCATGGATTTCTTTCCGCCTATGCCTGTGGCATCACGGCCCGCCCGAAGCGCACTCTGTCTCCTGTCGAGACGGGTCGTGACAGTTGGTATCAGAGCGAGGTTAGAGAGGTTAGAGATGTTAGAGAAGTTGGTTCAAAAGATAAAAATATTTTCTAAATATCACTTATTTTGAAACTTATTTTGAAACTTATTTTGAAACTTATTTTGAACTTATTTTATAAATATATATGCATGTATCATTCCTTCACCCAATTTGTCATTTTTGTTGTTCGCGGCTGAAACACGCACACACTCACTCATAAGCATGAGTAGTATGCACACGAATGTTAAGGGAGTATGGGCAAACTTAACATTTTTGTGCATATGAATTTCCACTAGGATATACACCGCTTGCGAATATTAAATTGTATGGGCGGTTTAATATTTTCAAGTGCGCTGACATTAGAGTCCTAATATGCATGACATGTTAAGTGATATGGGCCTTAACATGGCATGTGTATCCATTCATTTGCATTCATGTCATGAATCATTGAACAAGTGTTAAGCCAAAAAAACAACAATAATGATTGTACACACATGAATTTACTATCTGCTTGACATCGCACATAATCTCATCGTTGCACTTGCATGATTACTACCTAGAGTTGTCCAATGAAAATGCTGCAATTATTATATAATTTATGTACCCGACAGTATGAAATGTGTTAGAATTTCTAATTCCTAGTCCTCGATATTTGTAATCAGTCCCCCCTGTTCCGCTTGTCTGTCATTTCTTATTTGGTTCTCTAGTAGCTCCTAGTTAGCTCCTAGGTGTCAACAAGAAATGAGAGTTTTCTTGTTAATTGCTCTGCTGAATTGCTTCAGCGTTTCCTGGTGATTTTCCAACTCCAGTTGACTCGCTTCCGTCGATATTCAATCATCATTCTGTTTCATTTGCTCTTTGGTGTCCTATCTTCGCTTCTTGCGAGATCTTGTCGCTCCTGGATTCTCGTTTTATGCCACTTAATTTCGAGCTAATTGAAGCAATTCCTGTGCTCCCTTGTATCTGTCTGAACCCGCTAAGTCTGAAGAGTTCTCCTGTGAACTCGAATCTGTTATTCGTTGCAAGTATCCACAATATTTCTCTGGATTTTGATAAGCCTTCGCGCTTGTTCTTCTCTCTGTTTCCTTATATTCATAGTTAACTTCCATGCCTTGATTTGAAACCTTGTTGGAATGAATGTTATCTGAATCTTCGTTGTTCTTGACCCCATTCTCAGGGAAGTTTCGGGACGAAACTTCCTAAGTAGGGGAGAATGTAACAACCCAATTATTATTATAAACTAATAATAATATTGTATTAAAACCTAAACCTAACCCCTCCTCTCCTACCTAACCCAAGCAGCACCCCCCCCCCCCCCGGTCTTAAATCCCGTCTCCCGCATCCCGTCTCTCGCATCCCGCAAGAAAGCCGCGACCCGCTCAGCTCCTGCTCCCCGCGGCTCTCCCGATCCCGTCTCCTGGCGTCGACATCGTCGCCTCCTCCTCCTGCTCCAGGCGCCGACTCCTCCGGCTTCTCCTCTTGCCATAGCCGGCGGTATCGCCTCCTCCCCTTGCTTCTCCAGTCGTGGACGCTGCCTGTTGCTCCTCTACTATGGGCCGACGGTCATCCCCTCTAGGGCCAGCAACTTCTCCTTCGATTAGCAAGGCAGTTCTTCTCCTCCTCTTGTTCTGGTATGCAACTTCCCCCACCTCCGATGCTAGGGTTGGCAGCCTCCTGCTCCTCCAGAGGCCGACTACTCCCTTCCCTCCTTCTCCTAGGGCCGGCAAGACCTCCTCTACGTCGATTAGTGAGGGCAGCCGCCTCTTCTTCCTCCGATTGGGCCGTTTTTGCAAGGAGAGCGCCTAGGGTTCTCTCCCCACTCTCCTTTGGGCCCGGTTTTGATTCCTATTGGTAAGAATCTGCTCTTTTTCATCTCTTTTTCATTTCCCTAATTTTTTCTTGGAAATTAATTGCCTCCAAATTGTGTTGACCTTGTGTTTCAGATTTTTACCTCCATGTGATCGCCTAGTTGTGATGGGTTCGTGTTTTCCGGCGCCGCTCTTCAATTCAGTTGTTAAGAATCCTGTGCATCCCTCTCCGATTAGGGTTTTCCCTAACCCAAACATCGCCAAGTCTCTGCTTCTGCGTGGAGGTAAAATTCTTAGCCCTCTCTCGATTTAGTTATGTATCGTTTAATTGCTTGTGCTAGCATTTTGGATCCCTGTCATGTCTATTTATCAAATATTGTCTGTGATTATTCCTGAACAGGTCCAGTCAGGATTTCTATTTTCGCCTGTGCGCTTAAACGCCGCCAGTTTCAGCCTCTTTCAGGCGAGTGGAGATCTCTCTCTCTCTTGCAATCATTGAATTTCAATTGCCTTGTCTGATCTTATAATTCGCTCTTGTTTGCTTAAATAATTTAGACCTCGAATCCCTAATTAAACTTGTTTCAGTTTGAGGTTCACGCGATAGGAATAACACGAGTGGTGAATGTAAATGATGATATTTGAACAATTTGGAGACGTGTTAGTGAGCGATAGTTAATTGGATATGCAAATTGATGCATTCTGTCTATTTTGAGGAATAATTTGAAGAGTAGTAGAACGTTAATCACGAGCATCATTGTCGCGATAATAACTATAGTGGATTCTGGTTAGCAAGTATATGATTGATGTTTTAATGTATCATGCTCGTAACACACCTTCTTACGTGGAAAATACTTAAGTTCAAGAATGATTTAACCTAAATATGTACTTGATATCTCTGATTCTCTTCTGTGTTGTCTGTCTGGTTTTTGATGTATGTCTGGTTTTTGATGTATGTCTGGTTTTTGATGTATGTCTGGTTGTGATTTCTGATGTCTGTCTAATTATAAAACCCGAGTAAAACTTATTTCCAATCTGATCTTTCTCGTTGATGTAAATCTGTTTCACGATCCGAAGTTTCACTCATAATATTGTCGTAAAATAACATGATAAATAATCTAGTAGGAAACTTGAAAACAAATTCGTAGTTGTAAGCGAATCCTTGAATGGTAGCGTCTAACAGGGCATCTGTCTGCTGGCATGGTCACGGCAAGCAGGATTACTTTTCCGATAAGACTTACACTCAAATCTGATCGTGAGCCATGTGCGCCCGCTATAGTACCTACACACTTCATCGATCACAGCTTACAACATATTATTTGAATAATGTTAGGCTATGCTTCAGAGTAGCATAATACATTATCTTGTTCTGTTTAGCTCTTTTGTTTGTTGGTCTGTTTTGGTAGCATCGCTTCATGAGAAGCTGGTACACTCATGTTTTTCTGCTTCTGTTACTGTTCTATACTTTACTCTGCTCACCCTGCTTATTCAATGTTCTGAGGTTTTTCCTTTCTGCTTTGGAATTGCCTTAGTGTTCGTGCAGCGCCGCCAGGTACTCGAGTCCGATCTGCTTCAAGTTTCAGGTTCTATGTTTACATTTCTTTTACTGCCAATTAATTCTTTTATGTAATAATTGCAATCAGCCATTTTCTCTGGTATCATGGACAACTGCTAGGCTATTTAAATATTTATGTACTAGAATATGAAATTAACGCATGTGCACCCTCTGTTGAATCATAACTGCATGAGAACTATAGTAGTAACTCGGAAAACATGAATTTTTACAAAGTACATGTGCATCAAAACTCTTTTCACTGATGAATTTAAAAGCTTCCGCATAAAAATCAAGCTATTTTACTCAATAGTAACTATTTTCAGTATTTTTCTGCATCCGCCTTAGCAGGCATGGATTTCTTTTCGCCTATGCCTGTGGCATCACGGCCCGCCCGAAGCGCACTCTGTCTCCTGTCGAGACGGGTCGTGACAGTTGGTATCAGAGCGAGGTTAGAGAGGTTAGAGATGTTAGAGAAGTTGGTTCAAAAGATAAAAATATTTTCTAAATATCACTTATTTTGAAACTTATTTTGAAACTTATTTTGAAACTTATTTTGAACTTATTTTATAAATATATATGCATGTATCATTCCTTCACCCAATTTGTCATTTTTGTTGTTCGCGGCTGAAACACGCACACACTCACTCATAAGCATGAGTAGTATGCACACGAATGTTAAGGGAGTATGGGCAAACTTAACATTTTTGTGCATATGAATTTCCACTAGGATATACACCGCTTGCGAATATTAAATTGTATGGGCGGTTTAATATTTTCAAGTGCGCTGACATTAGAGTCCTAATATGCATGACATGTTAAGTGATATGGGCCTTAACATGGCATGTGTATCCATTCATTTGCATTCATGTCATGAATCATTGAACAAGTGTTAAGCCAAAAAAACAACAATAATGATTGTACACACATGAATTTACTATCTGCTTGACATCGCACATAATCTCATCGTTGCACTTGCATGATTACTACCTAGAGTTGTCCAATGAAAATGCTGCAATTATTATATAATTTATGTACCCGACAGTATGAAATGTGTTAGAATTTCTAATTCCTAGTCCTCGATATTTGTAATCAGTCCCCCCTGTTCCGCTTGTCTGTCATTTCTTATTTGGTTCTCTAGTAGCTCCTAGTTAGCTCCTAGGTGTCAACAAGAAATGAGAGTTTTCTTGTTAATTGCTCTGCTGAATTGCTTCAGCGTTTCCTGGTGATTTTCCAACTCCAGTTGACTCGCTTCCGTCGATATTCAATCATCATTCTGTTTCATTTGCTCTTTGGTGTCCTATCTTCGCTTCTTGCGAGATCTTGTCGCTCCTGGATTCTCGTTTTATGCCACTTAATTTCGAGCTAATTGAAGCAATTCCTGTGCTCCCTTGTATCTGTCTGAACCCGCTAAGTCTGAAGAGTTCTCCTGTGAACTCGAATATGTTATTCGTTGCAAGTATCCACAATATTTCTCTGGATTTTGATAAGCCTTCGCGCTTGTTCTTCTCTCTGTTTCCTTATATTCATAGTTAACTTCCATGCCTTGATTTGAAACCTTGTTGGAATGAATGTTATCTGAATCTTCGTTGTTCTTGACCCCATTCTCAGGGAAGTTTCGGGACGAAACTTCCTAAGTAGGGGAGAATGTAACAACCCAATTATTATTATAAACTAATAATAATATTGTATTAAAACCTAAACCTAACCCCTCCTCTCCTACCTAACCCAAGCAGCACCCCCCCCCGGTCTTAAATCCCGTCTCCCGCATCCCGTCTCTCGCATCCCGCAAGAAAGCCGCGACCCGCTCAGCTCCTGCTCCCCGCGGCTCTCCCGATCCCGTCTCCTGGCGTCGACATCGTCGCCTCCTCCTCCTGCTCCAGGCGCCGACTCCTCCGGCTTCTCCTCTTGCCATAGCCGGCGGTATCGCCTCCTCCCCTTGCTTCTCCAGTCGTGGACGCTGCCTGTTGCTCCTCTACTATGGGCCGACGGTCATCCCCTCTAGGGCCAGCAACTTCTCCTTCGATTAGCAAGGCAGTTCTTCTCCTCCTCTTGTTCTGGTATGCAACTTCCCCCACCTCCGATGCTAGGGTTGGCAGCCTCCTGCTCCTCCAGAGGCCGACTACTCCCTTCCCTCCTTCTCCTAGGGCCGGCAAGACCTCCTCTACGTCGATTAGTGAGGGCAGCCGCCTCTTCTTCCTCCGATTGGGCCGTTTTTGCAAGGAGAGCGCCTAGGGTTCTCTCCCCACTCTCCTTTGGGCCCGGTTTTGATTCCTATTGGTAAGAATCTGCTCTTTTTCATCTCTTTTTCATTTCCCTAATTTTTTCTTGGAAATTAATTGCCTCCAAATTGTGTTGACCTTGTGTTTCAGATTTTTACCTCCATGTGATCGCCTAGTTGTGATGGGTTCGTGTTTTCCGGCGCCGCTCTTCAATTCAGTTGTTAAGAATCCTGTGCATCCCTCTCCGATTAGGGTTTTCCCTAACCCAAACATCGCCAAGTCTCTGCTTCTGCGTGGAGGTAAAATTCTTAGCCCTCTCTCGATTTAGTTATGTATCGTTTAATTGCTTGTGCTAGCATTTTGGATCCCTGTCATGTCTATTTATCAAATATTGTCTGTGATTATTCCTGAACAGGTCCAGTCAGGATTTCTATTTTCGCCTGTGCGCTTAAACGCCGCCAGTTTCAGCCTCTTTCAGGCGAGTGGAGATCTCTCTCTCTCTTGCAATCATTGAATTTCAATTGCCTTGTCTGATCTTATAATTCGCTCTTGTTTGCTTAAATAATTTAGACCTCGAATCCCTAATTAAACTTGTTTCAGTTTGAGGTTCACGCGATAGGAATAACACGAGTGGTGAATGTAAATGATGATATTTGAACAATTTGGAGACGTGTTAGTGAGCGATAGTTAATTGGATATGCAAATTGATGCATTCTGTCTATTTTGAGGAATAATTTGAAGAGTAGTAGAACGTTAATCACGAGCATCATTGTCGCGATAATAACTATAGTGGATTCTGGTTAGCAAGTATATGATTGATGTTTTAATGTATCATGCTCGTAACACACCTTCTTACGTGGAAAATACTTAAGTTCAAGAATGATTTAACCTAAATATGTACTTGATATCTCTGATTCTCTTCTGTGTTGTCTGTCTGGTTTTTGATGTATGTCTGGTTTTTGATGTATGTCTGGTTTTTGATGTATGTCTGGTTGTGATTTCTGATGTCTGTCTAATTATAAAACCCGAGTAAAACTTATTTCCAATCTGATCTTTCTCGTTGATGTAAATCTGTTTCACGATCCGAAGTTTCACTCATAATATTGTCGTAAAATAACATGATAAATAATCTAGTAGGAAACTTGAAAACAAATTCGTAGTTGTAAGCGAATCCTTGAATGGTAGCGTCTAACAGGGCATCTGTCTGCTGGCATGGTCACGGCAAGCAGGATTACTTTTCCGATAAGACTTACACTCAAATCTGATCGTGAGCCATGTGCGCCCGCTATAGTACCTACACACTTCATCGATCACAGCTTACAACATATTATTTGAATAATGTTAGGCTATGCTTCAGAGTAGCATAATACATTATCTTGTTCTGTTTAGCTCTTTTGTTTGTTGGTCTGTTTTGGTAGCATCGCTTCATGAGAAGCTGGTACACTCATGTTTTTCTGCTTCTGTTACTGTTCTATACTTTACTCTGCTCACCCTGCTTATTCAATGTTCTGAGGTTTTTCCTTTCTGCTTTGGAATTGCCTTAGTGTTCGTGCAGCGCCGCCAGGTACTCGAGTCCGATCTGCTTCAAGTTTCAGGTTCTATGTTTACATTTCTTTTACTGCCAATTAATTCTTTTATGTAATAATTGCAATCAGCCATTTTCTCTGGTATCATGGACAACTGCTAGGCTATTTAAATATTTATGTACTAGAATATGAAATTAACGCATGTGCACCCTCTGTTGAATCATAACTGCATGAGAACTATAGTAGTAACTCGGAAAACATGAATTTTTACAAAGTACATGTGCATCAAAACTCTTTTCACTGATGAATTTAAAAGCTTCCGCATAAAAATCAAGCTATTTTACTCAATAGTAACTATTTTCAGTATTTTTTTGCATCCGCCTTAGCAGGCATGGATTTCTTTCCGCCTATGCCTGTGGCATCACGGCCCGCCCGAAGCGCACTCTGTCTCCTGTCGAGACGGGTCGTGACAGGTCTAAAGGGTCGGACTGGAGGACGCCGCATAGACTTTCAATAGTCATTCTGGAGTAGCGGACTTCATAACAAAAAGTTAGTTCATTCTTGAGGTCTTCCCACGAGAGGTCGAGCGTCATAGACACGACAACCACACTCATTATAAAGCAGGGCCTTCAATGTCGAGAATGGCCATGGGAAATTTGTCCAGATCAGGAGTGAGATGAAGATTCAAACCAATTCGGCCTTGTATTTTCACCCAATGGGATCAACACCGTTGAAATACAAAACTTTGAGGACGCGAGGGCGTGGATCATGATGGTGGATCAAGCGGCTTCCGTGGCCTCGGGCGAAAGTCCCGTGAGGGACGACGAGTCCTGGGGGGGAGATGTTGTGGACGGAGAGCAAAGTATTGATCCATACGGGAGGTGAGGGTTTGAATCGCATAGGTGAGGCCAGCGATTTTCTGCTTGCATCGCTCGATGCGATGAGTTACGGCGGGATCGACAGAATCCGGTTCGTGTTGGTGCAGGGCCATCAACTGTGTGACCAGTACATACGGCGGCAGGGTTGGCAGGCCACTGACAATGCACGGTTCATGTGTGGGCGGGACTGCATGTGAACCAAATTGATACGGGTAGGGTTCCTTCACTCGGCGAGAAAGTGGGGAGGGGACAAGCAAGATTCCATACAGAGAGCGAGAATGAGAAATTCTCAAGGGCGCAGCCGACCCTAACCTGTGATCCACTTTTGATGAAGCTTCTGAGATCATTACAAGATATAAGGTCAAGCAATATATAGTCTTGACCGAATGATCAAATGGTAAATAAAAATTTCACCATTTAAAAAAAAAATACATTCTCATAGTGCTGAAATCAAAAGGTAGATCAAGTTGAGTTTCCCTTCAGCAAACCTCCCCCATGGTTTGCATTAGGCCTCACGTGCATCCGCCATTTCCGGGGTTGTGATGCCCCTTCGACTCTTCTGCAACAGTTTTCAAACCATAATAGGGTCACTTCCCTGCATGCATGCATGCAGCCAGCCACAACCAACATTATCGCCCAAGCTCTATCAAACATATTCATCAGCAAGAAAATAATCATTTTTACCATGTCTCCATGATTAACCTCATAGACAGTCAAAATTTTCATTCCATTAGCAATAACAGTCTTCAGAAATTCAACAGCCATTCATTGACCAACCGACATCATATAAACAATTTCATGACATTTGACATGTGACAAGGACCCCCAACATTGATAAGGTTGAGAACTCTACCACCAAGTTCCACGACCCCAAAAATAAGTCCAATTTCACCTACATGTCATGGAAAGCTTGCTCCATCTGTAAGCTCATCCACATAAATTCTCGGCTCAGTATCTGTCATGTATCCCAATAACATCATTCTTCACTCTTGCCAAATTGATTCTTGCAAATCATGGCGAGACATAATGAATACCCAAGGGAGAATTTTTGGTACGCTCAGCATGTACAAGGATCGTGCGGGGATTGTAGTTTCAGTTTAAATTACAGTTGTAATTGCAATTACGATTGTAATTAAACTGTATTTTTAGTTTAAATTACAGTCGTATCTAAGTTCAAAAAAATCTCGTATTAACAGTTTACATTACAGTCGTATCTGCGTGTATGTAACATTTGTTCATACCCAAAAGGCTGTAAAGGGATTCACCAACCATAATATTGATAACACAATCTCAGCTCCAACTGTCAATTCTTGATCGTCCTCAAGAAAACTAAAAGACATGGAAAGGATACACAAAAAACCTCATGAGCAACCATAACATCGATATTGTCCTCGTGATCTTGAATTCTTCCTAAACACGCATTCACCAACCAATTCACAGCCAGGAAATTCCTCCACGAAATGTATTACCATAATAGAGGAGACAACATTAGAGGGCAAGGCATTATCATATATAGACTAGTCCGCATTTTTCAATCTCAATTGACTCAAGATCCTCTATAACTGCATCTTCATGCACAAAAACTTATGAGCTCTCCTTGATTTCAATCATATCCGGTTCATCATGCATCACCTATACAACTACCTGACCAAGCTTAGTCTCATCAACAATTGAAAGATGATAACGCCAACTAAGAGAACCAAAGTTTTAAAACGAACAAAAAAGAGTTTTTCGGTACAAAATTGTCCTGTCATAAGATGTTTTAGCAGCACACAATTCTAGATATCTCTCTTGTCAGTGTGCCTTTGTATTTTTCCACTAAAGAATAGCATTATATGTCAGCTTTGAAATTGTCTTGCCCACTTTCCACATTCAAACAGACCCTAAAGTCAAAAAGATTCGATCATGGTGTTGGAGCAACTCAATAAGCTCGTCTGAAAACAAAATTTTCATTCAACTCCGAATGTCAGCTATAGGGGCTATTTTCATCCTAATGTAGTATCCTTGTTGATTTAACCTAAACTGAATCATTTCTTTTCTGAACTCCTTCCAACTCCATTCATGTTTGGAGGCGGTAAATGTTACGAGGGCACATCCTATTATGCGGGAACATTCACTCAAGTGGACTTCGCTCGTCAGAATGTATGGAGTGCGCATATGGAAGCCACTGTGTTCAATTTTCTTGTAATTGATTTGTATGAATTAATTGATTGATATTAATTAATATAAATTACTTAAAATACATTATTTTGTAATTTCTTGTATGGTTGCCCTCCCTCATCTATATAAGGGAGGGGGGGGGGGGGGGGGGGGTTGTGCGGAGGTATCTTGGATGTATGAAAGATATTAGGGTTGCTCCCTAAGTTTTCTCTATTTTCTTTGTCCTTTCTTCTCGCCCACCATCGTCGGCCCCCTTCCCTTGCCGGATTCCTCCCGGGAATTTATCAAAACTGTAACAATGGTCTGTCTTGACAGATGCCGCTTGCTGCCCTTGCAGCCACCGAAAATCAATGTTGTGCTCGACCTCCGCCTCATCCACGACATCCCCAATGACCTCTGGGCTATGAGTGCCCTCATTGCCAACCACCTAGCCAACGCAAAACACATCAAGGAGGAATCCGCTATGGAACTCCACTAGATGTCCCTCACTGGCGAACCACAGAAAGATGCTTCCTCCCACTCCAGCGTCGAGCAAACCGCCCCACCTTCCCCTTCCAGCGTCGAGCAACTAGAGCTGGAGGTTTTTGTAGCAACCCCGCCAAAGCCGGTGATTCTACTAACAGTCCTGCCAGAGCCGGCGAACCCATTGTCCGTTCAGGATGTATGACCACTGTGCACTCTTCCTTTTTTTTGCTACCAGGAGAAAATAGCGACACAACCGCACGTCTAGTCATCATCCACGCTCTTCCGCAAGGGGCTCCTGCGTCCCGTCTTTCGACCATTCCCTTGTTTCATTTTTCTGCTCTGGAACCCGCCATCATTATGTCCAGTTTTTCATTTTTCAATGTCTTGTCATCATCGATATTTTTGGGTTTGTTGCCCCTGTCTTACTTGGTTCTCCCGTCGCCCATATCTGTCCTTACACCCTTTTGGCACAGGCCTCAAGAACCTACTTCCTGCCATTCCTACTATCTTTCACTTTTTCTTTACACCTTTTATCATCCCCTCAAAATATCACCAACTTACCCACCCACATACGCCAAACACCTTTTTTTATTTTCTCTCGAGACCCCCACCTGCCAGCTTTTCTGTAGTACTTATTGGCACAAGTAATTGCATCTTCCATGTATTTCCCCCTTGAGCCCCATGCCGACATATAATATTCATGCTCCTTTCATGTCTTCTTCCCCCTCGAGCCCTTCACGTGCCCATTTTCTTTTATTACTTGTTTTTCTCTCCTCTAGATCTCCGAATTTACAAACCCCATGTTGTCGTCACTATTAATGTTATTAATAAATATTGGAGGCTCGACCTTGAGGACAGGGTCAATTTTCAAGGGCAGTATAGTGTTATGCACATACTATTATGCGGGAACACTCACTCAAGTGGACCCCCCTCGTCAGAATTTATGGAGCATGCATATGGAAGTCACCATGGTCAATTTTCTTATAATTAATTTGTATGAATTAATTGATTGATATTAATTAATTAATATTAATTAATTAAGTACATTATTTTGTAATTCCTTGCATGGTTGCCCTCCCTCATTTATATTAAGGGGAGAGATTTTTGCGTGGAGGTATCTTGGATGTATGAAAGATATAAGGGTTGCTCCCTAAGTTTCCTCTCTTTTCTTCCTCTTTTCTTCTAGCTCGCCACCGCCGGCCCCCTTCCCTTGCCGAATTCCTCCTGGGAATTTAGCAAAACCATAACAGTAAACATGTTGATTAGTCAGCAATATTGGAGTCCTGGCATTGTCACCTTAGACATCCCTCTATCTTGTCTATGAAACATTTATTTTCTACTATGACATTTGTATTATTATATAATTTTTATTGTGATGCTTGTGAACTTGGCAAACACCATCGTGCTTCCTTTAATCATGTTTCCTCACCTATTTGTGCACTATTTCATATTATGCATAGTGATGTTTGGGGTTCATTCCCCGCTGCTTATATTTTTTGATGTTTTTGGTTTGTAACTTTCATTGGCTGTTTTTCCAGAACATGGGTATACCCAATGAAAGATAAAAATGAAGTTTTTTCATTATTTCAAAGGTTTCACAACATGATTTATATGCAATTCATCAGCACAATATAAATTCTTCGTACATTGACTCCTATTTCGAACACTATCTTTTTAATCATGACATTATTCACCAGACATTTTGTGTTTACACACCTGCTCAAAACGGGGAGGTCAAACGCAAGAATCATCACCTTTTATAAGTTGTCAGGTGTTTTCTTCTCCAAATGCACTTTCCCAAATACCATTGGGGGATGCAGTTCTCATAACAGCCTACCTTACTAATCGTATTCCCTCACGTGTTCTAGGGTATAAAACTCCCCTTAACATCATTTGGGTTCCTCCTACCAATCTGCAACCTTGTGTCTTTGAATATGTGTGCTTTGTCCATCTCCATCAAAAAACTTAACTTGATGCTCGTGCTCACAAGTGTGTCTTCATAGGATATTCTCCTACTCAAAAAGGTTACAAATGTTTTGACCTCATCCATAAGAAAGTTTTTATAACCAAGGATGTCACTTTCGTGAATCTGAGAGCAATTATGGGCCCTTACTTCAGGGAGGGATCTCTCCTATGTTGGAAGTGATCTCCTTAATTTCCGAAGATTCTCTCTGCTACTCTGTTACCCATTCCTCCATTGTACCAATCTCACTCGACTGCTTCTCCTATTGCTCATGTGCCTGCTCAAGTGCCCTCTCTTGTTACTCCTATGGAGAAATCTTATGTTCCTCCCTTGTAGGTTTACTCTCGTCTTAAGGGAACAAACACACGGGACCCTCCTAGAATCCTAGAGCCGACATCTAATTCGTTGTCAGAGTTCATTGCTCTAAGAGAAAGTACCTCTACACATCACACATTATCACGGCTTGTCTCTTATTATTTTCTAACGACTTCACATAAAGTTTTTGTCTCTTCTTTGTCTGCTATTTCTCCCACATCATGGCAAGAAGCCTTTTTCTATTACAAGTGGAAGGCATTTATGCTTGAAGAAATGCGCACTCTCAACAAAAATCACACATGGGACTTGATACATCTGCCTCAAGAGAAGACTGTTGTTGGATGTAAGTGGGCGTTTTCTGTCAAACAAAACACTCAGGGTATCATGGAGAGATACAAGGCAAGGTTGGTTGCAAGAGGGTACACACAGACAACGGGGATTGACTATCAGGAGACCTTTGCTCCGGTTACAAATACGAATTCTATAAGGGTTCTTCTATCGTATGTTGTCTGTAAAGGATGAAATCTCAGCCAACTAGATGTGAAGAATTGATACAACCGTCGCCGCATCCGAGGACGCGTGATATCACCAGACGTCAGTTATATATTGTGTTATTTTTTATTATGTGTATTTTATTTTTCGGTCACTTTTTCATGTACTCATGCAATTTGAAGTTTCAGCTCACTGGTGTGACCAACTAGTAGACCCTAAATAAATGGTTCGGTAATCTGAATAGTTAAAATGTAAGAGGCAAGTTATAACTAAATTAGGACACCTATGACTAAGGTAGCAATATTTTTAAATAGGATTTGTTGTAAGAGGAAAAAGATTTGATAAGTTTATTTGAGGAAAATTTATTAAAAAGGGAAGAATTTTATTTTAGAAAGAAATAAAAAGGAAGAATATTATTTTGGATTTGCATAAAAGAGCCCCCACATCCAATGAGACGGACGGTCAATTCAGAGGAAAGCGAAATCACGTACGTTACTCTCTGTCGGCCAAATCCCTCCTGCTAATGTGCAATCATCCCCAACCACGAGAAAGCTCCAGTGTCGGCTCCATTGTTGCCCTTTCTTCCGCCGAAGGCGTGTCCAAGGCGGCATGATCGTTGCGCCCCCCAGCGTCCTCAACGAAGAAGCAAACCCACGATCCTCCAACACCGCTCGATTCGTCAGAGATTGCCAGCCTCCTCGCAGGTCGTCGTCGACTCCACGCCCTACTCCAGCGACCTAGTTTCTGGGTTCCACTTCCGCTGAACACGTCCGGTGCAGTCGGCTGTTTTGCTGAGCCGACAACATCGAGGAGGCCATAGCCCGACAACAACAGTACAAACTGAGTCAATTATAAGCCCTTGTTATTCTCCCTACGCAGCTGATTTGTGCTAGACTCCTCGTCATAGTTTCTCGCATGCGCGAGTAAACTCCACCTTTTTCTTGCTCCTTTCATATGCAATCTAATTTAATTAGTAAAAGATTGCTTTGAACGTTCAAACTCTTTTATTGTCGTTATTCATAAATTGTTGTTGTGAAAAGCTTGTCGGAAGTCACAAAATCTCGTTTTGAAATCGATCCTTTAAGCGTTTGACGATTTCTCTCCAAATAACAATTAATGACTTTAAAGTCCAACGTTTGAAAGTGATTTGAGTGCGTAACCTCGATTTGGTTCGCCCGCCTTCTTCAAACTAAAATAAATTGCATAAAAAAATATTATATTTTCAGAAACACTAGATTTGGTTTACATTAAGAATGTGTTTCTTCACGGGGATCAAGAAGAGGAAGTATACATGGCTCTACCTCCTGGCCTTCCCCCTGAAGGATCTGAAGGGAAGGTTTGCAAGTTAAAGAAGGCTTTATATGGCCTGAAACAATCTCCTAGAACTTGATTTGGGAGATTTTTCAAGGCCGTGACAAGCTTCAGATACTCCTAGAGCAATGTTGATCATACCCTTTTCATCAAACACAGGCACGAAAAGTTGACAACCCTGATAGTTTATGTGGACGATATTATTATAACAGGAGATGATCAGGATGAGGTAAATGCCCTAAAAGAGAGGTTGGAGAGAAAATTGGAAGCGAAGGACTTAGGGAACCTTAAGTACTTCTTGGGCATTAAGGTTGCGGGGTCCAAATATGAGACCTTCATATCGCAGAGGAAATATATTTTTGACCTTCTTGAAGCATCATGAATGAGTGGGTATAGACCTTCTGACACACCAATTAAAGCTAACCACATACATGGAAGAGATAATACCATGATGGTGAAACTATTGAGGACATCCTCAGCTTTTAGAGACTTGTGGGTAAACTAATTTACTTGTCGTATACTCATCTGGATATCTCCTTTGTTGTTGGAGTGGGCAGTCAATACATGTATTCCTCAAAGACTCGTCATCTTGATGATGCTCATCATATCCTTTACCTCAAGTTCTCACTAGGGAGGGACATTTTATTCTCACCAAGTGATGAGTTGACTATTGAAGTTTACACTGATGCAGACTGGGCGGGATCGCTTGATGATCAACGGTCCACCTCAGGATATTGTACAATGGTAAGTGAAAATTTAGTTACCTGGAGGAGCAAAAACAATATGTGGTTGCTAGATCCAGTGTTGGAGCGGAGTTTAGGGTCATGACTCATGGGATCTATGAAGGACTATGGATCCAAACTATCATGAAAGATCTTGGTCACAAAGGAAAGAAGTTTATCAAATTATACTGTAATCACAAGACAGCCATCAGTATTGCTCACAACCCTGTATAATATCATTGTACTAAACACATTGAGATTGACAAACACTTCATCAAAGAACACATAGTGAGAGGCATTGTGGTTACTCAGTTTGTGCCATCCGAACAACAATTAGCCGACATCCTCACTAAGGAATTGAGTACAAGTGTTTTTGGAAAGATCGTTGATAAGTTGAGCATGGTTAATATCACAAGCCCAACTTCAGGGAGGGGGTGTTGATATTTTGTTTTATTAGTTCGCTCTTTCCCTTAATTCTCCATACCCATATATATTGAGGTGTATCTCCTTGTTTTATTATTATTGAATGATATCAATAATTTTCCTTAATAACTACAACCAATAACCTTAACTGGGCTTTAATGATAAATAGTCAACTGAATATGAGAAAAACAGATAAACACAAAGCATTTCAATAAAGGGTGTTCAGACAATTCTTGAAATAGCAATACTTCGAACGTCCAAATGACATTATGTAATAATTGTGCAATACAATGTCTCGCTATAGTTTAACTCTTAGACAATATTTATTTTCCTTGGTTAAAATAAATTTGTTATAGCATAGAATAATAGTGTGCATTATAACTGTGTTTTGTGAATGGTGATAACAGTTTAGAGTGCTAGCCGAAGACGAACAGGATCATGATACAAGGCATGTGAAAAGCACAGGTGATAACATGGAACATCTAATTTATAGCATAGTTCTAGAAAAACTTCTGAAGACAATTTTAGAATGACATACAGCAGGATTTAAGAAAGAAAATACCTTGAATTACAACCATCGACGTTGTTCCGCAACCGGCATCAAATTTTCGGTGTATGCAAAGAATGATAAGCCATGCATGCAAAATAAACAGAACACTTTGTGAGCACTCGAGGACTACATTAAAAAGTAGCAATTTTTTTCCCATATACATAGTCAAAGAAAAAAATATGAGTAAGAAAGGCACAATGGCGATAAAGGATTCATATAGCCGATCCCATATAGTGGGATAAAGGCTTGAATGTTGAATGTTGCTTATACATAGTCAGAAAAAATGTTTTTTCCAAGAATCATATAAGCATTGTTAAAATAAGCCAAGAGAGTGAGGAATGTTAGTAAACATAAAACTCAAATTAGGGGAGGGGTGGACAAAAGAGTAACTTTCTTGAGATGGTGCCAAGATTCGATTTTATTCCAAGAATCATATTAGCATGGTTAAAATAAACGTGGAGATTTAGGAATGTAGGTAAACATAAAGCTCAAATGGGGGAGAGAAAAGAGCGTAACTGATGCGGAGCAGAGACGAGGACGCGTTTTGGGCCCGTTCGGGGCTGATTTGGCAACTTTCCATATTTGGCGCGCCCGGATCGACGATCGGACTCCGCGATTGCGTCCGGAACGTCGCCGCGAGTCAAAACGCTATATTACTTTATATTTTTGAGTTTATTTTGATGTATTTTAAAGGGCTAACCCATCGGCCAATCATAGCCGTTGATGGGGATGCCCTAGTTTGTGTTTTCTTATAAATAAGATGCTAGGGGGCTGATTTGAGGCCATTGTTGAATTTGGAGAAGAGCATTCCCGGATTCCAGCGATCCCTCCCCGGTGCCGACGCCGTGGAACCCTAGGTGATGACTCCTAGGCCGCCAAACTCCTCCCCAAGGTAACCCTTACCCCCACCTTCGTTTTCCACCCTTCAAATCCCTTTTCCAGCCATCGGAAACCCTCCAGAACCGCTGCAGCCCGCCATTCCAGCCAGCAGCCACTCTTCCATACCAGAAACACTGTTCATCCGATCACTGTTCACCGTACTGTTCACCGCACTGTTCACCGGCTACTGTTCACCCGCCCCTCCACTTCTTCTCCCCTTCGTGGAACCACTTCCAAACAACCCTAATTCTCTAGATCCATTCAGATCTGAGATTTTCGCTCCCGATCCGTTATTTCCACATTTCATACTTTCCATTTTTGCCCGGATCCGCCCCTAAATAGTGGATCTACCCATCCTCGACCGGATCTACTTATTCGTGGCCGGATCCTCCGTTTTACTATCCGTTACCACCATTTCCCGCCAAGGGCAGCCACCGTCCTTGTCGTCTCGCCACCGGTTCCACCTCCGATTGACGATCTACACATCCGGCTCTCCAAATCTTCAGTGTCTCGGTTCAGCCCTCTACGTTGTGAGTATTTATGGTATTGTGTTCTGTGACTTGACATTTTCATTTGGTTGTTTATCTATATTGTGCTGCGATTATGGTTTTGTGGTAGTTATTTCCTTTTATGCTATTAATTGTTTGTGGATTTATTCGCCGTGTGCTTGCTTAGGCCCTCCGAGCGGAGTAAGCCGTTGCCAAATTGCTAAAAATTAATTGTTTGTTTCTTTATTTTGATTAACTGCGTGGTGCTATTACTTTTCATTGCTTAAATTATTTGTCAAATACCGATCATTGCATTACATTTAGAATTGCATTAGCGTGTCACCTTCGCACCAGCACTAAAGTCTTAGTTTCCGAGCACCACTAGCCTACCCCTACATCAAATTGGTATCAGAGGTCAAGGTTTGACCATTTGCATGTTTTGTAGTGGTAGGTCATATAGAGTCTCTAGGTTCATCCATGACTAATTATCGGCGTCGTTCCTCTCCTCTCTTGAGAGATTCTGAGTCCGCCTATTTCCAATCTCAAAGAGCGACTTCAGAGAAATCCTCACGTTATCATGATGATTATTATCATCTGCGGCACACCGCTTTCCGAGATCGTGTCAACCCACCGACACAACCTCACTATGCCAGAGACGATCAGTATGATGATTGTCGTCGTTCATATCTTTGCACGCGAGCGGATCGTGTTGATCCTTCGACTCGACCCGATTATCTTAGGGATGACTATTATGAGGATCGTCACTTTGAGAGAGATCTTGAGAGTCGGTTTCGTACTGTTTCCCCTTCCTTTGACGGCTCATCGAGTCCCGAGTTTTTCAGTTATTGGCTCGTGGATATTGAGTATTATCTCGATTATTTTGAATTATTCGGTGAGCGTCGCATCAAGTTTGCGAAACTTAGGCTTTTAGATCAGGCGAGAGCATATTGGTCTAGCGTAGAGAGGACTCGCGAGCGAGATCGTCTTCATCGTGTCACGAGTTGGGTGGGCATGAAGCGTATTTTGTGCCAGAGGTATCTGCCTTCATCATATCGGAGTCGCTTGCTCGACCAATTATTTTCCCTTCAGCAAGGACTTATGTCTGTCGCTGAGTATATGGATCGTTTTGATGAGTTGGTTGTGAGAAGTGATATCCGAGAGGACCCAGCCATGACCACCACCCGATTTCGGTCTGGACTTCGATCTGATATACGTACTGAGGTGGCTTATCACAGTTCGAAGTCCCTCGAGCAGACATATCAGCTCGCCCTCCGCTATGAACAGTCCTTGAGATCCGCAAGAGCTGGTCGATGGGATTCTCTCCTTGACCTCCGCAGTACGAGTCCCTCCCCTATTGAGGACACCACGATGCCTGGTGCGGATTGCTCCCACCCCAGTGAGGTGCTTAGCCCAGTGAGTGACCTACCTTTGCTTTCTGACGCTCCTCTAGTGGCACTGACTGAGAGTGAGCCTGAGCGACCTATTGAGTCTGTAGTGTTGTGCCCCTCACCCACACCTCCACTTTTGGCATGTCCGGGTTTGATTAACACTCATACCCTAGACTCATGTCTTGACACCGCACCCGCAGACCCAGTCTTGAGCGTAGGTTTATGTCACTTTTCCCTTGGCATTACCCTGAGCCACGTTACGATCGAGAGCTCAGAGTTTGGTGTTGATCTCGTAGTGGCTATGTCACCCATGCACAGGGGCACTACCCCTTTCGATGGTACTCATCGGGAGGACCTTGACCTTAGTGACAAGCCCTATGACGAGCCCCCTGTTGAGCCTCCTGATGATCCGCCACATTTTGGTGAGGTTGAGACTCGGGTGAGCCACTCAGGTATGACGCCTCTTTCATCATCATCTCTGGCCTTACCCCAGAGAAGGGACCTTGAGTGGAGCATGACATATATAGGGCCTACCTTGAGTCCATTTAAGCATGCTCATATTGTGAGGACCTACCTTATGACACCTCACACACTGGATAAGTTTTGGGACACGCCACCCGCTGAGCCACCCGATGAGTTCTTTCTTGTCTGGGACGCTCACCACATTTTAGAGTCACGACTTCTAGTCAATGCACACGATTTTCACTCAGGTGGTCGTCTCCTTCGTGATGACTTTTCTTACACACCTCCTGGGGACCCCCCTGATGCGTCACGTTCCCTGAGAGACATTTGGCTCTTTACGAGCCCGTATTTGAGAATAGTTGTCTCTCACGGTCATCTGAGCACTCGTCACACACGGGATGAGTTTGTCTACACTCCACCGAAAGAACCTCCTGATAGGCCACCACATTTGAGAGACATCTCAGGCATTATTAGATTTTCCTATAATGAGTGTACCGTGTCTGTCATGTTGTCTTCGCATCATTTGCATTACCTGCATGAGTCTGCTGAGTCATTTACACAGCATTTGCATGATTTGCATGAGTCGGTCCGCCGACGAATATTAACAAGCAATGAAAATTACAAAATCCATGCAGATAAGCGAAAACGAGAGCAAATACTTAATGTAGGCGAGAAGGTAATGGTGCGAGTCCGCCCTGAGAGGCTCCCTTCGGGGCCTGCCAAGAAGTTAAGCGCGAGGCGAATGGGTCCGTACTCAATTATTGGTCGTATTGGGACCAACGCCTACCGACTTGACATCCCGGCCAATATGGGAATTCGCCCTGTGTTTAATGTTGAAGATCTGACTCCGTACTATGAACTTCATGAGTATGTGGACCCGAGCAGTGGAGATACCCAGCCACCCCCATCCCCACTGTCGTTACCATATCACCCTCATACGTCCTCACCCATTGTTGACCTCCACCCACCTGGGGACTCGTCTTCTTTGGTTTCACCACAGGCACTACCGATCGCACCGGGATCCACCACTCGTGAGTTGAGCGTTGAGAGCTTCATGGAGACCAGACTCCACCAGTGCATTCCCACTACAGACGTTGGTGACTCTTGGGTACTTGCAGCAGAGCTTGATCGATTCACCCCTGGACTTCGACTTCAGCACGTCCGTCTCCATTCACCGGAGATGACATCTTTTCAGTCAGGGGGAGTTGATCGGCGAGGACACTTTCCAGCGACGATACTTGGGCGACCTCTGGTGGACTTCTTCGAGTTTTACCCGGCATGCAGCGAGAGAATTTTGATCCCTATTCATCGGGAGATGAATTCTTTCAAGCCGGGGAGATTGATGCGGAGCAGAGACGAGGACGCGTTTTGGGCCCGTTCGGGGCTGATTTGGCAACTTTCCATATTTGGCGCGCCCGGATCGACGATCGGACTCCGCGATTGCGTCCGGAACGTCGCCGCGAGTCAAAACGCTATATTACTTTATATTTTTGAGTTTATTTTGATGTATTTTAAAGGGCTAACCCATCGGCCAATCATAGCCGTTGATGGGGATGCCCTAGTTTGTGTTTTCTTATAAATAAGATGCTAGGGGGCTGATTTGAGGCCATTGTTGAATTTGGAGAAGAGCATTCCCGGATTCCAGCGATCCCTCCCCGGTGCCGACGCCGTGGAACCCTAGGTGATGACTCCTAGGCCGCCAAACTCCTCCCCAAGGTAACCCCTACCCCCACCTTCGTTTTCCACCCTTCAAATCCCTTTTCCAGCCATCGGAAACCCTCCAGAACCGCTGCAGCCCGCCATTCCAGCCAGCAGCCACTCTTCCATACCAGAAACACTGTTCATCCGATCACTGTTCACCGCAATGTTCACCGCACTGTTCACCGCACTGTTCACCGGCTACTGTTCACCCGCCCCTCCACTTCTTCTCCCCTTCGTGGAACCACTTCCAAACAACCCTAATTCTCTAGATCCATTCAGATCTGAGATTTTCGCTCCCGATCCGTTATTTCCACATTTCATACTTTCCATTTTTGCCCGGATCCGCCCCTAAATAGTGGATCTACCCATCCTCGACCGGATCTACTTATTCGTGGCCGGATCCTCCGTTTTACTATCCGTTACCACCATTTCCCGCCAAGGGCAGCCACCGTCCTTGTCGTCTCGCCACCGGTTCCACCTCCGATTGACGATCTACACATCCGGCTCTCCAAATCTTCAGTGTCTCGGTTCAGCCCTCTACGTTGTGAGTATTTATGGTATTGTGTTCTGTGACTTGACATTTTCATTTGGTTGTTTATCTATATTGTGCTGCGATTATGGTTTTGTGGTAGTTATTTCCTTTTATGCTATTAATTGTTTGTGGATTTATTCGCCGTGTGCTTGCTTAGGCCCTCCGAGCGGAGTAAGCCGTTGCCAAATTGCTAAAAATTAATTGTTTGTTTCTTTATTTTGATTAACTGCGTGGTGCTATTACTTTTCATTGCTTAAATTATTTGTCAAATACCGATCATTGCATTACATTTAGAATTGCATTAGCGTGTCACCTTCGCACCAGCACTAAAGTCTTAGTTTCCGAGCACCACTAGCCTACCCCTACATCAGTAACTTTCTTGAAAGGATGTCGAGTTCCGGTTAACTTCTTTTTATACTTCTCCAGAATATGCATTGTAAGTTGTAATTCTAAAGATGGAACCAAGATGTTCTAAGTATCCAACTCGTCTCAACTGAAATTGTTGTGAGTTGTGACAGTGAGTTAAGGTCTTTGTGATGATATTTACAGCTGATGGTTTGTCATCACATACTTAATTGAAATAACAAATTTTATAATCTCCTCTTACAAATAGAAGATCTACTTCAATATATTTTGTATGTTCATCAAACATAAGATTCAAGTTAATATACATAGTTGTTTTATTATAGGACATACACTCGATTGCTAGACGAGGATCTCTATCTCAATTTATTCATTAATTTCTTAAAACACATCAGTTCACGTGCAACATGAATCATTGTGATGGGGATCGGCCGCATAATCGTGTTCAGTGGAAGAGATCGGGCCACCACATAGCGGAAGCCATTTTTGCATATTTGCCTGAGATGCATTGATCGGATCGGCGATCCAAGACCGCGAGCGTGTCCGGAGTGTCGTTTTACATTTTGTGCATTTTATTTTATTTTTTGGGGCTTGTATTTAGTGTTTTAGGACACCAGGCGTAACAAATGATCACAGTCGTTCACGCCGGAGCCCAACCGCCCCTCTCGTTATAAATAGGGGCGGGTGTTCTCATTTTCACTCATTGTTTGTTTGTGAGACATTCCAGAATGGCAATCATCCGTGGTGCGACGCCGCGAGTCCGGGATGCGAATCCTCCATTAATTTTAGTTATCATTTTCTTATTCTGTTTCTATTAATTGTTACCATCTTCGTTTCCGTGAACCAGCCCCACTATACAACGATCTGCATTATACTGAAGGAGAAAACCGCAAGTCTCCATCAAGTATTCCTCTCCCCTAGCCGCTCAACAACCTCCCCGCCCGCTCCTCTGTTCAGAACCCTCGATCTTGATTCTCGACAGAAGAACGACCCCCCAGCCACATCATCCTTCCCCTTTGCCGATACACATCTCCCAACACCAATCCCCTCCTGTTCATCTTCTTCCTCGACGGGAAGCCACACGACTTCATCGTCACCTCCATCTCCCTTAACGGAAAGGAACGACAACTTCCAGTCGCTCCTCGCGTTGTGAATCCCTTCCCATTTCATGAGTCCACCGCAAACAAGATCATTTCCTCGTTTCTCCGCCGTGTCTCTTCCTCCCACATTGTTCCCCTGTCATGAATCCTCTAGCAACCCACAAACAGCAGTCGACTTCCTCCACCGTTCTTCTTCCTCTGAGCCCTCAGTTCCGGCCGTGGAGCCACCAGCCGTTGCGGTTGCTCACAGCAAGCCACCCAACTATTTTTTTCTTGTTGAACTAATAAAATCCAACCGGCCATGTCAATTACGGGCACAGCACGAATTCGTCTTCACCAACCCGCAACCGAATTTCACTTGTTTGTGAGTATAATTGTAGTGTGTTACCTCTTCCTTTATTTCTGGATCAATATGTTTATTTACTTGGGAATCAAATTTGTTGTGTTATTTTTAATTTTCTTTTAAATCTTATAAATTTGTTGTGCTATTATGACGTGGCAGTGGAAAGCACCCCTTGTAAGAGGGAACGTGATTATTTGCTTGCACGCGCAAAAATTATTGCAAACACTGTGTTGTTTTGCTAGGCGTGTATAATTTATTGCTAACATTAATTTCGGAAAATTGTAAACATGCACGCATAATTTAAATTGGGCTTGAACGCATTCATTTCACACATGCACGTAGGATACCATTAGTGTGTCGGCACTGTCAGTTTTCACACAGCCCATCCCGCGTCAGTTTGGTTTCAGAACCTCAAGTTAGGGCTTACTTTAAAATACGCGGGACTACATGTTATGCCACTCAATGTCTGATCATAATAGTCATCACTACATTGATCCTCAATTTGAGGATTCACGGTCCGTCTACGCTCGATCTCATAGAGTGTCGTCAGAGAGGTCTTCACATTATTATAACGATTATCGTCGTCCTTATCCCCACACTTGAGTGGGTCCTATTAATCCTTCGACACGAATTTATGAGGGTAGATTTGAGTATCGTTCAGGTCATTGTCGTTGCACGTCTCCTCTATTTGAGGAACCTAAATTTGTATATGCGCAACCACCACTGCATGTTCATAGGACTCACGTCCACCCACGAGTATAGCTTGGTTATGTTATGGACAACCGTCTCGATGACCCTTAAGAATCCTATAGAGGTCATCTTCATCGAGATAACATCACACGTAATGGTCTTCCTAGCGTTCCGAAAGCGGACATGACGGAAGCCGAATTTCAGCAATGAATTCTTAAGAAGTTTAATCAATTGGATGCACAATTTGACGGACTTCGCACCCGCGTTGTTGTTATTGAGGGTCGGCAAGAGCACTTCACTTCCTAAAGCAAGGAAACCTCACCCACTCCACAAGATATTCTATTTGAGGAAGAACGGGTTGCCCTCCCAACACATGACGTGCGTGCTAGGAATCAACCACCACGAGAAACCACTCCACTTAGAGAGTATGTCCTCGACACTATACCTATTAGCCCACTATTGAGTATAGACTTTTCCCGCATTTCACCTGATGGCGCACCGAGCCACATCACGATCAGGAGCCGAGAGCCTAATAGTGATCTCGTGGTAGCCACCACACCTCTTTTTCGGAACACGATCCCTTATGATGGTTTGTTTTTGTTGGACCATTCATCTATTGACAGGTTCTTTGAAAACCCCCTATTGAGCCTCTAGATGAGTCACCTCGTTCTTATGAGGATGAGATTCAAGTGAGTGACATGCTTATGAGTAATGAGACGTTGACATCTCTCCAAATATTTCCCTTGATATTGGTAGTGCTCCAGAGAGGATCTTGAGTGTAACATCTAGTATGTAGCGTTCTCCCTAAGAACATTTAAGTATAATTCGAATATTTTGAGAGTTCATCTGGTCACACGCACTTGTGATGAGTTTTGTGATGTACCTCCTGCTGACCCGCCAGATGAGTTCTTGCTCATAGGGGACACTCACCGCACACGAGAGTCGCATCCTATTATCGATGCCTTCAATTTTCGCTTAGATGATCGTCGCATTCGTGATGATTTTTCATATGTCCCTCCTGATGAGCCCCCCGATGTGTCACATTTCCTTTGCGAGCATATCACGTTTGTTGCGCTTCATTTGCATGGTCGTTTGTATGAGGGCACTCCAAATATTTTTATAACCTACGTTGGTACTCGTTGCATTTGCGACAAATTTTATTATACTCCTCCCGGTGAATCCCCTGATGAGCCACATGTTGGATCATTGCTCATCTGGGATGTATCTATCATTAGTAGCACAGTAGAGTTTGAGAGTGCACTTAATAACTCACTAATCTTATGTCTTACTACTCGCACTTATAGAGACAGACCGCACACAATATTGGCACATTTTATTACTAATGTCTCTGATGTTCATTGGAGTATTCATTGTGCCCGCGATGAATTCTTTTATGACCCACCTTCTGAACCTCCCGATCGCGTACATATTTTAAGAGTTTCTAATAGTACCTAAAATCCTTGGTTGCAGAGTTATCCGTGTTAATAGTTCATCTTTTTCATGTGTTGTTTGTTCATTTACATTTAGTGCATGACCATCTGTGTTGTTGCATGAATCACACATGCACGTTTTGCATCATTTACATAAAATGCATGAATTAATCCGGAAGGAAGCTACAAGCGATTTCGAATAATATAAGGTGTGGGCATATTCTCACATATGTGAGCAGTATTTTTGGGTGTGCGAGTATGTCATGGTCGGACTTTGCAAGGATGGGATCCCAAAAGGAACCGCGATTAAACTACAACTTAAGCGAATGAGTTCTTATAGGGTTATAAAGAAAGTTGGGACAAATTCTGTTACGGTTGTGCATGCCGACGAAACACACGCGCCGACGAAACACCGTGGCGTGTCCTCACATGGAGGGAGAGGATGACGAGCCCGTCTGGAGGAGGAGAGACCAAAGACGCAACGTCAGCGTGACTATTTATTTATTTCGCACTATGTTATTTTATAGTATGTTATGTACGCATTATTTATTTCACACTTGCAATTCGCACCCCGCGCCTATAAAAGGGTGTGTTGTACTTTTTTTGTATTCTTGGATGAATGGAAAATTAGGATTGCTCCCTAAGAATCTCGTCTTGTTCCCTCCTCCTTCCTCTTCCCCACCTCCGTCGGCACTCCCCCTTGCCGGATTCGTATCAATTTGGTCTGACCAGCCTCACCGTCCGCCATCTCGCCGTCGGTGCTCGAGTTTGCCTAGTGATTCAGATTTCTATTTCACTGGTTCGCCGATCCGCACGACGTGCGACCCCGCCGACTTGTGATTCATCACTTGCGACATCGCGACCCCGATTCGCCTCCTGCATCACGCCGCCAGACGTTCCGTAGATTCGGCGCCCCAATCGGCCGCAACCTCGCCCTCGCGCCCTTCTGCGGCCCCTATTCCGCCACACCTCCACTGGATCCGCCCGATTCTGCGCAAACAAGCCTATGTCTGTTGATTCCTCCCCAGATAACCTGTCTTCCGCCGTTTTTTTCCTTCCTTCTCTTGTTACAAGCGTTAATAGTCGCAGGATTCCACCGCTCGCGTGCGTCCAACAATGCATTTCGTCGGTACCGAACGTCTCCTCTACCGGATCTGTCGTGCCATCCACCGCTTCCAGCAACTTCCGCAGCCCCGGCG
Organism: Platanthera zijinensis; assembly: GCA_039513925.1. Lineage (NCBI taxonomy): Eukaryota > Viridiplantae > Streptophyta > Magnoliopsida > Asparagales > Orchidaceae > Platanthera > Platanthera zijinensis. The sequence continues at coordinate 246,237,781 of CM077080.1, read as the reverse complement.
CTTCCATCCAGATTTGTCGTTCCAGTCACTCCTTTCCGCTCCACTGATTACAGTTCATGGCTCCCAACACTCGCTCGACCAGAGATTTCCTTCTGGATGCGGCCACCGAAGCCCTAAGTCGTCGCTTGGAGGCTCAAAAACAACTTATCACCTCCATGCATGCATCCCTCCATGCTCTCCACTCCAAGATTGACTCTCTTCAAGCGTTCACCACCGTCATCTCTGCCACGCCTAGCTCCGGCTCACCCACAGACGCCGGCTCTCTCCTCGGTGTCGGGTCGCCGGCCATTTCCTCCAGGACCACTCTCCCGCCCATTCCGGGCCGGTCCTCCCTCTCCCTTGACATTGAAATATTTTGTCGGCGTCGACCTAATGGGTTGGATCGCCAAAGTGGAGCAATATTTCGACCTCAACTACACACCGGAGCAGGACAAGGTGTCTACGGTTGTGGTGGGTCTGGACGGCTCGGCTCTCCACAGGGATCGGTGTCTCCGCCAATCCAACCTGTGTTATGTTGTCAAGGAGTGTGCCTAGGCGCGCTTGAGGCGTCGGGAGCACCGGGCGCAGCCCGCCGCGCCTCAACATGGCTGAGGCGGGTGATGTGCCCTAGGCGCGCCTTACAGGCTCCCAGACGCACCAAAGGAGCGCATGGGCCTTTCAAGGTGTTTTTTCAACCATTTTTGGGAGATGGGCAAAAACATGATCTAAGACGCACCTGAGGCACCCTTAGGTGCACTTGGGCGCCTAAATCGCTGAAAAACGGCGAATTGGGCGCCTAAATCACTGAAAATCGGCGAATTGGGCGCTCAATTCGCTGAAAATTGGCGAATTGGGGGCCCAATTCGCTGAAAATCGGCGAATTGAATTGAGCGTCCAATTCACTGAAAATCGGCGAATTGAATTGGGAGACCAATTCGCTGAAAATCGGCGAATTGAATTGGGCGCCCAATTTGCTGAAAATCGGTGACTTGAATTGGGCGCCAAATTCGCTGAAAATCGGCAAGTTGGGCGCCCATTTCGCTGAAAATCGGCGAGTTGGGCGCCCATTTCACTGAAAATCGGCGAGATAGGAGCCTAATTCGCTCAAATTCAGCGAATTGGGCGCCCAATTCGCTCAATTTCTTTTTTCCCCATTTTTGCACCGCGCGTGCCTCAGGCGCACCCCTGGGACTTGCGCCTAGGCTCCAGAGCCCCTTTGCGCCTTGCGCCTCGATGCGCCTTGCGCCTCTAACAACATAGAACTCGTGCCTCTCTTAGCCCGAACTCAAGCAAGAGATGATTCGACACCATGACACCCGTTCCTCCGGCTCCTCCGCTATCGAGCGTTTTTGCGGCGTCCGTCAGACAGCCGGCCTGGACGATTATGTTGATGAGTTTGTCGCCCTGGTCTCCCATGTTCCCGGGATACCGCCCGATCATTACCTGAGCTTTTTCATGCAGGGTCTACTGCCACATATCCGTTCGCGTCTCCGCACGCATCACCCTCACACAGTCTCCGACGCCAGGGAATTGGCGTGTATGGTGGAAGCCGACCTCCTCCCCCGAACACCAGCTCTTACGGCCGACCACCACCAGCCTTGGCTGTCATGGCGACCGCCAGTCACAGCTCCTCCACCGCGGCTGCCGCCTTGGGGAAACCGACCGAGCCGCCCACTGGCCCATTGGCGCCTCTCGAACAGTGACTACAATGACCTTCACAGCAGGGGGCCCTGTTTTCGGTGCCACCAACCATACTCCCCAAACCATGAGTGAGTTATGATGGATTTCCACGCCATCATCGACGACGTCAACCTTGAGGTTACCCTGGCTAACTTTGAGGCCCTGGAGCTCTAAATAGGGGATACACCTCTCGACTCCACCACAGCTACGTTCCACCGGTTGGAGCTATCTCGCGCCTCGACGGGTGGGACCTCCGGCCAGAAGACCATGTAGCTCTCAGGCACACTGCGGGATCGCCCGATCATCATCACGGCGGAAAACGGCGCAAGCCACAACCTCATCTCTGAGCATCTGGCGCAGCAGCTCCGTCTTCCCTTGGTTCCTTCCCCGGATATTGCGGTCCATATGGGCGATAGGCTCTACCGACCGACTCAGGGTTACACTGTCGTTTCTCTCTCTATGGGGTCTTATTTTGTGACGTGGACTTCTACACATTCGGCTTCGGCGTCCTCGACGCCATTCTGGGAGTGCCTTGACTCTGCACACTCGGCGAGGTATGCGTCAATTAGGAGACTATGTACATGCAGTTCCTACATGAGGGACACCCATGTCGCCTCGACGATGACTCAACCCTCCTACGCTCTTTGATCTCTCTCTGCACGATCTAGCGGCCCATGGACGTCGACTTCTCTGTGGGGTTATGGGTCCTCTCGAGCCCGTCCGTTGTACCTCTTCCTTCTCTGACGTCACCTAGCCCCTGATAGGATTGTCACCATCCCAGCTTTCTCAGTCCGAAGAAAGACGGCGGCGCCGAACTACCCAGCTAAGCTACTTGGTTGTTGTTGCTACCTTCAGGGGGATTGTGACCCGTAGGAGGTCCTGGTTGCTGGGTCTTACCGTCAGGAGTCCGAATCCACGGGGCTGTTCCAGGATCACTTCTGTTGTCGCCGCTCTGATTACTGCCTTGAGGACGTGGCATATTTTTCAGAGGACGATATTGTTATAGTTACGCTTGCCAATTGGACACGCACGCGCCGACGAGACACTGCGGCGCGTCCTCAAGTGGAGGGAGATGATGACGAGACCGTTTGGAGGAGGAGAGACAGAAGACCCGACGCTGGCGTGACTATTTATTTATTTTGTATTTTGTTATTTTATATTATTTTGTGTGCGTATTATTTATTTCGCACTTGCTATTCACACCCCGTGCCAATAAATGGGTGTGATGTACTCTTTTTCTATATTCTTGGATGAATGGAAAATTAGGATTGCTCCCTAAGAATCTCATCTCGTTCCCTCCTTCCTCTTCCCCACCTTCGCTAGCCCTCCCCTTGCCGGATTCCTCTTGAGTTCGTATCAAATTCCTACGAGATCGATTTCCCTGTAGATATGAGTTTTCATCTCGTATTTAATACAAAAGATTTAGCACATTACTTTGAGCCTCTAGAGTAAAAGGATACATACCCTTAGCCTCTTCTGACACCCTCCTAGTTACAGCTTGACACCTCCCTTGATCACCTTGGACCTGCGGACTTGTCCGCACCTCCTATAACATCACCGGTTCTTCTGGATCCACAAGCATGAGAATTGAGAGCTGAGAGCATTATTGATATTGAGAAGGACGAGTGTACCACCATTACAGACGGCGTCTTCCATTACTTAGTGCACTGGAGTAGACACCTCACCGTTGGCAATACTTTAATATTTATGATGGAGCATGATGGACATACCCCTAATCTTCGATTACAGCTCATTCATCTCCATTCCACGGAGATGAAGGTTTTTCAGTCGGGGAAAATTGATGGGGATTAGACGCATGATCGGATCAGACCACCACTTGGTAAAACCCATTTTTGCATATTTTCCTAAGATACAGTAATCGGATCGACGATCTGAGACCGTGAGCGCGTTTGGAGCATAGTTTTACATTTTATGTGTATTTTATTTTATTTATTTTGGGCTTGTAATTAGTGTTTTAGGACACCGTGCATGACGGACGATCATAGGCATCCACACTAGGTGCCCAACCGCCCTCTCGTTATAAATAGGAGCGGATGTTCTCATTTTCATTCATTCTTTGTTTGTGAGAGAATCCAGACTGACAATCATCCGTGGTGCGACGTTGCGAGCCCGAGATGCGAAGCCGCCATTAATTTTAATTATCCTTTTCTTATTTCGTCGCTATTAACTATTACCATCTTCGTTTCCGTGAACCAGGCTCACTATACCATGAACTGCAATATACTGAAGAAGAAAACAGCTAGTCTCCATCGCGTATTCCTTTCCCCAAGCCGCTCGACAACTACCCCGCCTGCTCCTCTGTTCAGAGCCCTTGATCTCGATTCTCGACGGAAAAACGACGCCCCAATCACATCATCCTTCCCCTCTATCGATACACATCACCCAGCGCCCATCCCCTCCTATTCATCTTCTTCCTCAACAGGAAGTCGCACGACTTCATCATCACCTCCATCTCCCTTGATGGAAAGGAACGACAACTTCCAGTCGCTCCTCGCATTGTGAATCCCTTGCCATTTTGTGAGTCCGCCGCAAACAACATCCTTTCCACGTTTATCCGGCGCGTCTCTTCCTCCCACCTCGTTCCCCTATCGTAAATCCTCCAGAAACCCACAAACAGCAATCGACTTCCTCCAAAGTTCTTTTTCCTTTGTGCTCTCGGTTCCTGTAGTGGATAAATTACTGTGATTATTTGCTTGCACGCTCAAAAATTATTGTGAACACTGTATTGCTTTGTTAGCCGTGTATAAATTTATTGGTAACATTAATTCTGGATAAATTGAAAGCATGCACGCATCATTTAAATTAGGCAAGAAGGCATTCATTTCACACATGCACGTGGAATACCATTAGTGTGTCGGCACCGTCAATTTTCATATAGCCCGTCCTGCATCACATTGCCATGTACTTTGATTGAGGATTTAATCTTGCTACAATATATAATTTCTTGCTGTTCCATGGTGTACCAAATTACCACATAAACGCAAAGTATCCTAGAATAGGATTTTTTTTATCGAACGAGGAACCTGCCTAATATGCATATGAAAACTCTATCTTCATGACCCATATCATTGTATAAAACATCTACTCCTAGGGTTCCTTACGTATCTCAAAACATGAATTAAAACATTCATGTGAGCATTCTTGGTGTTGTCATAAAATGACTAGCTGCATTGATACAAAATACAATTTCAGCTCTTGTAATTGTAAGATAATTCAATTTCCTATAAATTCCCAAATAACACTAATTTATCATTCACCAACTTGGTCTAAGGTCCATACAATTTTAAACATTGTTGCATAGTTGCCTCAAAGCACTCTTCATAGAGAAGATCCAGATTCCTATACAATAAGTGTATGACAAAGAAATACGAGTAAATTCTATGCCTAAGAAGTATTTGAGTGTACCAATAGGATAACGTTCTCACTTACTTTCCTACGACAAGGAAATATAGGGTGGTCAATTTCACATCTATGTAGGTCAAAACTTTCCAACGTGCGAGAATTTTTGAAAGCAGGCTTGGAGTGAAGGTCTAAACCAAATTAATAGTTTCTTTAGCTTACATAAAATGACATAACACTTGCCCTATGATGTTGGGATCCGATTAGACGACCTAAAGAACTGACAACTGCGTAGCATAAATGTGGCCCAAACCTTGGGCTCTAATATCAAATCTGATGCAGGATAGGTCTGGTGAGTGTAATGTAATTATGTAAACAAATGCAATCCTAAGCATGTAGGGGAAAGACCAAAGTCTGACTTAAATAATGCATGTATGATTGAAGGGGTCAGAATTATATTGCGAGTGAGTAATCAAACAATGATAAGCTTATGCAACGAACACAAAATAAAAGTAAACTTTGGTTCAAGAGATTAAACTAAGGTTCATCCGCGAGTAGAGGAGCAAATAGTTTTAGTGCAATGCAAAAAAGCATTGCAAGTCAATACGAAATCAAAGAGCAAATAAATATACTATCACATCCATAGAAATATGGTCCGAACATACAAAGAAAAAAAACATGAACACCAAATGACGACTTACGTACGTGTACGTAGAAGCGGGGCTAAGTAGTAGAGGGGCTTTGATGAGGGCATGGCTTGGTTAAGCCAAAGGATGATCTTGGCGGGGGAGAATGTGTGGGGATCGGGGTGGTAGGGCTATGGAGGTTTGGGATCGGGGAAGGAGTGAGGCGGAGGGTCGTGAACTGGTGTGGGGAATATGGTTGGGATCGAGCTAGGCCACATGTGATGGGGGCTGGGCAGTGAAGGGACCTGGAGAAAGAGGAATGTGGTTGAACGTCGGGGATGGTAGAGGGGGGAGTGCATATATGGGTGAGCGGAGATGGTCATGGGGGGAAACGAATGGTTGATGGAAGTTTGCGGTGGGAAATCGACTGCAGGAGAGCAGTGCCTGGCGTGTGGCGACGGGACTGGGGAAGATGATATAGGATCGGGAGGCGGCAGGAAGGGAACGACTACGCTTGTGATTGGGACCCGGTCAGGCACAAAAAACCTTGTACATCCCAAAGGGAGGCGGGGGTCGGCCAATGTAGGACCGCCGTGATTTTGTCGTCATCCATGGCCATGCCCCGGGCCGAGATCGTGTGGCCCAAGTAACTGACGGTGGTCACGCCGAATGAACATTTCTAGCGGTGGAGGACAAGGTGATGTTGATGGATCGTCTCGAGCGCGGCGTACATGAGATAGGTGGTCAAGATGAGTTATACACCAAAATATCATCAAAAAACAAGTACGAAGTGTCGGAGTACCGTCCGAAAGATATTGTTCAAGGTGGTTGAAAGGTGGTTGGGGAGTTGGTCACCCCGAAGGGCATGACAAGGAACTCGTAGTGCTCTTCATCCGTTCGAAATGTTGTCTTCAGTACATCGGCCGGCCAAACCCGGATTTGGTGGTAGCCCGCCCAGAGGTCGAGCTTCGTGAAGAAGGTGGCGTCGTGGAGCTCGTCCAAAAGCTCCTGAATAAGTGGAATGGGATACTTATTTGAAACTGTGGCCAAGTTCAATTCTCGGTAGTCCACGCAGAATCGTCAACTCCCGTCCTTATTGCGCACGAGGAGGACCGGGCTCGAGAAGGGGTTCGCGCTGGGGCGGATGAGGCCTCCCATGAGCATCTCCCTCACTAAGCGTTTGATCTCATCCTTCTGGACAAGCCCGTAGCGATGGGACCACACGGGCACGGTCGTGGTGTGGGGTTGCAGTGGAATGGCATGGTCCATGGCCCGCACCGGAGGTAAGCCCATCGGAGGTGTAAACGCATCGGAGAACTCGTCGAGGAGGAGGCGGAGGTCGAGTGGAGCTTCTGTCGGCTCGGCTAGTAGCTGCCAAAGCCAAGCGGAGAACTCCACATCGGAAGTATGGTGGATGGCTCAGAAGGAAACCGGTGTACGAAGAAGTTCGGAGTCGCCAACAAGGTGGCAAGGTGACCCCTATCATAAGAACTGCATGGACATCTCGACTCAATTGACCTAAACGTCGCCCAATGTCGCCAGCCATGCACGCCTAGGATAATGTCAACACTGTCCAGCTCGAACGCATAAAAGTTCGTCATCACGGAGCAAGGTCCCACGATAACCCCCACGGCGATGCGAGAGCCCGTGATCGGGCGGCGGCGCCCGTTTCCCAAACATACGGTGAAGTTCAGCGACGGTGTGCACGGAATGGAGAGTTGTTGCACCAGACAATAAGATACGAAATTGTGGTTGGTGCCGCTATCGATCATAGTGAGAACTGGATGCTCCTGGACGAGGCCGACCAGCTTCATCGTTTGTGGGCCGATGAGGCCGCCCAACGTGAAGCAAGGTCTTAAGCGGCGGAAGGTGGCCCTGTCGGCTTCCGGCAGCAGTGTCTCGTCGGCTAGTTTGAGCGCTTCAAAATCCTCCAACGTGATTTCAGAGGCAAAATCCCTGATGATCGCGTGAAACTCATTTGCGATGCACTCATGATTGGGAGAGTAGGGTTGCCGACACCTGAAGCATAACCCCTTCTTCCGTAGCTCGGTTTATTCCCAGTTGGAAAGGCGGTGCGGTGCAGGGGTGCAGCCCGGGCTAGCCCCACCAGTGGGTGATGGCCGCGGGCCATAGTCACGCGGCGGGGGGGGGAGTAGGAAGAGGCTCGGCAGCGGCCAACGGGCAGGCAAAGAGATCCGCCTCTACGGCACGCGCTACGTCGAGTGCATCGGAGACCGTGCGCGGTTGATGAGTGCAGAGGCGAGAGCGGATCGACGGAAGTAGGCCTTGCATGAAGAAACCCAAATAGTGCCCGGGCAGAAGGTCGGGGACAAGTGTGACCAAGGCGACGAACTCGTCAATGTACGCATCCAGACCATTCGACAAGCGGATGCTACAAAGACGCTCGACGCCGGAACTGACGTAGCGGGGCTCGTACCGGCGGACCATCTCTTGCTTCAGTTTGCCCCACGAAATGAGGGGCAGAGATTGGCGTAGCCACCGCGCCCAATGGAGAGCGGATCCGTCCAGACCTACCATGGTTGTGCCGACCTTGTCCGCCTCCGGTGTGAGGTGGAGGTCGAAATATTGTTCCGCCTTGGCGATCCACCCCATAGGATCAGTGTCGGAGAAGTGCAGAACATCGAGGGCTAGGGTCGAGCGACCCGGGATGGAGACAACGACGGCTGGTTGGGGGGTGCCGAGCAGCAAACCCCCGTCGGCAGAGGAGGCACAACCTTTGTTAGTTGCAAACACGGGCGAGGCAAGGTGGGCGTCCAAACACGTGATGATCACCTGCAACGTGGCTTGGATTGAAGCAAACTGGGAGTCGTGGGCATCCAGGCGGCGGTGGACGACGTCGTCGGAGGCATCAACTGGGGCGGTGTCTAGGTGGGCGCATGTGGTTGGAGGAGCCATGCGGAAGTTCTGCGAAGGCGGCGGCGAGCGCGATGCAGCGAATGGGGGCGACGATGCGGTAGCAGAAGGCAGGGAATCGAAACACCAATGGCTACTAGGCGGGTGGTGAGATAGGTCGGACCAAATATTACCAATAAAGAGAAGAACTGGACAAGGGGATGGGTCGGCGGCAGGAGGGAGAGAAGGAGGCTAGGGTTTGAGGAGAACAAGGGAGCAGCCCTTTTAGGTTTCATCCAAGACAAGAAAAAAACAAAAGTTCATACAAGCCCTATTATAGTAGTGAGGTGTCAATAACAAAACTGAATTATAAAATTAGACTTAATTTAAATTATTTGGCGCACCCGCCGCAACTGGTTCATCCTTGTTGGTCCGAGCTGCACCCGTCACGCCAGCCGCGCCTGCCACAACCGCCTCATGCAGTTCCCCATTGGCTCGAGCGTCCCCATCTTGTTCTCTCCGTGTATAGACCCGCCATGGGCGGTCCTCATCGTGAATGTCCGTAACAATTCTCATGTAGTCCACTCTCATCAAAGAGAATAATGAACCAAACAATGTAATTTTGACCTTTAGAATACTCCCCAAAATACACATTTGATTTCCTTGTGCTTCAACTCATCTATACCTCATCCAATTGGTAAATAAAACTCAAAAGTTACTAGGTAGGAGTAAAATTGGTTCCATGCTTAGAAAAAGGATCTTTATTGGTGTTTGATGTCTTAGGACTGAGAAAGGCATTCTACTTGTCAAGTGAGAGTGTAAGAACACCAGCAACCCAAAAGATTTTGTGAACACTCATTTGGAATATCGTACCCCAAGCATTACACCTCAACCGGTGCGCCAAGGCTCCCAAACATTACACCGATTGGCTGGATGAATATGACCCTGAAGAAATATATCATACTCCTTTCTGCTCACAAACATTGTATCCAACATCCGTGATTCGGGAATGGTAGGGATAGAGTCTCAAACACCGTAATATTCACTATACTAGCAAGATATTTTCCCCTCAACCTCCAAAATGTTGTTATGACCATCTCCCCCCACATTGATAACATTTTGGCCCTCTATCATCATGTACTTTGCCTCCGCGACCCCCTTTGTCTCTACGACTTCCAAAACCACCCTTCGCATTGAGCATCTAGAGGAAGGGGACTTTGTATAATCCCAAATTATGCTCACACTCCGAGTAACTTCTTGCTCCCATTCATTAGATAGCACCTTTTTGCAGCTAGAACCTTGACCAGATGGGTTTTCTTCCCCCTTCCTTGACAGTATTATGCGATAAGAAAATATCATGGATACTTCAAGGTAATTTTTACAATAATGCAATTAGGTTGATTGTTTTGGTTGGACCTAATTGCTGAGCAATAAAAGCTCATTGATATCTAAGTTGTGTGTAACAAAAATAAGATTAATAAGAGATGGACGTGCAGCAAAAGCAAAAAAGATAAATTTAAAAAATGGTTATATTAAAGAAACAATGAGAGTGACAACTATTGAAGATGAGATAATACAAACAAGATTTAGGTAGTGTGGGCATGCACCGCAAAGATTAGAAAATGCATCAATTAGATGAGTAGAAAAGTGTCTAATGATTAGGTAGGAGTAGTACACCAAAATAAAATGGATGAAAGTTATTCAAGATGAGTTGAATAGTTTAGGTTTAACACTTCATACAACAGTCAATATGATAGAATGGAAATTAGAATTCATAAAGCTGACGCAACTAGTTGGGATAAAGCTATTGATAATGATAATGATGAATCTTGCAGGAACACCATTGAACTGCGCAAACATAACACCAAGTGAGTTCCGTAAAAGAGTAGTTATTCATGCGCATCATCCAGATAAAATGGATAATACAAAAGGCGAGATCAGTAAACTCATCTACCTACCTGATTCTGTTGAAGACCTTCTGAAATTGGCAGGTAATACAGGCTTTTACTCATCATTATAACTCTTTCTGAGTGGGTCCATATAATCAATCTAGTATAGAGGTTCAAAAGGTATCTGATAAAAAGGTATTACAAGGAGTACCTAGTGCACACTTTGAAGAAATAATACTTGTTTTTATCAGTGATAATGCCTTCAAATACTCTTACAGAACAGTTTGAGGTGTCATTTTTCAGACTTTATTCCTATTAAATCAATCATTAGAGTAAACACGACTCTAATCTTCCACTCCGTGGGCGAAACTATCCACGGGCACGCCCGGGAACTTATAAAATTTAATAGTTGATTTTTCGTCAATTATTCAATGAAATTCAAATCTGAAAGCAGTGCTAAACTCATATAAAAAAAAATACACAAGATAAACTCTTCAATCAAATGTTTTCATGAATATTTGAAAGGATTATCAATTTAAAAATTAACATTTTATAGCTAATTGTCAAAAATCCAATAATTAAGTCAAATATTCATCACCATGATATACACACTCATAAAAACTAGTCAAACATTTTCTAAAATTATGTCTCAATCAACAATAGTTATGAGTTATATTTTCAAAAAACTGGACCCATTTTATAATGAGTTTTCCCTTATTTACTAAATACGCGCGCGCACAATATTTTTCAGCAATGGGTATGACTCTTTGTTTTTTTTTCAATTTCTAAATTTTTTTTGTTGGTGTTTATTGTTTGTGGATGATATCGTTTTGGTTGATGAGATGCGCGAGGATGTAAACACAAAACTTGAATCTTGGCGAGACATTTTAGAAAAGAAGGGTTTTAGGTTGACAAGGGTAAGACAGAGTATATGGAGCATAAATTTAGCAGTACAAGAAGAACGGACGACTACGTTATTAAGTTGGGTGATCAAGATATTTCCCGTATTGAGGGTTTTAAATATCTTGGATCGATAGTTCAAAAAGACGGAGGTATTGATAAAGATGTGATACATAGAATCCAAGCAGGTTGGTTGAAGTGTAGAGGCGCGTCAGGAATCTTATGTGATCGTAAAGTACCACTAAAACTTAAGGGCAAGTTTTACTGTACTGCAATTAGACCCGCGATGCTCTATGGTTTTGAGTGTTGGGCAGTGAATTGTGTACCTGAGCAAAAAATGGGAGTTGCGGAGATGATAATGCTTCAGTGGATGTGTGGACACACGAGATTTGATAAAATTAGGAATGAATGTATCAGGGATAAGACAGGTGTAGCACCAATTGTAGAAAAGATGCGAGAAGCTCGTCTAAGATGGTTTGGACACGTACAAAGGAGACCATTAGAGCCACCTGTTAGGCGTTGTGAGAGTCTAGTCACTAGGCATGTTAAACAAGGGAGGGGTAGATCAATAAAGACTTGGAATGAAACTATAAGGAAAGACACGATGTACTTAGGCATTAGTGAGATTATGACAAAAGATAGGGCACAATGGGGCCAAAGGATCCATATAGCCAACCCCACTATAGTGGGATAAAGGCTTGAGTGTTGTTGTTGTTCTAAATTTTTTTCGTTAAAAATATTATTTGGTTTTTTTAAAATTGTGTGCACATGATTCTGTTAAGATGATGATTCCTACTTACTCGAAATGTTATAATCATATAATAAAATTTATTTTTTACTTGGTGTCTAGGCTAAGTAAGAATCCTAGTTCCACCATTAAATCCACGGTATGAATTCATACAAGCACTACATAATGAATTTTGAGATCCATGATGCTATAAATTCTATAAAAAAATTTCTAAATTGCTTAGCAGGCAACCCCAATTTAGCGACCCCAGTTCAGAATGCGCCCAACCAAGGCAGGGTGAGCCCATCAGAAGAAACTAGGTCAGGCGAGGCGATCTCGGCGACCGCGAGCCGGCCTCCCCGATCAGATGCCAGCTCGGTGAATGAGTCCCTGAGGCAAGGACGGACGCGCGTCGAGGCGCACGCAAGTGAGGCGACCCCGCCCTCTTCGTGAACTCGCTTTGGCGAGGAGAGCCAGTTTACCCTTCCGTCTACTCGCATTTCAGCCTTGTCTACCCATAACCATCTCAAACAGTGGGATTCCGCTATCCGCAGACCAATCAGAGGTGCCAATGACAAAAAAACCAAAAGGCGGAGGCCGCTATTCGCGTGCCATAAAGACGATTTTGCCCTGGTTTGGGTTTTGCCTATAAATAGATCCTCAAAAGTACCTTGGAGAGGCAGACCCAGCCTCCTAGAGCTCCTGAATTTCTGAGAGTTCTTGCTCCGTGTCATCCAAGTTGTCGAGCTTAGCCTTTGGCTTTGGGGGGGGGACGCGATACGCGCTTCCGGGCGATGGGACCTCCATGCTGCAGCTCACCGGGTATGAGTGTAGGCAACCATATCAAATTAGTGAAGGTTGAATTCGGGCTCGAATTGACCTGCCTTGAGCACCCGACGACGGACCAAGTAACTTGAATTGTTCCCTCCCAGTCCAAACTCCGTTGAACCGGTATATGGGTTTCAACATTTTTGGTGCAGTGAGCGTGGACTGGCAGTTCTTGAAGAAAATACTTGTCTGGCGGTGCCATGGTAGGACAGGGAGAGCAAGGAGACAGCATGGGGAACTCAAACTCTGCAGGCGAGTTCGTGACACAAAGTCAGTTCACCGAGCTCGTCAAGATGATGAAGTCCATGGAGAAGATGGTGCAAGGTCAGCTTCCACAGCGCGGCAAGGCGGCGACTCCAACTCAGTATGACGCCTTGTAGGGCGAGCCGAGCCGAGGGCAGCGACCTAGCAAGGAGGTGTGCCCAGATAGCGACGATCAGATAATGCGGTCGCGGGTCCTCTTTAAGAGCCCCCCGGCGATTCGCGGCGCAGAGGAGCATGGGCGAGCTCGCCCAGGTCATCAACTCGCACCAGTGAGTCTGTTCTGTGAGTTGGTGCTGACGGCGCCAGTCCAGGACTGGTTCATGGAGCCGCCCATGATTTTTTACGCCGGAAGAGATGACCCCCTACAATACCTGCAGTGGTTCGAAGACATGGTGTCAATTCGGCCGATATCCGATCTTCAAGTGTCGGTTGTTCGTCACTACCTTCTAGGGGAAAGAGAGGGATTTGTTTCATTAGCTGCCGGCAGGCTCAATCTACAGTTTCGAAGAGCTCAGCCGGGAATTTTTCCTCTGTTTTTCTACATCAAAGAAGAGGAAGGAGGCAGGGGCAATCTTCCTCATTAAACAGGGATCTCAGGACCCGCTGGGATCGTACGTGGACCGCTTCCAGGAGGTAATCCTCCATGTCCAAGAAGTGCCTGGGCACACTCTGATGATCGCCTTTACCCTGGACCTGCAGGGCGGGTTGTCAAAGATGGAGCTCAAGCGGATTCCCCCGATGTCATTTGAGGACCTGATTGACATGCCAGCGTGGTACATCGAAGGAGAATCTTCAAGCAAGGGATTTCTGGCCAAGTTGGCGAAGCTGACGGGGAAAGAGGTGGACGTGGCGGAAGGTGGGAGAGGAGCTAAGAAAAAAAGAAGAGCCAAGGAAGCGAGAGGAGCGGAGGATGCTGGAAGAAGGAGAGCGGAGGGATCTGGAGAGAAGATTCCAAGGGCCTCCCACCGAGCCACCACGAAGGATGGTCGGAGGAGGATACCACGGGCGTTTAGGGAGGAGGTTCTCGCCCGAGAGACGGGGGAGGCGATACTCACCTGAGAGACGGCAAGGTCAATGGGGGCATGACCAATCGCCCCAGCAAGAGGCCTACGCGGTCGGAAGAGGACAAGGACAAGGAGGAAGACCCCAGCAGCAGAGGAGGGAAGGGCGAAGGGCGGTCCTCTATTGCGACTTTCATCAGTCCGAGGGCCACGCCACCGCGACTTGCCCGGAGTTCCTGGAGTTGAGGAGGGGAGCAGAAGAAGGATCCCGGAAGGGGCAACGAGAGCCAGTAGCAGGAGAGGCAAGAAGGAATGAGGGGGTCGGAGGAAGGGCCCAAAGGGGGTGCGAGGATCGAATCGATCAGGGAGCCCGTGGCGGGATCGGGTCAATCCACGGAGGGGCAGGAATAGAAGCAACCCGAAAGGGGAGCATGCATACGGTCTATCAACAAGGCGTGGCATCCACCTCGCAGGTCCCGCCCACGATCGGGGAGATTACGTTCTCTGCGAAGGATATATTCAGAAATGAAAATCACTTCCACGATGCCATGGTGATCCAAGAAGCGGTGGATAACTTTACGGTCTCTCGTATCCTCGTCGATAACGGGAGCTCCGTCAATGTTGTGTTCAAGAAGGCGTTCGAAGCCATGGCGGTGGAAGAGAAGAGTGCTACTTCAACTGACGGACCACTTTTCGATTTTGTAGGAGAAAGGAAGAAAGTCAAAGGAAGGTGGAGCTCCTCGTCACCCTGGGAGGCACAACGAAGGTGTCGTTTTATGATCGTAGACGCACCTAGTAGCTACAACGCCATCTTCGGAAGACCCCTCATCAACGTGTTTCAGTGAGTGCCCTCATTGTCCCACCAGTGCTTAAAATACAACATCGGAGGATTGCAAATCCGGATCAGGAGCGATTCAAAGGTGGCGAGGGAATGCTACCTCGGCGTCGTGAACACAATCAGCTGCGAGAAGGAGGCCGAGAGGGTCGAGAAGATGATGAAGGAAATCGCAAGGTTGGGAGCTGCGGAGGAATTTGAGGAGAAGGAGATCGAAGTTGAGGGCGGGAGGCCCAAGAAGGTGAAGATTAGTGGTGAGCTGACGGAGGAAGACAAGGAGAGGATCCTGGCGTGCATCCAAGAGAACGCGGACATCTTCGAGTTGTGATGTTGTCGAGATGTTGTCGTAGTTCGGGTCCCTGCACGAGCTTCTCTCTCGCATACCGGCTACTTGCCCCCTCGAGTGAGATAGAAGACCTTGAGCTGTGATGTTGTTGTAGTTTGGGTCCTTGTGCGAGCTCCTCTCCCGCATACTGACTACTTGCCCCCTCGAGTGAGATAGAAGTCCTCAAGTTGTGATGTTGTCGTAGTCCGGGTCCCCATGCGAGATTCTCTCTCGCATACCGGCTACTTGCTCCCTCGAGTGAGATAGAGGACCTCGAGCTGTGATATTGTCGTAGTCCGGGTCCCTGCGCGAGCTTCTCTCTCGCATGTCGACTACTTGCCCCCTCGAGTGAGATAGAAGACCTCGAGTTGTGATGTTGTCGTAGTGCGGATCCCTGCGCGAGCTTCTCTCCCGCATACCGGCGACTTGCCCCCTCAAGTGAGATAGAAGACCTCGAGCTGTGATGTTGTCGTAGTCTGGGTCCCTGCGCGAGCTCCTCTCTCGCATACCGGCTACTTAACCCCTCGAATGAGGTAGAAGTCTTCGAGTTGTGATGCAGTCGTAGTCCAGGTCCTTGCGTGAGCTTCTCTCCCGCATACCGGCTAATTGCCCCCTCGAGTGAGATAGAAGACCTCGAGCTGTGATGTTGTCGTAGTCCGGGTCCCTGCGCGAGCTCCTCTCTCGCATACCGGTCACTTGCCCCCTCGAGTGAGGTAGAAATCTTCAAGTTGTGATGTTGTCGTAGTTCGGGTCCCTGCGCGAGCTTCTCTTCGTACTGGCTACTTGCCCCCTCGAGTGAAATAGAAGGCCTCGAGTTGTGAATTTCGGAGAGTTCTTGCTCCGTGCCATCCAAGGTGTCGAGCTCAACCTTTGGCTTTGGGGGGGGGGACGCGATACGTGCTTTCGAGTGAGTGGTGGGACCTCCACGCTACAACTCACCGAGTCTAAGTGTAGGCAACCATCTCAAATTAGTGAAGCCTGAATCCGGACTCGAATTGACCTGCTTTGAGCACCCGACGACGGGCCAAGTAACTTGAACTGTTCCCTCCCAGTCCGAATTCCGTTGAATAGGTATCCGGATTTCAACACTTAGACTGTCAAAAGAAGAGTGCAGCTGCTGAATGGCTAGAAATGCTACTTATTTTAAAATAAAAAAAATTCAGATGGGTTTACATTCTCCAAGCTCATAATCTTCTATAAACAAATGTCAGGTTAAAGAATGAACTAAGCTGCACAGTTGAACAAAACATACTGATACAAACTTAACTGCACTTAGGTCATGCTGCTTGGCCTTCATCTCGCTAAACCCTGCAGTTTTAAAGCGTACCAACTTGATCACTAGTTTTTGCATGTTGCGTTAGATTTTTTCCATTTAAATTTCAAGACTAGAATCCCATCTTTCTTTACATAAAATAAACAGATCATGACGATCCTATATAGCTAATTTGAATATTGTGCTTTACCTCATTCCCAAACCACCAAACAAGAAGAATAGCAGTCATACTTTGCAAGCATTTCTTGACCTCTATACTTAATATATGTCCATTTTTTGTCTCGGATATTTCCTCTTGCATTTAGGAAATACATTTTATTTGAAAACAGTAGGTAATAATATTACTAGGAATAAGTAATTACTGTTTCATGAACTCGCTCATGAGTATTCAGCTGAAAAGTGACAACTGACAACCCATGAAAAAGCTTTGCCAAGAAATTTTATTATTTTGCATACCTATTGCAGGAACAAAAGATATAGTTTGCACCTTAAGGTTAGTTATCTTGAGATGATACACAACTTTTTAAAATGAAATCACTTAACAAGCAACATCATAATTTACAAGAATCAACTGGAATAAATTTTACAAAAATAATTGTTGAGAAAGTGAACTTATTTGGATGCAGAGAAAACATTTGGGAGAATGCCAGTGAAGGTTTTAACCATTGATGGTGTAGAAGTCGAAGACCTGGCCGTCATAAGAGATGATGATCAATTGTTTCTATGTTGGAATAAACAGACATTAGGTCAAGGGCATCCAACACAACAAATAAGCACACTTGTGTGATCTACTGTGTTTTTTGAATTATTCCTCTTGGTAAGTACTCTCAAAAATAGTTAGTACCACAACCAAGAAGAGTAACCCAAATGTTCCAACCTGTTGTATCATCTCTCAAGTTAGTTTTCCAATTTCCAGCATGCAAATAATTTGGGTGAATGAGCATGCAAATGTCCTTCAAATTATTTTACCAAAGGGACACAAAAGAGAAGTTGTAAATATTCTTTTTTAATAAAGCAATCTCAAACATATACTTGGGTCCATACATTTGTCACATTTATACAAAAAATTGACTAGCTATAATCTCTAATGGAACTAGCCAAAACATGTATTTTTAAATGTACTTCAACTATGTAAACACTCAACAAGGAACTTTGTTTTTGTTGAAATGCCTGATAATCCCACAACAAGGAACTTTGTTTTGTTGAAATTCCTGATAATCCAGCAACAAGGAACTTGGTTTTGTTGAAATGCCTGATCATCCTGCAACAAGGAACTTCGTTTTGTTGAAATGCCTGATAATCCTGCAAAGAATACTTCTACTAATTCAGTAATGCCAATTTGCATTGTACTTTCTACGTTAATATAGATGTAAAATAATGAGAGCAACGACGTATAATTTTATTACTTCCCTTACAAAAATACAAGTGCATGTAAACATATTTATAGATGGGAGGAGTGACTATGGGTGAAACTAGTGCGGTATGAGCTCAAACCGCAACCGCACCATAGGGGTCAGTTTTGGACCGAACAAAACCGCATCGCCCCAAAACCGTGTGATGTGATTTGACATTGGTAAGATTTGAAGTCGATTTTTGCGCTACTAATTTATTTACAATTTTACATTATATAGTACATTTCTCTAAACAATTTGTAAAAATGAAGGGTAGAATAGCTAATAATGTATTTACAATCTAATAGTAGATAAATTAATCGAAATGGAATAGCTAATACATTTCTCCAAACAAAATATTAAAAGGAAACTAGTAAAATAAGACTACAGGAGCCATAGTGTACAACTCGTATTTGTCGAGGAGGGGATCCACCCAATCCAAGTTAGAAAAAGTCAAAGTTATCAAAAGTCAAAGTCATCAAAAGTCAAAATCATCAAAAGTCAAAGTCAACCGGCGGAGGCAACCATGTTCACTACCCAAGTTGCCTAGTAGATGAGATATCTTCACAAGTAGCCTTATAGGCGTGATACTTACCCAAGCCGCCTAGCAAACAAGATATCTTCTCAAGTCGCCTCGTAGGCGAGATGCTTCTCTAAGTCACCTAGTGATGGGGATCCATCAGATCGTGCACTTGGAGAGGTTCGCCGCAAGGCGGGACCCGCGTTCATTTATTCGCGCAGGAAGACTTGATCGAATCGTCGATCCGACTCCGCGGTTGCGTCTGGCACGTCGCCGCGAATCAAAAACATATATTAGTTAATATTTTGGGTGTATTATTCATGTATTTTAGTGGTCGACCCCACCGGCCAATCATAGTTGTTGATGGGGAAGCCCTAGCTTTGTTTTTCTTATAACTAGGAGTGGTAGGGGCTGAAAAGAGGCATTGTAGATTTTTGGAGACAACAACCCCGGAATCCAGCACCCTGCAGCCGCTGGCCTCCAAGGATCCCACCGTCGGCCTAAACCCCCACCACCGCCAGCCTCCAGGCCACCACCTCCCTTCTCCCCCTCTTCTCTGGCCATTCATCCCCCTCCCTCACTCTGGCGACCCTCTCTCTTCCACCGCCTCCCTCCCACGCCCCCTCTACGGCCGCCAGCCCCTTCCCTACCACCGGCCGACCACCTCCTCCCCTCCCCTTCGTGGAACCACTTCCAAATCGCCCAAATTCACTAGATCAATTCCGATCTGAGAATTTTAGTCCCCCGGTCCGTTATTTCCACCACTCATACTTTCCATTTTTTCCCGGATTCGACCCTAAATAGCGGATCCACCCCTCCCAGGCCCGGATCTACTCGTACGTGGTCGGATCTACCCATTTCCCGCGCGATCACATCATTTACCGCCGAGGACAGCCACCGCCTTCATTCTCACGCCGTCGGTTCCACCTTTGATCGCCAATCTGCACATCCGGACCCAAATTCTTCAGTGTATCGGTCCAGCCCGCTACTTTGTGAGTTTCTTGTGGTATTTGCTTATTTGATTTGACATTTTCATTGGTGGATTAATATATGTGATGTGATTCTTACTAGTAGAAAATTGTTTTTGATACGCTATTAATTTGCAGGAGGAGTTATTCGCCGCGCGCTTTGCTTTGGCCTTCCAACGGAGGAAAGCCGTTATAAAATTGTCGAAATTAATTGCTTTCAATTTTGAATATCTCTGTGGTGTTAGAAAACTTCATTGCTCAAATTTATTTGTCGCCGTAACTGACGGCCGCATTGCATTTAGGATCATACTAGAGAGTCGCCTTTGCATTTATATCTAGAGTCCTAGGTTTTGTGCGCCCCTAGCCTACCCTACATCACATAGTAGGCGAGCAACCTCAACAGTCCACACGGTAGGTATGTTGCAGGGCGAGGCCTTTCTCGTAACAATGACCCCACCACACATGATTTGCTTATAAATAAGACCTCAGAGATACAAGGAATGAGACCTAGAAATCTTACCCCCCCCCCCCCACAAGTCTTCTACTCTCTAAGTGGTGCATTCCTCGTACCCTGGTCAACCTTCATTTGGTTGTGGAGGGAATTTTTTCTCAAACTTCTGGGTATGTGGCGGACCTCCCTATTATGGCACCTGGGGTATGTTTATAGGCAGGTCTTATTTTCTCAGTGTTCTTGTTGTCTTGCCCCATTGAGCCGGATAGCATACTCGATGATCTCAGATTGCCCCTTGGTCTGAACTTTTGGACTTAAAAATTTCCTGAATCCAACAAATAGGTTGTGGTTCTTTACCGTATATTCAATCGCGATCTTCAACCAAATGCACGTTTCACCCGCGTTACAACTTACAACTCTACATCTTCCTCTACAAGATGATTTGGATTTTCTCGTGTTTCTTTTTCCAACTCTAAAATAAGAAAAATATATGTTATCCCATAAATATATTAAAATGTAATTATATTTATAATGAAAATCAATAAAAGAAAAAAAATACCTTTAACAAGCTCTTTGTATTTCTCAGCATCATCACGAAGAATAAAAAGAAGAGTAAGAAGATAGACTAGCATCTTGAAGAATCAATTTAAATTCATGGCAGGGCGGTCGACTATGGAAGCTATACATCTCTTGAGGAGACTCATTGACAACTATCGAAAAAGAAAACAAGATTTGCATATGTTCTTTACCAATCTTGAGAAGTCCTATGATAAGATTCCAAAAGAGATTTTATGGAGAGTCTTAGAAAAGAAAGGTGAAACGGTATCATACATTGACATAATCAAAAATATGTATACAATTTCAGTGACGAGGGTGAGGACATCTGGAGGATTAACACAAAAATTCCCTATCACTGTTGGTTTACATTAAGGTTCAACTTTAAAAACTTATCTTTTTTACCCTTATCACAAATGAGCTCACCGAACATATCCAACAAGAAAAACATTGGTGTTTATTGTTTGCGGATGATATCATTTTGGTCGATGAGACGCGCAAGGGTGTAAACACGAAACTTAAATCTTGGCGAGAAACTTTAGAAAAAAAGAGTCTTAAGTTGAGTAGTGAAAAGACGAAATATATGGAACTTAAATTTAGCAGTGCAAGAAGGACAGATGACTTCATTATTAAGTTGGGTGATCGAGATATTTCCCGCAATAAGTGCTTTAAATATCTTGGATCGATAATTCAAACAGACAAAGGTGTTGATTAAGATTGGTTTAAGTGGAGAAGTGCGTCAGGGATCTTATGTGATCATACCGTACCATTAAAACTTAAAGACGAGTTTTACCATACTGCAATTACTAGCAATGCTCTATGGTTCTGAGTGTTGGGCAGCGAATTGTGTACATGGGGAAAAATGAGAGTTACGGAGATGAGAATGCTTAGGTGGATGTGTGGACACACGAAACTGGATAAAATTAGAATGAATGTATCAGGGATAAGACAGGAGTGGCACCAATTGCAGAGAAAATGTAAGAAGCTAGACTAAGATGGTTTGGACACATACAAAGAGACCATTAGAGGCACCTGTTAGGTGTTGTGAGAGTTTAGGCACTAGGCGTGTTAAACGGGGGAGGAATAGACCAATAAAGACTTGGAATGAAACTACAAGGAAAGACATGATGTACTTATGCATTAGTGAGATTATGACTAAATATAGTGCGCAATGGCAACAAAGTATCCATATAGTCGACCCCACTATAGTTAGATAAAGGCTTGAGTGTTGTTATTATTGATCATCATTTCTTCTATCTCATTGAGACTTGTCTTGCAATACAACCAATTATGACAAACATACAAGAGCTTCAATTATTTTTAGTGCTACTAAGCTTCTAAATGGATCTAGTATTTTTCCACTAGTACTAAATGTTGATTCAGAAGCCACTGTTGAAATTGACATCACTAAAACATCTCTTACAATTTGGTATAGCATTGGAAACATTAAAGGGTCACTTTCCACCAATTCAATATGTCAAAATTGAGTTTCATTTAGTACATCCTCCTTTAAATATAACGCCAACTTAAATGTACAAATTGTACCTTCTTCCTCATCATAATTATACAACCACATTTTTCGTTATACTCTACAAAGCTAAATTCAACATCTACATTCATACACTTTCATCCCTAGGAGTGCCACCGTAACTCCAAACCAAATTGTGAGATTAAAATATACAAGATTATCCTAATGGGCCATAGAGGTGAGACTTTTACAATGGTTTTAATACAACATTTCTTTTATACTCCCCTGAAAGTTGTGCCGTACAACTTGTAGGAGACAAACTTGAAATGAATTATCAATAGAGTGGGCAAGGCAAGGCCTTCATGAAGACATCAGAGATTTGATCAGCAGCGGGAACACGTTGAAGATCAATTTTGCGGACTTTGTCATTTTCCCTAATGAAATGACAATTGACTTTAATATGCTTGATGTGTTCATGGTAAGATTCTCGACGATATGGAGAGCTACTTAATTATCACAATAAAGGAAGGCGGGAGAGGGGAGAGATGTGTCAAGATCTATAAGAAAACTCTCCAACCAAGTGAATTCATAAACGAAAAAGGCCATCGAACAATACTCAACATCCGAAGTGAGCCTTCCAAAACTGTTTGCTTCTTGCTCCGCCAGGTAACCAGGGGTCCTCCAAAATATAAGCAATAACCATTTGTAGTCCGACAATCATCAAGGGAGTCTGCATAATCTGCATTAGAATAGGCAATCAACAAGAACGAAGAGGAGTGCTTATACAGAAGCCCTTGCCCCAAAGTTATCTTCAGATACTGAGGATCCGCTTAATTGCGTTAAGGTGGGATGTCTGAGGAGCATGCATATATCGGCTAACCACTCTAGCAGTAAATGAGATGTATGGTTGCGTGACAGTCAAATGAATAAGTGTGTCAACTAGGCTACGATAGTGCTCGATATAAATTAAGTAGAAAAGGATCAGAGTCAGACTCGTGAGCACATAATTTATGGTTTGCTTTCATGGGTGTGTCAGTTGAGCTTGCAGATTTATGCAGTACTTTCGTTGAGATAAAATAAGCCCATCAAGTCGGCGTGCAACCTCAATACCAATGAAGTATCAGAGGCGTCACAAACTTTTGGTCTGAAATTGTGACTTCAAGTGTCATAACGATAGCATTCATATCATTATTTGTGAATTATGATGATAATATCATCAACATACACAAGAATGATCATTGTTATATTTTGTGACGTGTAAATAATAAGAAATTTGCAAAGCTCCGAGTGATCTGAAATCCTGAATGACTTGACTAAATTTATCAAACCAAGCTCGAAGGAACTGCATTAGGCCATAGATAGATTTTTTGAGGCGGCAAACAAGAGACTTCCTCGTGTTCTGGTATCCAAAAGGTTGTTGCATAAAAATAGTTTTTGTTAAATCGTCATTAAGGAATGCATTTTTTTTATTTCAAGTTGATGTAACTATGAATGACAATGGACTACCAAGGATGCCAACATTTGTATTGTATTAAGCATAGTTATTGGAGAGAACGTTTCCTCATATTCGATGTCATATTGTTGAGTGAAACCGCGAGCCACGAGTCAGACTTTTAAGCACTCAACCGTCCCATCAGGACGGTGTTTAACTGTGAAGACTCACTTACATCTCACACATAATTGGTCTGGAGGAAAAGAAACAAGACCGCGTGTCCAATTATCCCTTAGAGCTGTCATTTTATCATCCATCACAACCCGCCACCCCGGATGCTGGAGATCCTCCTGCACAAGAGGGGTGGAAATAGAAGATAGGGAGGTTGCAAACCTATGAAATTTTGGAGAAAAGTGCTGAAATGAGACATAGTAAGAGAGTGTTCCTTGGTGGGAGCTTAAAGAGGATCGGATGGTAGAGGAGCTTCTTTAGTCGGGGCAACTATCCAGGGCAGCTAAACAAGGACCCTAACCATAGATATCTAGAACTTGCACACTCAAAACCTGAACCACGTAATCAACCCTGTTAGGATATAGGAGTCAAGTTAGACATAGGTGACTTTGAATGACGATTAAAATCCGAGGGTTGTTTAGAATGGTGCGATAAGATGGATTGTTTTCTGGCTTGGAAGTAATTGCCCCAAGCTAGGCAAGTTGAGCACGCTACCCTCAAGTTAAAGGAATCAGCTTTGGTCTGGTGGGGTCAGCTAGAGCATCCAAGATTTAATTTAGGCATGTTCTGAGATTGAGAATGAGCGCATAATGAACTCCGAGTTGAATTTCTCCAAATCGCCTCCGAGTTAGCTTACTTAAAATCGCATCGAGAATTTGGTACACATCAACAAGCATCCTCGCAACACGAATGCATAACAGAATCACTAAGAGGTGCAGGAGCCTGAGACTTCTCGCAACAAGTAGTCACTCAGCATAACTTCAACAGAAAATTACAGTGGAAATTAAGGAAAAATCTCAACAACTAAAGCTGCATGAAAAAGCGGCTGTCTCAATGCAATCTTTGTAACCCGGGAAAAATCATAATATGCCAATTTAAGATGATGCCAATAAGAATGTTAGCATCAACTGGATGTCAACCATGGTCCATGGTGCAGTGCTGCCACCTTCATATGCTGAT
Organism: Platanthera zijinensis; assembly: GCA_039513925.1. Classification (NCBI taxonomy): domain Eukaryota; kingdom Viridiplantae; phylum Streptophyta; class Magnoliopsida; order Asparagales; family Orchidaceae; genus Platanthera; species Platanthera zijinensis. The sequence continues at coordinate 246,213,265 of CM077080.1, read as the reverse complement.
CGACGCAACCAATTCCAAATTTCTTATACCAATAAATATGGTTTAAGTTCGAAAGGGAGGGGCTTGAATTCTTTTTTCCCCGGGACCTAAACTGCCAAACCTCTCTCCTCCCACAGAGCTTCTTCAGCTGGTCTTTTTTGTTTTGTGCGGAGAACTATCCACAGCCTCTGTTGAGAGGAAAGACCTTCACAAAGATCTATAGTCATTTGTTCGGTAATATTCAAGTCAAAGTTTACAAGGAAGTCCCATTCAAAAATCCTAAAGACGAACGGTAAAAACATGATAAATCCTAGCTTTTCGCATGACATGATTAACTAAAAATAGAGATAAATCAACACATTCAAACACGTCGGTATCAGATTCAGGAGGGAGCAAAAAATAACTACAGAAAAAAATGAAGCTGATGTCAAGAGTAGGGATGAAATAACGCGATGAACAATGGAAACTCGAACTGAAAAATACCCAGAGCCTTCTCCATGGAGGAATCCTCTGATAGATCTCGCGATAAGCCAATTAGGGTTCCTTTGGGAGGACTTCAAACGGTTAGATCGCCCGCTGATGGGTTCGGGACCCAGAGTAAAAATAATAATAATAATATATAATAGGGCGCTGTTAAGGGCACATCAGTTTTGGTTATGTGCACCGCACTTTTTCCTAGTTTTTCGCGCTATTTAGAAATACGTTTTGTACATGCATTTTTAGAAAAAGTGTTCAACACGAAAGTTGTAGATCTCGACGAGATCTACAACTTTCGTGCTGAACATTTTTCCTAAAAATGCATGTACAAGGCGTACTTTGGAAATACGCTCAGATTTCGCGGTTTCTAGAAATACGCCTTATACATGCATTTTTAGGAAAAGTGTTCAACACGAAAGTTGTAGATCTCGTCGAGATCTACAACTTTCGTGTTGAACACTTTTTCTTAAAATGCATGTACAAAGCGTATTTCTAGAAAGCACAAAAAACTAGGAGAAAGTGCGGTGCACATAGCCAAAACTGCGGTGCCCTTAACAACGCGATCGCCGTCGACGCCGTGGGCAATATTCGCGGGATTTTTTAAAAAAAAATTTTATAAGAAAATATGAAAAAAAAATGATTAATATTTTATAATTTATTTTTTAAAAAAAAATTTGATCGCCTAAAAATTACTTTTTTGTGGGGTGCTCGAACCTTTCTCTAGGGGTCTGTTTGGCGTAGATTTGGCGGCTGAAAAATCTCTATTCAAGCCGCCAGAGCTGCTTTATATGTGTTTGGGACAGCTCCTTATGAAGAGCTTTTCAAAAATCTGTAGCTATTTTGCAGCTTTTCAGAAATCTCCCTCCCCCGGCTTCAGCTCCCGCAAAATAGCTTTCTCTCTCACATGTTTTGGAAATTTATTGGTTTCTTCAGTTGGAACATGCTCAGAGGCCGGACGGCCTTCCACCGACGATTCCGAGCCCCGGACGGCCTTCCTCCGGCGATTCCGAGCCCCCGACGTCCTTCCTCCGGCGATTCCGAGCGCACTTCTGCACAGAACACCCAAACACTCTACAACTTTTCAAAACTGCTCCCCAGAGATCTATTTTAAAACAGCTTTATCCGGACAGCAACTTTTCAATCCGCCAGAGCTGTCTTAAACAAAGCCTAGGTTTGAGTATCCAATCAAAATAATTTCCTCGATGAAAATGCTAAGTGGCTTCAACAATCAGTGATTGGGGCAAACTTTTTGACAGACGAGCTATGATCAATTGTTTTTGCACGCTTGAGAGAAGCGAGCAAATCTTGCTCGTGCCGAATATAAAAATAAAAATATAGGGAATCAAAAAATTAAAAATGCTCTCATTCCAAAATTTAGGCAAAAAGCATGTACTATTATCAGTCCATAAAACACTAGGCACATTGTGGAAGAGCACCTGCGTAAAGTCAGAAATACCCGTATGAGAGAGTTGTTAAGGGCATATATTTGCTTATAATTTATTTATGGAGAGTGTTGTTAAGGGCAATCTCTGTACAATATCAGTTGTACGTAATGATTATCATGTATAAATGCAATAAAAATTATCCTTCGGAATGTTGGAGGTGCCGTCTGTAGCGATAGAAATGTGAACAGCTGAAATTTAGAGAAATGAACAAGCGTTGCACTTCCTCGGGATCGATTGAACCTATAAATGAAAAAAAAAATCACTTAGGCTGCGTTTGAGGAGAAGTTTTGGCTCCAACCCGGTGAGGTTGAACAGGTGCAGAGGTGTTTGGCAAGCACCGACTGAAAACGGGAGGCCTAAAAGGGGGGGAAAACGACCGTTTTTAAACTGGGCGCTCGAGCTCCAGCTGAGGACCGCCGTTTCAGACTGGCTTCGAGCGAGGGTTGAGACCTTGGATGGGCTTCGAGGAGTTGCGGTGTTTGATCACTGGAAGTGAAAAGGGCAACCGGACGGGAGGCAGAGCTGTGTTGATTGTGGAAGTAGATGAACAATGGTGTCCTAAATGTTATAAATGCTAGGCTTTGCTGATTATGGGAGCAGGAGACAAAGCTGTATTTAATAACTAAATATAGTGATAAATTAAATAAGGTAATGTAAAGTATTAATTTAAAGTGATAAACTGATAATTAATAATTTAAAATAATAATTAATAATAAAATAGTGATAAGATATTAAGATAAGAGAGATAATTTTTTATATAATTTTTAAATCGCCGTCGAACCAGAGTTTATTCAAACACAACCTCATTTTTAAGACCACGGTTTCAGTTTTAAAAATATAATTTTGAAATTCTCTTTTGAACTACTCTCTTTTAAAACGACACCAATATTTTAAACAAAACCTTAATATACCACATTCAGAAACACATTAACTATATTGTTGATTCAAAAGCACAAACAAATCATCAATTGTTGGAGGGATGCCAAAATGCCCTAGATGATCTCCTTCCAAGGTAGGTAAGCCTAGAAGAAAGGAGGCTTCAAGTAGTGGTCGTCGGATTAGAAGAGGCTTGATAGAAAAGAAAGTGATCCGTCGAAACCCAATCGAGTTGGCAACGGGGGCATCGATAGAAGCAAACTTGTGGAGTCGTCGGAGGTGGAGATCTCGTCGCCAATGGTGGAGGGATCGTCGCCGGGCAAGTGGAGATCGGTGGAGGGGAGCAGCTCGTCGTCTGGAAGCATTCGCGTAAACGGCTCGTCCAAGTTAGATCACGGGAGGCCGGGTTGCCAATGGGTCAGGGAAAGATAATAAACACGTTTTTAGCAATGATATGGGACTGCCAGTAGTGTAGTGTGATTTGCCTTTAAGATCGCTCTTTATGTAAGTCATTTACTTGTATTAATATATTAAATAAACAGATTGAGGTTCTGTTTGGGGGCGGTGGTGGTGGCAGGAATAGCTCTATTCCCACTAATATTGTCCATTATATGTTGTTTGGGTGAGGAGTTTTTTTTAAGAAAGATATTTTGTGACTTTTTTAGCGCGCAGTCCAAATAGGGATTTCTAAAAAATAGTTTCTCAACTTTTAGCTTTTCCTCTTTCATTCAAGGGTTCGGTTGAATCGTGGGTTTCTCTAAGCACAGCCTTAACCGTCGGTCGCACCCGCGCGCACCCACGCGTGCGGAGTCACCTCCTGCGATCACCACCACGCGGCCGCAAAGCCGCGCATGCGTCCCACAACTACGCAGGGCTCCCGGCCATGCGCGAGCATGCGCGCGGCCCCCGCCTGACCATGCTCGAGCCTGCGCGCGGTCTGACCGCGCGCACCCGCGCTCGGTAGACCTTGCCGCGAACACCTGTGTGCAGCTTGGGGCCGCACACACCTATGTGTGGCCCCAGGGCATGCGCCCCCGCGCGCCGCCTCTGGCCGCACGCATCTGCGCGGCCTCACCGCAGAGGGAGGGTGACCTTATGGCTGCCCAACCCTCTGGACGTCTAGATCTGCCAGTCTCCTGGCCGCCTAAATCCAAGCGGCCCCCTTTTGCCGCAAAAGGGCGGGAGGCCCCAAGGCCACCCTGCCCCTCTGGCCACTCGGATTTGGCAGCCTCCTGGCCGCCCAGATCTGGGCGGCCCCCCTTTTTTCTCAAAGGGCGGGGCGGTTTCTTTGCCCCCCCCCCCCCCCCCCCCCCGCTCTTTGGCCACCCAAGTTATGTAACACCTCCCTTACAATGACCATATAATATAGCTCCGATCGGAGCTCCATAACATATAGACGTCACGGCTTTAGTATTATAAATTGATACAGCATACTACTCATCTCATAACACAGAAACAAAACAACTAAAACATAAACTTAACACTAGAAATAGAAGTTGTCCACTGCCCAAGAAGTCCAAATGACTTTACGACCTTACAACATATGACGTCCAACTCATACATAAACAAAATCAAAACAGAAGTACAGAACTCCCAAGCTACCTCGGCATGTATGTAGGAACATCATAAAGGAAACTAAACACCATGAATCACTAATAGCAGATGGAACACTACATGAGGCTTATGACTTTTTGTCCAGCGGCTCGCTCCAGCTGGTGATCCTTGCCCTATAAAAATTTGATGTAACATGGGTCAGCAAAGGCTGACCTCAGTTGTGTAACTTAGACCCCTCCTCCCAACCGTTCGGACCTCGGGGAACTTCATCACCCTGCAGCTCAGCACTTCGTATGCATATGTAGTAAAAAGAAAAGTAACATAGAAATAATAAGTACGAGTATCACAAACATCAAACAGTTTTTATGTTGAGCATTAAAAAGGGTACGAGGTAAACCACATGGGTTTGAATATGCACTTATGAACTAGTTTGCAGATATGTAAACACGAGCATCTTCGCACGGGCTACGCCCGTGCTCGATGCTCTCGGGCGGCCTTCGGCCGCATCAGGCGGGCTTCGCCCGCCTGCACAGCCGAGCCATCAAGTACCGTCAAAGCCCACCTGATGCGGCCGAAGGCCTCCTGATGCGGCCGAAGGCCTCCTGATGCGGCCGAAGGCCTCCTGATGCGGCCGAAGGCCTCCTGATGCGGCCGAAGGCCTCCTGATGCGGCCGAAGGCTACCCGCGAGCATCGAGCACGGGCGTAGCCCGTGCGAAGATGCTCGTATAGTTATATGTTTAATAATAATATGTCATCCGCAACATCTAAGCAATATTAGAATTTTGTGTATTTTATGTTTCAGTTACATAAGTAAACGCATTGCTAGGTTGATTGGAGTTTGGGGACAGAATATGAAGGGCTGATTTGTCAACTACCTCACGCGTGACCGACACGGACTTGCAACTTCCGCTGGCTTTCGCACTTCCGCGTCTCAGATTGCTGCTCGGCTTCGCCATCTCTCTCACCTCAGACTTCACCGGCAGCCGACCAATTTTTTTTTATTTCATTAAACGGTTGAGAAAATTCGTGACCGACGACAATAGAAATTACTGAAAATAACCACACCACCTCTTAATTAAAAATATTTCATGCAATTATTTTATCTACTACAATCCAAAGAAGGATTAACATTTCCTCTTTATTGCAACAGCTAAGAGTGAAGACAGAGGTAACATTTTCTCTTTACTGAAAATAACCACACCACAATGAAAATTAGGCTTCTTTGAGATTTTTCTCAATATTACCATCAGACCACCACGGCGTTTCCTGCAAATATATAAAATATTATAAGAAATAATCACAACAAATACTTTGTTAAATTTTATTAACGAAATATCAGATTTTCAAACCTTCTCCATCTTCACACTCTTGTCAGTGGGGCTGCGGGGATTTGTAGTGGTAAACCGGCGGTGGCGGTGATTTATAATGATAAATCAGTGGGGGCGAGTAGACAGACGGCGGCGGAGATTTGTAATGGTAAACTGAAGGCGGCGGAGATTTATCATGATAGACATGCGGCGGCCAAGCTCTGCTTCTCTTCCTCTCCCCGTCTCTGCGACGGGCGGTGGCGAGAGTAGACAGACGGCGGCGGAGATTTGTAATGGTAAACTGGAGGCTGTTGGGAAAAATAGCACGATCCCGACCAGGGCACCTGTAGCGGATTTACAAGCAAGACAAATACAAGCACAGCAATAATAAAGTGACAACAATTTTTAACGTGGAAACCCAATAAGGTGAAAACCACGGGACTATCAGCGTCCACCCTTGAAAGCCCCCACTATAAGGCGTGAAAATCACGCACAACAAATTACAGGGCTTTCACCACCGCCACATGCACAAGGCACAATTTCCACCATCGATCCACAACGGATCACCACCACCTACACAAGGTACCAGTTCCACAAAGGAATACAAAAATCTCTCCTTGCTACAAAAGCATAAATCTCTTCTCCCACAACCACACAAGGATTGACAAGGGAAAAACAAGCGAGAAATCAAGAAACCATTACCCAATGGATTGAAAAATCCATTCCGAATGCCGCAAAGGAGAAAGGCTACACAAAGCCCCTTCTTCTTCAGAATCCGACGATCCGATCTTCGATACTCTTCTCCGAGATCTTCTCTTGATCTTCCTCCACTCAAATCTCTCTTGGAATGAATATTTTGGCCTTGGAATTGGCTTCTATTTATAGGCCCAAAACAAATGCTACCTAACCCCAAAAATGGTGGTAGGTGTTACCTAACACCTAATTTGGTGGTAGGTACCACCTAACTCCAAATTGTGCTCATTTTAGCTCGGTTATGGAGCGTTGCTCGACGAACCCTGAGCCCAGGCAGCTCCAACATCGCTCCGGCCTCCAAACATAAACATCACGAGCAGCTACAAGCGTGCCCGGTGGTTTTTACCGACTCGTATGGGAACCACACCCTAACAAACTCCCCCTTCACATCGAGTCGGGAGAAACCGCCATCCCGGCGATTCTCACACATGTCTCAAACTTCCCTCGGGTCACTACCTTGGTCAGCATGTCCGCCCCATTATCATCAGTGTGAACCTTCAGTAGCTCGAGCTCCTTCTTCTCCACAACATCACGTATCCAATGATACCGTGTGTCGATGTGTTTCGACCTTGAATGGAACATGGAGTTCTTTCCCAAGTGGATGGCACTCTGGCTGTCACACATCAACATATAACGATCCTGAGTGAAACCAAGTTCTCTGACAAACCTCTTCATCCAGAGCAACTCCTTTCCAGCCTCAGTTACAGCAATGAACTCAGCCTCTGTTGTTGACAGTGCCACACACTTCTGCAGTCTCGATGCCCACGAAACTGCTCCCCCTGCAAATAGCATCAGGTACCCGGACGTAGATTTTCTAGAGTCCAGATCTCCGGCCATATCAGCATCAGTATAGCCCAGAAGCTCGGGCTCACTGCCTCCAAATCTCAAACTCAGATCTGTCGTCCCTTGCAGGTACCTCAGAATCCACTTCACCGCGCTCCAGTGTTCTTTCCCAGGGTTGGAGAGAAATCTGCTTACAACACCAATAGCATGAGCAATGTCTGGACGCGTGCACACCATTACATACATAAGGCTTCCCACTGCAGACGCATAAGGCGCCTTCTGCATAGCCTCTTTCTCCTCCGGTGTGCTGGGGCACTGATCAGCGGTCAACTTGAAGTGAGCTGCAAGTGGCGTGCTCACCTTCTTCGCCTGATCCATAGAAAAACGTTGCAAAACTTTGCGGATATACCGCTCCTGGGATAACCAAAGGAATCTGGTGCCCCTGTCCCTGCGAATATGCATCCCTAGAATAGTCTTCGCGGGACCCAGATCCTTCATCTCAAACTTTGAACTCAACTGCCGCTTCAATTCAGTAATGCGCGGAGTCTTCTTCCCGATGATCAGCATGTCGTCGACATAAAGTAGCAGAATGACGAAGTCTTCAGGAGCATACTGCTTCACAAACACGCAGTGGTCTAGGGTGGTCTTTGTGAAGTCGATCTCCCCCATAAAAGTCTCGAACTTCCGATACCATTGTCGTGGGGCCTGTTTCAACCCGTACAGACTTTTCTTCAAGCGGCATACATATCCTTCTTTACCCCTAATACAGTAGCCATCAGGCTGCTCCATGTACAGCTCCTCTTCAAGATCGCCATGTAGAAAAGCGGTCTTCACGTCCATCTGCTCCACCTCCAAGTCTAGCCTCGCAGCGAGGCCTAGCACAACTCGAATGGAGGACATTTTCACTACGGGCGAAAATATCTCATCAAAATCAATGCCCTGTCTTTGTGTAAATCCCTTTACTACCAACCTGGCTTTGTAACGAGGGGGTGTAGGAGAAGCACCCTCCTTCAACCTGAAGATCCACCTGTTCTTCAAGGCCTTCTTGCCCTTCGGCAACCGCACCAGGTCGTAGGTATGATTTGTCCGCAGCGATTGCATCTCCTCTTGCATCGCTGTCATCCAGTGGTGCCTCTCCGCGCTCTCTACTGCTTCAGAATAGCTCTCCGGCTCCCCTGCATCAGTTAGTAGAACAAACTCTGACGCAGAATATCTGGCGGGAGGATGCCTAGCTCGATCTGATCTCCTCAACACAGGCTCAGGAGCTGGTGCAGGCTCCTCTTCTACAAGCTCCTCAGCAGCTCCTGGCTCCTCAACATCATCTTTAGCACGCTGTGCTGGAACTGGCTCCACAGTCTCCTCAACGTGGTCATCACTACCAATAAGCAACTCAGCAGAACGTGAGTCACTCCCAGACTCACCTATTTTCTCCAGATCACCTCCAGTTTGTTCCTCGCAGAACACTGCATCTCGACTCCGTACTAACTTCTTCGCCACCGGATCAAAGAATCTATATCCGAGCTCACCATTATGACCATAGCCTAAGAAAATGCACTTCCGGGTCTTCGATTCCAACTTCGATCGTTCGTCCTTGGGAATGTGGACGAAGGCTCTGCAGCCAAAGACCCGCAAATGACTATAGGATGGGTCCTTCTCATACCAGACCCGATTTGGAACATCCTCATCCAAAGGATAGCTCGGCGAGAGGTTGATGACATGCGTCGTAGTCAAAAAAGCCTCACCCCAAAACATCTCTGGCAGCTTGGACTCAGAAAGCATGCATCGCACCCTCTCCATCAATGTCCGGTTCATCCTTTCAGCAACACCATTCAGTTGTGGTGTTTTCGGGGGGGTCTTCTCATGACGAATCCCGTGGTCCTTGCAATACTCATCAAATGGACCCACGTACTCTCCCCCGTTGTCAGAACGGATACACAACAGCTTCTTTCCAGATTGGCGTTCCATCTCAGCATGGAACCTTCTGAAGGTCTCAAGTACCTGGTCTTTGGTCTTCAACAGATAGACCCAAACCTTTCTCGACCAGTCATCAATAAAGGTCACAAAATACTGCTCCCCCTCGTGTTAGGACCTTCATAGGTCCGCAGATGTCTGTGTGTACGAGCTCCAATGGCTCAGATCTCCTGGTGGACTGATGACGACGAAATGAAACCCGATTTTGCTTCCCCGCCATACAGTGTTCACATCTCTCCATATGATCAGCCGATAGGTCACTGAGTAGCTTCTTCTTCTGTAGGCAGTCCAAGCCCTTCTGGCTAATATGAGCCAGTCTCCTGTGCCACAGGGAAATGGATCCCTCATCTCTCACGGAGTTCGCATGTGGATCTTCAGGCCTCCCCTCCATGTAATAAAGGCCGGACTCCCTATAGCCCTTGGCCATAACCAGCGATCCTCGAACTAGCTTCCAGAAATCACCACCAAAGATACTTATATGTCCTTCATCTCCAAGCTTCCCCACAGAAAGTAGGTTGAAACGAATATCAGGCACGTGTCGCACGTCCCGCAAAATAAGTAACACTCCAGTGCTCGTCTTCAGATGCACGTCTCCACGTCCCAGCACCTTGGACGTATTCCCGTTGCCCATTCGTAACACCCCGCATTCATGGGTGGTGTACGTGGCAAAAAGCTCCCGATTGTGGGAGACGTGCGCAGAAGCACCTGAATCTACAATCCATCTCCTGTCGTCACAGGAGAGCGCTGCCGTGATTTCATCACCGACAATGACAACATCGTCCTCATCACTGGAGACAACCGCGGCAGTGTGGCTCTCCTCCTTGGCCTCAGTCGCCACACCCTTCTTCTGCTCATTCTTCCAGGCATAGCAGAACTTCTTGATGTGTCCCTTCTTGTGGCAGAAATGACACTCCACGTTCTGATATCGTGAACGTGACTTCCCTCTGCTCTGGCTTCTTTCCTCCTTCCGTCCTCGACTCTTGCTCCTGCCTCTCCCCCTGGTTTCCGTAAACAGAACATCAGCTCGTGATGAAGAGCCCGACGTCCCTTGAGACTTCCGTCTCACCTCTTCGTTCAAGATCCCACTCTTGGCAATCTCCATGGTGATAATACCCTGGGGTGAAGAGTTGATCAGTGCAATCTTGACCATCTCCCAAGAGTCCGGAAGGGACTTCAACAGCCACAGCGTATTGACCTCATCCTCAAATGTCACCTTCATCGCCGTCAACTGATCAATGATTCCTTGGAACTCATTGACATGATCCATGATCGATGAGCCTTCCCGGTAGCGGAACTCTCCAAGCTTCGTCAGCAAAGCCAGCTTGTTGATGTCAGTGCTCTTGGCATACAATGTTTCTAGAGTTCTCCACAGCTCCTTCGCATCCGTGATGCTAGCCACGTGGTTGTAGACGTTCGGCTCCACGAACCGTCTAATGAAACCACAGAGCTTCCGGTGCTCCACCTGCCATTTAGCAGGATCCATATCCTTTGGCATCTCTTCGAAGATAGGGGCATGCCAGCCCTTGACGTAGATGAGATCCTCCATAAGCAAGTGCCACTGATGATAATTTGCTCCATTCAACTTGACCATCTGTTCTGAAGTCAATTCCATCTTGCTAAACCAACTGGCTGGACTGACCACAGTTCTCTGAGCGCGACTCTCTCACGATAAGTCACTGAAGAGGATAGCCAGAGGACCAATGGTCGTAAACTACCGCACTCAATGCCAAATCTGAGAATACAATCGCCTCGTCTCGAAATCACAAAAGGTCAGCCCAGTATCGGCCCTGTTCTGACTACTGACCAGCAACCTCCCTCTGATACCACTTGTTGGGAAAAATAGCACGATCCCGACCAGGGCACCTGTAGCGGATTTACAAGCAAGACAAATACAAGCACAGCAATAATAAAGTGACAACAATTTTTAATGTGGAAACCCAATAAGGTGAAAACCACGGGACTATCAGCGTCCACCCTTGAAAGCCCCCACTATAAGGCGTGAAAATCACGCACAACAAATTACAGGGCTTTCACCACCGCCACATGCACAAGGCACAATTTCCACCATCGATCCACAACGGATCACCACCACCTACACAAGGTACCAGTTCCACAAAGGAATACAAAAATCTCTCCTTGCTACAAAAGCATAAATCTCTTCTCCCACAACCACACAAGGATTGACAAGGGAAAAACAAGCGAGAAATCAAGAAACCATTACCCAATGGATTGAAAAATCCATTCCGAATGCCGCAAAGGAGAAAGGCTACACAAAGCCCCTTCTTCTTCAGAATCCGACGATCCGATCTTCGATACTCTTCTCCGAGATCTTCTCTTGATCTTCCTCCACTCAAATCTCTCTTGGAATGAATATTTTGGCCTTGGAATTGGCTTCTATTTATAGGCCCAAAACAAATGCTACCTAACCCCAAAAATGGTGGTAGGTGTTACCTAACACCTAATTTGGTGGTAGGTACCACCTAACTCCAAATTGTGCTCATTTTAGCTCGGTTATGGAGCGCTGCTCGACGAACCCTGAGCCCAGGCAGCTCCAACATCGCTCCGGCCTCCAAACATAAACATCACGAGCAGCTACAAGCGTGCCCGGTGGTTTTTACCGACTCGTATGGGAACCACACCCTAACAGAGGCGGCGGAGATTTATCATGGTAGACATGCGGCGGCCAAGCTCTGCTTCTCTTCCTCTCCCCGTCTCTGCGACGGGCGGTGGCGAGTAGACAGACGGCGGCGGAGATTTGTAATGGTAAACTAGAGGCGGCGGAGATTTATCATGGTAGACATGCGGCGGCCAAGCTCTGCTTCTCTTCCTCTCCCCGTCTCTGCGACGAGCGGTGGCAGTGATTTATAATGATAAACCGGCGGGGGAGAGTAGACAGATGGCGGCAGATATTTGTAATGGAAAACCGGTGGCGGCGGAGATTTATCATGGTAGACATGCGGCAGCCAAGCTCTGCTTCTCTTCCTCTCGCTGTGTCTGCCCTCTGTAGTCTGGTCCCGATCTCCCCTGACTCTCTCGATTTCTGTCAATACATATATCATAATGTTTAAGCGGCGGATGAACAGCGGATCTGTCATCCGCCGCTTTACATTAATATATGTATAATATTATATAATATTATATAGATATCATATCATATACAGAACAACGGCTGAATAGCGGTGCATTTGGCCGGGATTTCACTGTGACAGAGTAGCAGGGCAAAAGCGGTATATCCAAAGTTACAGACGGTTCGAAACCTTCCCTTAATCTATTAGTATAGATTTGTTTTATTATTTCTAAAATTCATAAAAGTGAAACATGGGTCCATTTGACATGACGGTGGTGACTGTGAATGCGGAGGTTTTGAATCATGAACGTGTAACATCTCCATCCGTCACATAAAATATAACTGAGGGTCCGGCCGGGGACCCACGCCATATTTCACTGACAGTCGGCGAGGTTACATGTTAATATCAAAGACCAAACGAATCCTAATTCAGAGCATTCTAGCGAAAGCTTCATGGGTTAAATTGAACTCAAGTATCAATAATGTCCACTATGTAAAATCATAGGAATGTTATTACAAAATACACAAAACAGTGCGGTCTTAAGGTCTTACAATTGTTTTAACAATAAACGTTTGCATTCAGGCCTTCAAGGGCCAGCCAATCGCAGCATTAGAGACTTCAGTCCGCTACTTCCCACTTGACTCTCCAACACCTGCATAACATGACCCATCAAATGCGGCAAACAAAGCAATGGTTAGCATTAGTTGACCAAATTATAACGACTTCACCCCTTACTCGGGGCAGTGGTTCTCCTTCCCTGCAAACAGCGGGCTCAATTCGCCACAGACGTGCACTTAAGCACCATTCGCCAAAGACGCGGGCTCGATCGGCCATATGACTCGTGCACTCATGACACATCATCGGTGTACCGGACCTCCCGGGTCCCACTACCATCCACAATCCCAGACTTGATGGTATACTTGAGCATTCTAATCTTTTCCGGCACATGGTCTAAGACACTCATTATGCCAACGATGAAGTCCAATTACTTTAGGCAATCTAGCCCGGAGTGACATAATGCAGGCTACAGCTCAACACTCTTCTCGTTGCTCAAATCGACATGTCATTGGCAAATGCCGAAGCAATCAAGCTCCACGACAAGACGCGGGTCAGCTTTCCATTGCTCGTTCGGCTTTCTGGCCTTTTTGCTGGGCACTCCATGCTCTCAGCATCAGTTGCCGCTCACATGTCCCCAGGACCTGAGCCTGCAATGATCAACATGGCTTTCATGGCCAATAGCTGGGCTCACAAGGCTCTCAGCTTCAAACAATGGCCCCAGGTCTCCCAGAGACAGACCTCATAGCTCATTGGAAGTTATCGCCGATGGCAGTATTACCATCGCGCGGTAGGGACAGAAGTCATTAATTTCTTCCCTATTTTTGAGTGTTTTCCCAGAGATCACCTCCAATACAATCAGTGCAACATCGTGCACACCCCAGACCCCGGATTATACATGTTTAACTGCACGTTTTATCCACAGAGTCTTCTCTGGCACACAAATCAATTCATTGTCAATCCAGACCAACCTATCCAGATGAGCTTCACACAATATGCCTATTCTGTACTTCGATTCAGGATCTATATGCAAGTTTTATCGGGGATCACAACGATCTACCCGCTAGAAATCACCATTTTCTTCATCTTTTATTGAGGGGTTCTATGCACATATCAAAAATGAGGACTTCACTTATCCAAGGAGAAAGTCTTTACCCTCGTAGATCGTTTTGGAGCCATGATCAAGTCTTCTATCCGGATGGAAAAGATCGCCTCGCTTTCCCCTCACGGATCTTGTCTCAGCTCTTAAATCTGACCACATGATCTCCTTCACCTAGCTTGCAAAGCTCAGCTCCAGACTCTTGATCCCAATAACTAAGAGAGAGAACAATGAGAATTCATACTCATGTACAGCTTATATTTGGAGGTTACCGCCGCGTGGTATCTGCTACCGTCACGTGGTATCTGAGGCGCTCGCCGCTTGGCCCAATGGAAGTCGCTTTGTCTCCCAAAGCAGCCTCCACCTTACTATCGCGTGGCAAGCTACCGTCAAACGGTACTTTGCCTCGAGCTATCGTCATGCATTAGCTCACTACCGCCGCGTGGTTGCCACTCAACACTTCGTCGAGAGCGTTGAGAGCGTTGAGTGCTTTGAGAGCAGCTATCGCCACACGATAGATCGCTACCGTCGCGCGGTAGTCACTCAATGCTTCGTTGAGAGCACTGAGTGATAGCGCCATGCGGTAGCTATCTATCGTCGCGCGGTAGATACTCGAGACACCAGACGATTTAATTCAATGGCTAACGTCAGCATTAACATTACCGTTGCGCGTTAACGTCCAAAAATCAATTCCTTTCCTTTTTCAGGATTTTTGGGGCATGACAGAATGCCCGACCTCACCTAAGAAGCTTGATATAGGACAGACATCATACATGTCTGTCACCCTAGAGTCCCACCAGGGGACCTACCCGGGAGTCCATTTGAGTGGCTTTATCAAGGCTGCAGCCCATACAGCTGCTTGGGTGGACTCCTGGGTGGGTCCTCTGGTGGGACTCAAGGGTGGCGAGTGTCGCAGGAACACTCAACCACAACCGAAGATAAGTAAAAATCAGTACCAACAGCACAAGAGTTTCCAATTGAAATTAACTTCTTTACAGAACGAGTTATACATTGCAAGATATGATTTATAATGTAACCGACGAAAACAGAAATTTGCCACAAAAAGTTAACCGCGCGGACTGAAAACTGTAGCCGCACAAGTCGCCAAACTGCAAACCGAGTCCGCCGAGACCGCGACTAATCGCACAGACTGTTGTTATTGAAATGCTGAAGGAACACGAATAGTGCCCGCTGATAGACAGGACGAACTGCTCTGCTTATAATCAACTCCAAGAAAGAGATCAAGTCGCAGAGACCGCGATCTGTTGCTATCCGTTGACTGCTATCAGCGAACTGTTCCACACCAAACTTCCACTAGTTGTCTATCCGCCTTATGTTAGCTGCACATCATGCACAAAATCAACTTCCTTAGTCGCAATAGTTAGAAAACCATAACCGCAAAAATCAAGTGTGAGCTAGCTCATACTATTCACTACTATTTATGACAAGTATAGGACTCCTATTTATAAATGTGAGGAGGAGTGCCGTCACTACTCATAACGATAGGATAACCGTCCGTCAGACCCGCCATCTAACACTACGAGTCCGCATACATGCATATACAAGAATCAGTCTGCCACTTAAGGAAGACTATCCGCAATAAGCGTTAACAACAATCTTGTCCGCAAGTAACCAGACCGCAAACCACGCAGACACAACTCCAGCCCGCGCAAAGCTCAAGTCCGCGACAACCATGCCGCCAACTTTGCCGAGCTCAAGAAGCAGTCCACACCATAGGCAATCTCGGCGAGATAGGCAACATATTGGACTTAGTCACAGGACCAAGTCACCAACAAGCTCCGCGATCACAACAGACCGCACCACCAAAAACCAAGACAGCGCCTAAGCTGAACAACACAGTCCGCCACCTTGCGGACTGCTCCATCAGACAATGCGGCCTCCAAGTAACCAGTCTGCACACCTGTGCTGACCTCCACGATCTAACATCCAGACCGCAGACACAAAACCAAACCGGACACCAGTGAAATCCATAAGAGTCCGCCACAACATCAATGCCGGACTCGGCGAACTCCAACTAAGTCTGTCATAACCGCGGTTAGCCAACCCTAATCGCCCAGTATACTAAGGATACTTGCTGACCCATACCGCAAGAACTACCGACAACCCGCCAAAGGTTATCCGCCAATGTTGTCCGTCAAGCCACAACAGACTCAGCGGTCTGTGCGGTCTACCCAGTCAGACCGCCCAACTCCACTTAACTCCCACTTCAACAATTTCAACACTCCTCATTGAAGTGGGAAATGAAAACCACCCCGAGCAATCCTCGCAATCGAATAAACGGTCCCTTTGACAGTGGTTTCGTGAAGATGTCAGCAGCATTGTCCTCGCTCTGCACACAAGCAAACCATCAGAGATCCCTCCAGCACCTTCTCCCGTATGAAGTGATGCTCGATCTCGATGTGTTTTGTCAGTGCATGACAAATTGGATTGTTGACCAGTTTGAGAGCACTCTCGTTGTCACTGCGAAGCAGAGTTGGACAATGCACCTCCTCATGGATGTCATCCACTAACCTACTAAGCCAAATGACTTCCCGAGCAGCCAAGGCCGAAGCCTTGTTTTATGTTTCTGTAGTGGAGACAGACACCGAATGCTGCTTCTTACTATACCAAGAAATAGTTGTTGATCCCATAAAGAAGACGTAACCAGACATCGACTTCCGATCATCTATATCTCGTCCATAACCAGTATCCATATATCCTTGCAGACTGAAGCTCGTGTCCCTCTTATAGAAGAGACACATCTTTGAGGTAGACTTGACATACTTCAGAATTCCTTTAGCCGTCACCAAATGAGGTCTCTGTGGCTCCGCCATATATAGACTAACCCGGCCCACCGCATAAACAATATTCGGCCTAGTAATAGTCAGATATACGAGACTCCCCACGAGATCCCGAAAAACCAAAGGGTCTACAAGAACTCTTCCATCATCCCGTCGAAGTTTCAACCCGACCTCTAGAGGAGTAGAACTGTTCTTCCTTTCCCGCATGTCGAATTGCTTGACGATTCTCACCGCATAGCCATTCTGGGAAATGAGCACACAGTTCTTTTATCTCTCCACCTCAAGCCCAAGAAAATGATCTGAACTGCCCCCGGGGCACTTCCGTCATTTCGCTAAATTTGGTGATCCAGGTGACTAAAACGGAGCGACGTCATTTGTCAACACAAATTACGCCCTGCGCAATTACTACAATGAGTCTCTAAAAAACTATGAGTAGGTCCCAGGTCTTCATTCGAAGACAAACAACTCTAGAGTCAAGAGAGAACTCAGAAGTTTGTTGGCAAGATCATAGACTTAAGTAAATTCTCCGCTTAGAAATTTCTCCACTTCTCTTCTTGCACTAAGGCTCAACAAGCGTCAAGTCACGACCTTCGCCTTCACGATAACACTCTTATCAAGACTCTGCTTCAACAAGAGCACTCCCTCCAAAAAATCATGAACTTCAAAAATTTTCCAGCTTGAACGCTCTCATCTAGGTTCCGTGAGCTCAACACCATTTCAAGGTCGGAGTGCTTCCATCGAGGCTCTGAGGACCTGCTCTTTTTTTTACAGTTTTTTCGTATTGTGCACTTACGACGGAGTAGCGGTCTGTCGCCCTCCGAGATCAAATCTCAATCCCTGTAAACTCAAAAGAACTAGTGGATTTTGGCTCGGCGCAGATCCACCTGCGTGATTTTTTACCCTTTTCGGGTTTTTCACGTCAAAAAGCCTCTTGTCATTTGCTGTGGTTTACTTTGACTGTTTGCGCGTCTGGTCTGATTCCAAGCTAAGACGATCTGATTTCTCCGGACCGAGGAAAAACCGGACAACCCGCAACAAAACTCATCAACATCATTAAAGTTGATTTAATATGCATGATAATATATGCATTATAGTGAAAATTTTTAATAAAAATTTAAATGTGATGTATAATGAATTTTTGCATTATTTTATTGATGGTGTGTTTTTTTAAAGCTACATTAAATAAGTGATAAGGGTGGATCCCCGTACATGTCTGGGCTGAGGCACGACCACGATTGGTTGTAAGGGCAGGAACACCGTATCCGTCACTCGTATGTATATATATACAATATTATATAAATAAGAAATGGTCATTAATGTAACATTAAAACTACCCAAAATATTCGTGAATTTTTTCATCCAAAAATTCTTTCATGTTGGAGAAAGAGAGAGTGGAGAGAGAGGAGAGAGGGGGGAGAAAGGGGCAATGGTGTGAGGAAAGAGAAAGAGAGAAGAAAGGAAAAGGGTCATCCATCATTTAATTATTTATTTTAATTTTATTTTTTTTGATATAAATGTTGAAACCAAAACCTTGGTCTCTCGTGGAGTTCGGGGTCCCAAAAGAGGGGTGAACTCACACTTGACCTACTATACTCAGGAGAACGTCACGGACCAAAGGCTCAGGAAACTAGGAACACACCCTCGGCTCTAGCGTGGAGGTCTCACCTCACACCCGGAAGACCTTTGAGGTCTTCCCCTCCCTAGCCAATGCTGAGCTAGGTGCCTTGGAGAAAGAAAGCAAGGGGATTCAAGTGATGAAGAAGTGATCCCTCCAAGGCACCCTCAAGGGTCTATTTATAGTTTTTTGGGGATGGCTTGCCAATATCCAACCTCTGTTGCTCTGAAGTTACTGAAATGCCCCCAAATTGGTCTGCCAACAGCCAAATCCCACTGTTCCAAACATCTAAATGCAGTCCACCAGGGGCAGACCCTCAAGCCGGGCGAGCAAGAGACAAGACTTGGGGGGTACTCGGCGGCCTGGGGGGGGGGGGGTACTCGGTGGCCTGGGTGGTACTCCGCGGCCTGGGTGGTACTCGGCGGCCTGGGTGGTACTCGACGACCTGGGTGGTACTCGACGGCCTGGGTGGTACTCGGCGGCCTGGGGGGAGCTGGGCGAGCTCGAGGCTGGTTGACCCTTCGTGGGGGTCGGGGGGAGAAAAATATTTCCTCCCCCTATTAGTATATTTCCAAGGCTAAGCCAAAATTGGCCACCAAGAGTGCAGAATCTCTGAAAAGCTTAAAAAACATAAAGGCTGGTCCTGCGTCTGCTGATGGGACTCTACTCTGCGAATACGGGATTGTACAAAATTCCCGCTCTTTTCGAGGTTGGCACAAGCTTGGAAAGAAACATCCAACCCAACGTATTCGCTGAGTGGCCTTTTATCGCGGTTGAAAAGATTACAAGGCCTTTCTGAGGGGTCAACCTGTCACGTCAGCTAATACAAGCCTGGGTGAGGAGACCACTTCGGGGTGAAAATCACTTGGCCTCCCCGAGGGGTCAACCAGTCAAGCTAGCTAATGGGAGCCTGAGTGACGAGACAGCCTCGGGGGTGAAAAACACTTGGCCTCCACGAGGGGTCAACCTTAACTAATGAGAGTCTGGGTGACGAGACAGCCTCGGGGTGAAAATACTTAGCCTCCGGAGGGGTCAACCTGTCATGTCAACTAATGGGAGCCTGGGTGACGAGACAGCCTCGGGGTGAAAATACTTAGCCTCCCGAGGGATCAACCTGTCATGTCAGCTAATGGGAGCCTGGGTGACGAGACAGCCTCGGGGTGAAAATACTTAGCCTCCCGAGGGGTCAACCTGTCATGCCAGCTAATGGGAGTCTGGGTGACGAGACAGCCTCGGGGTGAAAATACTTAGCCTCTCGAGGGGTCAACCTGTCATGCCAGCTAATGTGAGTCTGAGTAACGAGACAGCCGCGGGGTGAAAACACTTAGCCTCCCGAGGGGTCAAACTATCATGCCAGTTAACGGGCGTCTGGGTGACGAGACAGCCTCGGGGTGAAAACACTTAGCATCCACGAGAGGTACCACTGGACCTGCCAGCTAATGGGAGCCTAGTAGCGAGACCGTCATCGGAGCAAAGGACTTGGACTTCCACGAGAGGTACCACCGGACCTGCCAGCTAGTGGGAGCCTGATAGCAGGACCGTCATCGGAGCAAAGAAACTTGGGCTTCCACGAGAGGTACCACCGAACCTGCCAGCTAGTGGGAGCCTGACAGCGGGACCTTCATCAGAGCAAAGGAACTTGGGCTTCCACGAGAGGTACCACCTGACCTGCCAGCTAGTGGGAGCCTAGTAGCGGGACCGTCATCGGAGCAAAGGGACTTGGGATTCCACGAGAGGTACCACCGGACCTGCCAGCTAGTGGGAGCCTGACAGCGGGACCGTCATCAAAGCAAAGAGACTTGGGATTCCACGAGAGGTACCACCGGACTAGCCAGCTAGTGGGAGCCTGACAGCGGGACCGTCATCGGAGCAAAGAGACTTGGGCTTCCACGAGAGGTACCACCGGACCTGCCAGCTAGTGGGAGCCTGACAGCGGGACCGTCATCAGAGCAAAGGGACTTGGACTTCCACGAGAGGTACCACCGGACTTGCCAGCTAGTGGGAGCCTGACATCGGGACCGTCATCGGAGCAAAGAGACTTGAGCTTCCACGAGAGGTACCACAGGACCTGCCAGCTAGTGGGAGTCTGGCAGCGGGACCGTCATCAGAGCAAAGAGACTTGGGCTTCCATGAGAGGTACCACCGGACTTGCCAGCTAGTGGGAGCCTGACAGCGGGACCGTTATCGGAGCAAAGAGACTCGGGCATCCACGAGAGGTACCTCCGGACATGCTAGCTAGTGGGAGCCTGACAGCGGGACCGTCATCGGAGCAAAGGAACTGGGCTTCCACGAGAGGTACCACCGGACCTGCCAGCTAGTGGGAGCCTGGCAGCGGGACCGTCATCGGAGCAAAGGACTTGTACTTCCACGAGTGGTTCCACCGGACCTGCTTGCTAGTGGGAGCCTGACAGCGGGACCGTCATCAGAGCAAAGGACTTGGCTTCCTCAAGGTATCCTCAACCCATCCAGCCAGTGAGAGTCTGACATGGGAAGGTTCTCTAGGGGGGACTAAGCATCCCAACCAAACCTTACCAAATCCAACATCCTCCAAAGGGGAAAACATGATCGGTTACAGGACCCCCCGACTCAACTGGTCGGGAGCTGAACTCATTACAACATAAGAAAAATTATAAGACTTTGTCGAGGCGAGGCTTCTTCAGGGGGCCTGGGCATGATGACCGTCATCCTTCTTCTCGGATACCTCCATCTAGCTCAGGCTCTCCATGATCTTTTCCATCTCCTCTGCCTTGGCCAACCAAGAGATGGTGTTGACGGTCGTGACATAGCACTGCCTTGCCATCCTAGAGTTTCCCTTGACTCTGACCTGGATCCCTCCTGAGCTAAACTTGAGGCATTGGTGGAAAGAAGACGACACACAACAGAAGGCGCTAATGAGGGGCCTTCCGAAGATGACATTGTAGCTACTTGGAGCATCAACTATGACGAACCGATAGTTCCTTGACATCCCTCCCAACTTTACTTGGAGTCCTACTCCGCCTTCCACCTCCTTCCTCTCCCCTGAAAATCCAAACAAGGGTCCGTCTGAGGCCAACACCCTCCTTGGCTCCACCTTCATCTCGTCAAATGCCTTCTTAAAAATGACGTTGACAGAGCTCCCGTTATCAACCAAGATTCGGGAGACGGTGTAGCCTTCGATGGCTGTCTTGATGACCAACGCATCACAGAACAGATCTTCATGATCCGGAGGGTCCTTCACCAAGAAGGTGATCTTCTCTTCCGGGGGCGGTGTCTAGGATGTCGAAGCGACGCTCCGTCGGTACATAAATTGGAGGCTCGCCTTTCGAGTGGCCTTGGTCCCCACTCCACCGTGGATCACTGTTATTCCTCCTCGGTGTCCTTCATCGGCCCGATCCTCACATATGTCTTCCCCACTCAGGGTGGAACCTCTTCGACCTGCGCCGTCGGCTGAGGCTGGGCAGGGCCTCTCGCCCCCCTCACCTCTAAGAACTCAGGGCAGGTAGTTGTGGCGTGACCCTCCGTCTGGTGGAAATCACAGCACGACAACGCTCCTCCTACTCCCCTTCGGTGGGTCTGGCGATCTCTCTTGTTGTCTCTTCCTCCTTCACCTATTTCTAAGGCTTGTTGTGGTGGGGGTAGGAGCTGTCTCGGGGCTTGCCTCTGGAAGTTGAACCTCCCTTGGCCCCCGTGAAAGTTTCCCCTACCCTGGATGAGAGCTCTTCTTGGACCCTGGGCAGGTCCTCCCTACTGCCTCCAGCCTGGTTCCGGACCCTCCTGTCCTTGGAACCTCTGAGCTCTCTGCTCTTCTCTCTGTCTTCCTTCCTGATGCCTCGAGCCACCTTGCTCTTTTGGCTCCGACTCTGTTAGCTTCGTCAACTTCTTGACAAATGCCGGGTTGTCCGCCTCCATGACGATCTCCTCTACCGCCCTTTCCATCAGCTCCTCGAAGGAAAGGGGGGCTTTTCAAGTCAGGCTCATCTTGAAGAACCCCTCGCGCAACCCCACCGTGAACGCCATCTGGAGGGAATACCCCGACATCTCCTGGATATCCAGGATCTCCTCCTGGAACCTGTCAATATAGTGGGCCAACGACTCCTCGGCCCTCCGCCTTATCAGAAAGATGGACTCAGGACTCCTCTTCCTCTTCTTAGAGGTGGAGAAGCGGAGCTGGAAGCTTTGGCTCAAGTCCTCAAACCCATAGATCGACCTTGGAGGGAGTTTATGAAACCAGTCCCTTGCATTCTCCTTCAACGTGATCACAAAGAGGCGACACTTGAAGGCATCCGTCATCGGCCTGATGGAGACGACATCCTCGAACCACTACAGGTGCTGGACGGGGTCATCCTTCCCGGTATAGTAAGCCATGTCTGGCTCTCTAAACCCCTCGGGAACGGGAGCTGAGATGATCAACTCGCTGAAGGGTGACCCCCTGAGGGGTGCTCTCGCCACCTTAACTCGTGCGACTTGCTCTCCTGGAGGGCTAGCACTCGCCGGGCTAGGGAACAGCTCCCGGATGGGGAGGTCTCGCTCGACCCCCTCTCCCATCCTCTCCTTCCCAGGTCGTCTACCTGGTGCACTTCCTTCTCCCCCTACTGGGGTCATCTCGCATGTACCCCTAGGAGGCAGCTCGCCGAGACCACTCTGGGTCAGCTTGCCGAGACCCCTGGGAGTCAATCCCTGGGGGTGGGGATTGAGCTGTCAGCCCGAGGGGCAATGCTTCTCAGCATCTCCATGATGCCTTGGATGGATGCCATGAACTCCTCCCTTCCTACGAAGGGTACGGGGTTGGGGAGCTCGCCGAGATCATCACTACCTCCCTGATCTCCGGCCATGCTACTCTCCCAAGATCTTCTGTGCATGTCACTCTCCACGCTCACTGCACCAAAATGTTGAAACCAAAAACTTGGTCTCTTGTGGAGTTCGGGGTCCCAAAAGAGGGGTGACCTCACACCAACTATACTCAGGAGAACGTCACGGACCAAAGACTCAGGAAACTAGGAACAGACCCTCGGCTCTAGCGTGAAGGTCATACATCATACCCGGAAGACCTTTGAGGTCTCCCCCTCCCTAGCCAATGCCGAGCTAGGTGCCTTGGAGAAAGAAAGCAAGGGGATTCAAGTGATGAAGAAGTGATCCCTCCAAGGCACCCTCAAGGATTTATTTATAGTTTTTTGGGGATTACCTGCCAATATCCAACCTCCGTTGTTCTGAAGTTACTGAAATGCCCCCAAATTGGTCTATCAACAGCCAAATCTCGTTGTTCCAAACATCTAAATGCAGTCCACCAGGGGCAGACCCTCAAGCCGGGCGAGCAAGAGACAAGGCCTGGGGGTACTCAGTGGCCTGAGGGGTACTCGGCGGCCTGGGTGGTACTCGGCGGCCTGGGTGGTACTCGGCGGCCTGGGTGGTACTCGGCGGCCTGGGTGGTACTCGGCGGCATGGGTAGTACTCGACGGCCTGGGGGAGCTGGGCGAGCTCGAGGCTGGGTGACCGCCCGAGGGGGCCGGAGGGAGAAAAATATTTCATCCCCCTACTAGTATATTTCCAAGGCCAAGCCAAAATTGGTCACTAAGAGTGCAGAATCTCTGAAAAGCTTAAAAAACATAAAGCATGTTCTGCGTCTACCGATGGGACCCTACTCTGCGAATACAGGGTTGTACAATAAAGTTTAATTTTTATAAAATTATTATGCATTCTTAAACATCACTAAAAAAATTTGCGAACAACATGCGCGACATGATCGAGGTACTGTTGGGATCGAGGTATTGTCACGATTAGCTGTAGAGGGAGCCTCATATTTGTCAGTTTAAAATAAACACACTAATACACTTTCAAGTATCAACTAATAAACGCAAAAAAAATCGTTATACATTACCTTTCGATTTTTATTACAAAATTTTTACCTTAATGCATATATTATCATGCATGTTAAATCAACTTTAATAATATTGATGAGTATAATGGTAGCTTATCAAAAATATCATTGACATGCCCAATAACAACCTTTTTTGAAAAGATAATGATAGTCTGCAATATTAGATCTAGTCTTCTCGAAGCTTTACTAAAAATAATTTTTATTTTATGAATTTCAATTTTCATAGTTGATCATTTTAATTTTGAAGTATGATGTGATAACAAAAATACGTGTTGTATTTTTTTTGAAATATATTATAATATATGTTAAGTCATTATAGTAAAAAAACAAGACTAATAATTTTGCATGTTTAACACTTGCATCAAAACCAACTGTTTCCTTTTAATATATTAAAAATATATATTATATTAAAAGAGCAAAACAATATTTGGTGAAACATTCAAATTTTCAATTTTACACATCAATTACAAAACTATTTTCTTATTTGTTTTTTTCTTTAATTATAAAATCGAGATCTATAACTTTCGTGTTGAACACATTTCTTAAAAATGCATGTGCAAGACGTATTTCTAAAAGACGCAAAACTGTGCATATTTCCAAAGAAAAGCTTGTACATGCATTTATAGGAAAAGTGTTCAACACAAAAGTTGTAGATCTCGTCGAGATCTACAACTTTCTTGTTGAACGTTTTTCCTAAAAATGCATGTATAAGGACTAAGGTGTATTTCAAAAAGACACGAAAAATTAGGAGAAAGTCCAGTGTGTCTAGCCAAAACTGCGGTGCCCTTAATTACTCCCTTATAAAAAATTGCTTTATATAGGCAATCTTTCTTCATTTAATAAAAAATGAGCTCTTCATGTTGGCCCCAAACCCTCATGCACATGAAAAAAAAACAAGCGGAGTATAATACTCGGAGGTTTGCGAGCTGTTAAAGCACCGTCGCTCCAAGTCAATGTTGTGACCGAAATAGTATCATGGGAGATATTGGGAGCCCCGCACATGCTTTTACTGTCACAATTGTCTCTAGGTTATATAGCCCGTGTCTAACACTAGCGTGGCTAGATATATATTGTTTTTGGTGATTGTTATTAGCACTGCACTTTTGGATATTTGCACTATATTTACTCTTAATTTTTCGCGCCTTTTGAAAATACTCTTTGTACATGCATTTTTAGGAAAAGTCTTCAACACGAAAGTTGTAGTTCTCGACTAGATCTACAACTTTCGTGTTGAACACTTTTCCTAAAAATGCATGTATAAAGCGTATTTCTAGAAATACGCTCAGATTTCGCGCCTTTTAGAAATACCCTTTATACATGCATTTTTAGGAAAAGTGTTCAACACGAAAGTTGTAGATCTCGTCGAGATCTACAACTTTCGTGTTGAACACTTTTCCTAAAAATGCATGTACAAGGAGTATTTTCAAAATGCACGGAAAATTAAGAGTAAATATAGTGCGAATATCCAAAAATAGAGTGCTAATAACAGTCACCAATACCACCCCCTACCACTTTGTCTTCTCCAAATGAAAAGCCGCGATCCTACGACCAGAGAATTAGTAGACGGAGAAGGGCGCTGCTTGGCTTGTATCTGTCGCTTTTGTCGAGTTTCCCAGAATTAAAAAGCGAGCAAGCATTGGATTACTTGCAGAACTCTACCGCCCCCCTCTCCATTATCCGCTGGCAAACAAGTTTTCGTGCCGTTCTCTACTCCTGCTCATCTTTCTTTTCACCCTCTTTCGGTTTACAGTGCTTCCACACCACCGGATTCAAGCTTCTTTCCTTCTTTATATGCGCATGCAGCGGTAGAGACAGGTAGTGTTTTCTGCCATTTTCACCGGCTCGAGAGACTCGTAGCGAGATCGATCGGAGGATTTCCCCATGGAGAAGGCTCATCAGGGTATTGTTTCAGATCGATCCTTCAATTGTCGATGTGCTAACGCTAAATTTTTTGAATTTTTTTCCTGAATCTGCTAAGATTCGGTGTTCTGATGGGTTATTTTTTCAGTATTTTCTGTTTTAGATAGTCATATAACGCGCAAATCTAGGATTAATGGCATTTACTGTTCTGCTTAGGGTTTTTGTTCTTCAGATCTATACTGGTCGATTCTTTGTAAGAAAATTTGATGGTCTCACTATTATGGTGAGAAGAATTGCGCAGTTGACTTGTAAACCGTAGTCAGGAAATTATCCAGACATAAAACTTTTAATAAATGATAACTTAGTACCCCCAGCTGAGCTGGAGGCGATGCACATTGAAGATATCTGGCCTCTCTACCCCCTTGCAATGGATAGGGATCCTCTTTTTTGATTTCCAGTTTATCTAATGGTGCATAATTTTTGATTAATGAAAAAATATAAAAGGATGTCGAATCAGACACGATTTAGGCTCCGTTCGGGGGGACTTATTTTCACCGGTCAAGCAGCTACGAAGGTCTGGTTCATGCGGTTGTAGCCTCTTGGGCGGTGAAAATAAGTCCCTCCAAATGGAGCCTTAATCTCGATATACTATCTATTTGGACTCAAGTGGAGAGGATCCTGGTACCCATGGGATTAGGGCTAAATTCATGAGGAATTATGACGTGGGAGCCTTCTTTGGCCCACAATAGATTTGGCGATGACGCCCAATAGATTTGGTGAGTTGCCTTTTGTGATCTCTTCACCGAAGTCCCCTTCCGCCGAGTTGTTTTGACGGGATTCCTCTTTGTCTCTGCAATTCCTTTTAAGGAAATTTCTTTGGCAATGATCCAATCACAGGAGTCCTAGTTGTTGAGCTAACTACCCGTAATCTCACATCGAGATCCCCTTCCACCAAAAATAGGTATTACTGTTGAGATTTTCTTTTATCGAGTTATTATGGTGGGATGTTTCTCCCATCTGAACAAGAACAACCTTGAGCGGGACCCAATTGGGACCGCGATGATCTTTAATGAGATAGTGTATTTACCACTTTGTTTTGTGGACATTTTTTCTTTTATTTTTTGCTGAGTCTTTGTCCGGTAAAATAAAGTTGTATGATGAGAAAGACATATCGCGTGTGCCCGTGTGGGGTTGCTGTAGTTCCTTTGATATACATTTTGAAAGCTGCGTCCGGTGACATTGTCCAACGTGTTTGAGACATCCACCGATAGTGAAGATGGTGAACAAAACCGTGACTTAGATCAAGGTGTTGTACAGCTCTTTGCGGTAACCCATCGTATTGAGACTTTTATGAGGGGTTTGAACTTCTGTGTCATTCCAATGAGTCAAATTTAGCAAATTAGGGGCATAAAGGGAAATTAATTCTAAAATCCCAAAGTGATTGCGGCAATTTTCGCACACAACCTTCCATGTGAAGAACTAGGAGCGCCGAAGAAACACTGGATATGGATGTCTTGGTAGGATTCGTCCAAGTTGGTTCGCGAGCCTAGTTATAGTAGACTATCTAGCTTGGTTCAGAGAGTAGTTGGGTGAAAAAATTGTTGGTCCAATCCTATTGATGACTATTTTGGCAATGTGTGGATGGAATGGTGAATGCAATGATGACAGTTTGTCATACGTCGTATGAAATTTGACCACATACTACAAAGGAAATTATTATGGAACCCACTTGACGATCCGTGCAATAGCATGGACCGGTCTGTTATGGCTATGTACATCTGTATAGTTACCATGGGGAGGCGATGATTCTCATTGGAGAAGAGTAGCCATTAGCTTAGTTCACAAGGTGCTTTATCAGCTCCCATCGATAACTCCCAAAGGATTGATTCTTCGAACCCCGATAAGTTGTTTAGAGTTGTGGTAACAAAAGAAGCCAATCCAACATCATCACTTGGTGAATTACCGAAGATGCCACTTCGAAGGTTGATGATCATCATGTGATACGATGCGACCACCACACACTGTTATGAGTGTATGCAGCCCCATGGACATTATCATTCATTTCTTTATTGTATTATTTTAATGTGTTGTCTTGTAGTAAGGGGCTTCATGCATATAAAGAGCCTTAGGGGTAGAGTCTATCTTTTCTTTGAGTCTTGAGTGTTTTGGCTCTCTTGGAGACTAGAGCGTGGAGGAGGACCCAGCCTCCGGATGCTTGGCGAGACTTCCCTCGATTGTATCTTTGTCGTTTAATGCAATGTTCTTCATTTCCTTGATCTAATTACGACCATATTGTAACAAATCGGTCCGACCTGCTGTGATTAGGGTTCTTTCGAATCCTAATACCCGACTCCCTTCCTTCCCGAGGCACGATCTGCCGCCTCCCTCTTCCGTTTCCGCGCGATTCCAGGCCGCTTTCGCGTCGACGACCCGCAACTCTACTCCAGCGCGCCCGATTCCTCAAGCTACGTGTGCGTCATCTTCGATCCGATGGTTCGTCGAGTCCGTCGTCGCCCACAGCGCCGACTTTTGCCATTCCGCCGACTGCTCCAGGAGCCTTCCCATTTGCTCTTCACCGCCGACTGTTATACCAGCGATCCGGCCGACACCTACTCCTCCAACAACTTGGGCACCGTCAACCTCCGCCAATGCCCTCTTTGCTCTGCCATGGCTCCAGCCTTCCTTACATCAGCTTCAAGCGACCTTCCAGCCCTTTTCCCGGCTTCCGGAGGCCCTCCTGCGACTTCGGCGGCCATCCAGCAGTCGCGTCCCCTTTTTCCTTCCTTCTGCCGTGTCGGGCCTCCCCCCTACAGCTATTGCAGCCTTCTGACGCCCCTTGCCGCTAATCGTAGCCATGGTTCATGCCCAAGATTCGGGCCATGGCTCTCCACACCGACGAGAACACCTCCACCACAGCGCCGTCAGACTCTCACAGTCTCACTGTATGGATCACATCGAAGCCCAGCTAGTAGACCTCACGCTCCTCCTTCGAGGGCTTACCGTGACAGTTAATCGACCTCCCCCCCCCCCCCCCCCCAATTCCAACTGATCCCGACCACATGGGGTTTTTGCACGCTACAACGGACTGTACCCCGACCCACCTCCGCCGGATTGAGATTCCGGTGTTTGATGACACCGACCCTCTTGGGTGGATTGCTCGCGCCGAGCAGTTCTTTGACTTGCAGGCCACCCCTGCCGACCAAAAAGTCCCCCTCGCCACTATCTATATGGAAGGTTTGACGCTCCATTGGGTGCGTTTGATGCGCCAGCAGGCACCTGACATGTCCTGACCCACATTGAAGGAGGAACTCCTCCGCTACCACGACACCACCAAGCAGGTAATGCCTTTGAGCGCCTCAGCTCTGTCCGCTAGTTTGACTCTGTGGCAACCTATATTGATGAATTCATCGTGGTCACTACGCATGTTCCCGACCTGGACCTTGACCACTACTTGGGTTATTTCCCTGTGGGTCTGCACCCTCGCCTTCGTGCGTGCCTTCGGGTACACAATCCGACTACTTTTTCACGCGCAATGGAGCAGGCTGGGTATTTCGACGCGGAATTCAACTCAGCTCCACCACCCGGCCAACCCAACCGTCACGGCCATTATCACCACCTCTTCCACACGTGGACCCTTTGCCCCCACCTGGGCCACAACTACTGCTTCCACCTCCGCAGCCGCCAGCTCCACGTCCACAGGCCCTCCGACGACCCCATCATCTGTCTTTCCAACAGCAAGCCGAGCTCCGTCGCAAGGACCTCTATTTTTGCTGCGAGCAACCTTACTCGCCCACCCATGTCTACCCTCTCAGGAATCTATGTGTGATGTTGGGATCTGAAGATACTGATCCGAACTCTGGGGAATGAGATCCGGTGACGCTTTTAGACAACCCCTTTGGCCCGCGACCTTGTGGACAAGGTCGTTTTTCGGGCGGAGCGTGTTGATACAATGCGGCCACCACGCACTGTTATGAGTCTATGTAGCCCCATGGGCAGTTTCGTACATTTCTTTATTGTATTATTTTAATATTTTGTCTTGTAGTAAGGGGCTTCATGTATATAAGGAGCCCTAGGGGTAGAGTCTATCTTATCTTTGAGTCTTGAGTGTTTTGGCTCTCTTGGAGAGTGCAGCATCGAGGAGGATTCAGCCTCCGGATGCTTGGAGAAATTTGTCTCGATTGTATCCTTGCCGTTTAATGAAATGTTCTTCGTTTCCTTGATCTAATTACGACCATATTGTAACATCATGATCAGAAGATCTGGAATCTCAGAATGAGCTCAAAATTTCCAGATTTATAGAATCTCTTCTCCAAAATTCGTTCTATGAGATCTTTTGAACCATTTATTAATAGTTTTTTTCTACGTCAGTGCCACACAGTGCACCACAAAGACTAGGAGCACTGCTGAAGCAGTATGTAGCTGTCTTGATGTTTTTGACCAGTTCAACCTCCTCTTGACGAGTACTCTCCAAGCTAGTTTACTTGTGTAAGTGCCACAAGGTTCATTCGCCTGTTGGCTTAATGTGTCAATGAAGAAGTTGACATAGGCACCTAGATCCAAACCGAACCACTCCGGTATCATAGTTGCTACCTGAATAAGAAGTTTCAAATTACCCTTCTAGGATAAACTCAGGATTACTTGCTGCATGAAAAGTGATACTTTTTTTGGTGGCCTGGTTTAACACAAACTTACCTAATCTAGCCGGCTTAATCACCATTAACCACATACCAAATTGTTCTCAATATGGATTATGGACCCAAACTGATGATGGTCACACCATCATTTTCTAATAAATACAATTTGCTAGGGTCTAAATCTGTGTTTGCAGCACGATTTTGTTATGGGATTTCTTTCATGGATTGTTGGATGACAGTGGGGATGAAGATATAGGGGGAGTTAACCCTAGAATGGTAGAGGAAATGAGAGTAGGTGAAATCCTAGAGGATGGAGGAAAGAGAGAAGAGCTTAGGAGAGGAAGAGAGAAAGCCCAAGAAGGGAGATTTGAAAAAAGTTCTCATTGATTGATTGATTGATTCCCAAATACATGACAAGGCCTCCTTATATAAGACCCAAATGACACGAGATTAAATACCCGCTACATGGACAATATGTGAAATATTAAAAGACCTAAATTACTCTAACTTGATTCATCATAATAAATACTCAGCATAATACTAATATAATAAGATAAATGATGGTGAAACCCGTAATCGATTTCTTTTTAAAATGTTCAGTCATGAAACATTCCTTCACATTCATTCTTGTTTTCTATTATTGTTCTCTTGCTTACACATCTTGCAGTATTTCTTATTATTTTGCTATTTTATTATCCTTTCAGTTCATGTTTAAATGTAGATTTTCTGATTCTTATGCTTCATATGACCAGTTTTGGAATCCACGGACGGAACCATCTCTGTAGCTTCGACTTTTGCTGGTCACCAAGAGGGTACTCTGTACTTTTCGCTAGTTAATGTCAATCTAATTACTTCCAATTTGTTTTTGGATGAAGTTTAATACAATGAAAATGGTCCTTGTAGCATCCATTTCTCTCCTATGTTGTTGGCACGTCTTATCATTCCATGTTTGATGTTTACATTTCTGTTGATTCCCATCAATGAATCAGTTGTGGGGGACAAAGATCACAAATTTTTATCAAAAGCTGTTGAAGAGGCTTATAATGGGGTGGAATCAGGTGATGGTGGACCTTTTGGGGCAGTTATTGTGTGCAATGATGAAGTAGTTGTGAGCTGCCACAACATGGTTCTTCATGACACCGATCCTACAGCTCATGCGGAAGTGACTGCAATTAGGGAGGTAATACCATTCTGTCATTTTTATTTAACAATCCTCATTTTTTATGATTTTGTCTTGTACATATCAGATAGGTACCTAAAAGAAGAAATAAGAGATTATACAACGAAGGTGAATTATATTATCCTTCAAGAGACATACTCTTACCAACACTTACGGGTTGATTCTCTTGCCAACATTAAGACAAACCCAAAATATGAGATACCTCTTCCAATTACAAGTCACTCTTTAAATATGCTCTCTAAACACAATAAATAAGAAAGACAATAATAATGAATTAATACATAAAAAGAGCTCATTTAATAACATGTGGTCCCCATATACCATGACGGTGATTCTAGGTTCTTCTCTCACTGTTGAGTGGGATTTTGTCCAGGGCATGTACGTAACGATATATTGTCCTTGGAACTTGACCTTGCCCCTAGGGTTGAGCTAGAAAAACAATGTTGGAAGAAAGAATCCCATGCGATTAAAGGGGACTGACAGGATTGATGTCGCATGAGTCGTATGGATTGCATTGGCAGTCAAAATAACTTTGTTCGGATTCTTACTTAATATTGGCAGCATAGACAATTTGGATCATTTTCCGTGGGTGTTTTCAAGGCACCATGTGATGTTAGGAGTAGAGGGGGTTGTTAATCGGAGGGCCAAAATATGTGCGAGTGAATTTAGTGTGTTTGTACTGAGAGATGTCATCGCAATTGGTTGTAACTGGTTAACTGTGGTTGTGTTATCTTGGGTCGTGTTTTGTGGGGCCTAAGAAAGGAAAAACAAATGGCTTTGTACAAGAATAGAGTGTGACGTTGATGGTGGTTCAAGGGTGTGGGAAATTGATAAGTCATCAGGTTGATGGGACATGTACTGATCACCAAGGAGCAAATGTTATAGGAGCAACAATGGTGACGTTGTGGAGATATCAGAAAAGTAACATTGTGGGAATTGAATTAGCTGCGACGACGTCGCTGAAGGGGATGAATGCGATTGTTGATGTGGGGCTACAATTAAGGAAGTAACAGGCGTGCTTCCGGGGGTGTGAGCAGAGGGGAGGAGTGGCGTGTAAAGGGGAATGACAAAATGATTGATGACGAGGTTGGGGACAATGACCACTGGGAATGTATGTGGGAGCCGTAGCTGACATCATGGTTTAGAACAACGTGGCTGGAAGAAACGTAAAAGTGTGAAAGTTTAGTGGTTTGGTACAAAGCATATGAAGGAGTTGGCATTCGAAGCTTGGTATAACAGAGCTGGATGGGAACCATGTACTGTGTTCATCTTGACGAAGGGTCATATATGTGGAAGGAGACGACGAGTGGAGATTACATGTCATACCAATTGATAGGAACAGAGAGGCAGGGGGTGGCACTTCTGAAATATTGCATGTAGATGGAAGATACATCAATAATCGAGTGACATACCTCTGTCACTCCCACAATAGGATTCTCTCACACTCCCACAAAGTCGAAGAGCAAGGATATAACTTATGAGATGCCTACCTATTACATAAGTCTCCCCATATATAGGACTATGCACATAATAAGCCAAAGAAAAAGGTAACTAAATTTAATACATAAAGGAACCCTATTTAATATTTATATTTGTGGTGGATTAAGGTGTGGCTCCAGTCCTTCTCTCATCCTAGGAACCTCTGTGGGAGTGCATATGCGACATCCAACTTTAACTAATTGCTTTCAGGTGGAGGGGGTCAAAATTTATATTAACTGCACAAAATTATATGAGTTTTCTGGCGCGGGACTATATTTTGAACACCGCATCATGCTTAGAGTTTTTGGCCTCAAACAAGTTGACTTCTTTTTTTAATTGGATGACTTGGGATTTGGCCTAAAAGCAATTAGTTATAGCTGGAAAGTCTAAAGTTTATCTTAATTGTCAATGGTACATGTGTTTTACCGATATTAGAATATATTCTCAGCAATCCCATTCATGTGTAGGGTTTTCGACTAATAATAAGTGGGGGAGCGAGTCGTTAGGCCACTCTGCTTTGATATGATATTAGTGTTAGACCCTATACATCCAACCTAAAACCAATTCACTATATGATTTTTTGGATGTAGGACTATATTTTAAATATTCCCCCACAAGTATAGGGAATTTGACCTCTATCACATGATCTTTTTTATTTAAGTGTGGGAGTAGCCTGCTCTAACTATCTTGTTAGAGCGTAATCCCATGTGTCAAAATCTAAACCAATTAATTTTAAGTGGAGATGTCCACAAATTATAGTGTGCGCAAAGCCACGTGAGTTTCCTGATTTGGGATATCCTTCTTCATGTGTATGGTCTTTGACTTTTGACAAG
Organism: Platanthera zijinensis; assembly: GCA_039513925.1. Taxonomy (NCBI): domain Eukaryota; kingdom Viridiplantae; phylum Streptophyta; class Magnoliopsida; order Asparagales; family Orchidaceae; genus Platanthera; species Platanthera zijinensis. The sequence continues at coordinate 246,179,141 of CM077080.1, read as the reverse complement.
TGGGCTTCCTTTTTAGATGACATGGATACCATCTTAAAACCTATTTATCCACTCTAAATCCAATTGGCCATAGGCGGAGATGCCCAAGTCCAAATAAAGGGTACACTACATGACATAGCCAATGTGGAAGTATATTAACTGTTCTAATCTCTATTGATATTTGTTGAAGGAGCTCAAAACTTGTATGTATTGCTTGTGTACCCAAATACAAAAAGAGAATACATATATATAGGAGAGAGGAGAGAAGATATCCTATACATGATGTGAGACTAAAAGAAGAGAAGAAAGAAAACAATAAAGAATGGGCCCAATAATGGGCTAATTACATGGGCTTTTCTAACACTCCCCCGCAAGCTGGAGCGTACAAATCGTACGCACCAAGCTTGGACAAGCACTGATAGAAGAGTGAACTGGGAAGAGCCTTAGTGAGCACATCCGCAACCTGTTCTGTCCCGGGAACATGTTTTAGGTCGATCTTCTTCATTTGGACTTTTTCTCGGATGAAATGACAGTCAACTTCAATATGTTTAGTCCTCTCATGGAATACCGGGTTCTTGGCAATATGTATAGCCGCTTGACTATCACAGAAGAGGAGAGCGGGAGAATGGAGTCTTACACCAAGATCGGTAAGAAGACTTTCCAGCCAAGTTAGTTCAGACACAACTGAAGCCATTGCCCGATATTCGGCCTCTGCAGATGATCTAGCAACCACTGCTTGTTTCTTGCTCCGCCAGGTAATCAAATGTCCTCCAAAATATGTGCAGAAACCACTTGTTGGCCGACGATCATCAAGAGACCCAACGTAATCAGCATCTGAGTAGGCAACCAAAGTAGGAGCTATAGGTGATGGTTTGTAAACTAAACCTTGACCAGGAGCCGTTTTGAGATATCTTAGAATGCGTTCCACGGCGTGAAGATGAGATTTTCTCGGGGAATGCATTTACCGGCTAACTATACCAACCGCGAAAGAGATGTCCGGTCTTGTTACCGTGAGGTAGATTAATTTGCCAACTAGACGGCGATAGTACTCAGGATTCTCGAGTAAGAGATCTGAATCAGAGGCCTGAGTGCATAATTTGTGATTCACATCCATTGGAGTATTGATCGGCTTACACCCAGAGTAACCTGCGTCTTGAAGGAGGTCGAGACAATACTTCCGCTGTGAGAGGACGAGACCATCTGGCCATCTAGCAACCTCTAGACCCAAAAAGTACCGGAGGGGCCCCAGATCCTTTGTTTGAAATACTGTACCAAGATGTTGTTTGACCTCCTGTATTCCTTTCGAATCATCTCCCGTGATTATGATGTCATCAACATACACGAACAGCAGTACCGTCCCAGCAGTGCGATGGCGACTGAACATAGAGAAGTCTGCTGTACTGCGAGTAAAACCAACCTCCCGAAGAGCCTTACTGAATCGGTCAAACCATGCCCGTGGTGATTGTTTGAGGCCATACAGAGCTTTCTTAAGGCGACACACCCGAGACTCCCCCGTGGTCTCAAACCCGGGAGGTTGCTGCATATAAACCGTTTCCTGTAGGTCGCCATTTAAGAAGGCATTTTTAATATCGAGTTGTAGAAGGGGCCATCGGCGATGGACAGCGACAGAGATCAGAACCCGAACAGTGTTGAGTTTGGCAACGGGAGAGAAGGTTTCCTCATAGTCCAGCCCTTGTTGTTGGGTGAAGCCCCTGGCGACAAAAATAGCTTTCAAACGGTCAATAGTCCCATCAGCTGCATGTTTGACGACGAAAACCCATTTGCACCCAACCGGAGACTGTCCGAGAGGAAGAGGGACAAGAGTCTGGGTCTGGTTGGCCCAGAGAGCCGCCATTTCCTCCTCCATGGCAGCCTTCCAGCCAGGATGTTGAAGCGCCTCCTGCACAGAGTTAGGAACCGAAATGGAGGAAATAGAAGTTGCAAGAGTATGCAATTGGGGAGAGAGGCGATGCAGAGAGATATAGTTCGCCAGAGGATGAGTGGTGGAGGGAGATACCTGATCGGCCAAGCGCGGTGTATCCAAGGATGAGGCCGACTGCAGAGGGGTAGCGGAGCGAGGAGGATGTCGGCGGGTATAAACTTGGATAACTGGAGGTTTGGAGGGAGCAGGGGCTGAGGTAGAGGGAGCCGGGGGTGAGGTAGAGGGAGGTAGAAGAATCGGCAGAGTAGTGGGTATGACGGGTCGAGGCAGTGGTGGAGAGGTTGTTGGTGACGCGGTAGGTAAAGTGGAGCAGAAGAACGGTTTATCCTCTCAAAAGGTAACATCGGCGGAGATGGTGACCTTCCGGGTTACCGGAGAGTAGCAAAGGTAGCCCTTCTGAGTACGTGAATAACCGACAAAGATAGTTTTAGCCGCCCTGGGATCCAATTTGTCCACGGATGGACCCAGGAGGTGAACGAAGCAAGTGCACCCAAAGACCCTTGGGGTGAGTGGGTAGGCCGGAGTGGAGGGGAATAGGAGGCTAAAAGGAGTGGCATAGTTAAGGACCGAGGAAGGAAGACGGTTAATTAAAAAACAAGCCGTGGAGACCGCAAAATTCCAGAAAGTCTTTGGAACATGCATCTGAAGCATGAGGGAGCGGGCAACGTCAAGAAGGTGACGGTTCTTTCGCTCGGCAACTCCATTTTGTTGTGGGGTGTAGGCACATGAGGTTTGATGAATGATGCCAAAGTCGGCGCAGATATTTGCAAATTCGCGGCCGGTGTATTCACGAGCGTTGTCGGTACGTAAGGTTTTAATGGTTGTGGAGAATTGTGTTTGAGTTTCCTGTATAAAAGCACGAAATAGGCGCGGAATCTCAGAGCGATCATGAAGTAAGTACAGCCATGTCGTGCGGGAAAAATCATCAATGAAAGTCATAAAATATCGATAGCCAGAGATACTAGTAATTTTAAACGGACCCCAAACATCGGAGTGTATCAAATCAAACGGAGCAGAGCTCTTAGTACAATGGGCAGGAAAAGAAGTACGCGGCTGTTTGCCATAAATACATGACTCACACTGAAAAGCATGAAAAGATACATCAGGCAGAGCCTTTTGAAGGATGGGTAGGGGAGCATGCCCAAGACGACGATGCCAGTCAGCAGAGGAGACAGATGATAGGATTGTTGAAGAGGCGTCGAGGAGGTAGAGCCCGTTCTGCAGGCGACCCTTACCAATGGTACTCCGCGTCCGTCGATCCTGTATCACAAAAGTAGAGGGAGTAAATGTTACTGAGCAATCCATATCATGAGTGAGGCGGCCAACAGATAACAAATTAAATGGAGAGCCCGGAACATAAAGAGCCGAGCGAAGAGAGATGGAAGGATCAAGCGTGATGTCGGCGCAGCCGGTGACAGGAACGATCTCACCATTAGCCACGGTGATAGACTTCGGATGAGGAGCATCCGAGTACTGTTGTGGCCGCAGCGAGGTGATGTGATGAGTTGCACCTGAGTCCAAGATCCAACGCGGACCAGAGGAAAGACAAGTAATACCTGCAGGAGAGATGGAGGCAACAGACGCCGACGGTGGGCTAAGAAGCCCCTGGAGGTGTTGTAGTTGGAGGCGAACGGCCTCAAGGTCGGTACCAGTGGAGGAGGAGCCATCAGTGGCAACAACAGTAGCTGGACGAGGAGGGTAACCGTGTTTCTTGTAGCAGACCGCATCTGTGTGGCCGTCCCGGCCGCAGTATGAACACCTGCCACGGCCCCGACCCCCACGACCCCGTCCACGGAAGCCAGAACGGCCGCCACGAGTAGAGGGCGGTGTGGACAGTAAGGGAGGAAGGGTTTGCTGGAGAAGGGCCGGAGAGGAGGGAACAGGAGACTCCAGGGGGGGTGGCACACGAAGGACCATAGAACACACATCTGAGAGGGAAGGAGTGGTCGCGGAAGCAAGGACATGAGTCCGGATACCCTGAAGATGCGGTGGGACTCGAGCCAGCATCATAGCTATGCAAACGGCTTCCTTCTGTGCCCGTTGGACTGCATGATCAGAAGTAGAGGGCTGATGCGTGATCCAGGACTCCGCAAGAGTCTTAACCCGAGCAACAAACGATGTCATGTCCGTAGCCCCGCCAGCATCGAGAGTTTGAAGTTCTGTAATAACATCATAAAGGTGCTGAAGGCTATCCTTGCCGGAGTATAAGGAGTGCAGTTCCGTCCACATATCCTGGGCCGTCTCCTGGTACATGACCATTTGGTAAGGCTCACCCTCCAGGGAATTGAGGAGCCAAGTCTGAACTCTACCGTCATTACGAAGCCACTCGTCGGTAAGAGGAGATGGCGGGCCCTGAGTCAAATGATAAACAAGGCCTTTGGCCTGAAGAACGCGGTGGACAGAGTGCACCCACGGAATGAAGTTCCGTTTGCCGGAGAGGGAAATAGTGGTGATCCGAAGTTCATCTCGAAGTTCTGGAAGAGAGGGCGGGCGGTCATCAGAGGCAGTAGCCGGCTGGCCGGTTGAATCGACTGAAGAGCCTATGATAACCGCGCGGGTAGAAAAGGAGACCGCCGGAGAGGAGAACAGGAGAGAAGGGGCACCAGGCACACAACCCGCACGGGTAGAGGAGGATACCGCAGCGGAGAGGCAGACCGCGGCGAGAGGGAAATAGGTTGCTGCAAGAGGGGGGCACGCAGATCGCGCGGCGAGAAGAGGAGCCGGGCGAGAGATAAGCCAAGCCGGGCGAGAAGAAGAGCAATCCGCGAGGAGAGCTCGAGCGGATAGCAGGAGACCGCGACAGGAAGAGAGATAAGCCTTGGCGGATAGACGCGGAAAGAAGTGGCGAGTAGGATGCGATTAAAGAGGAGAGACCGCAAGCGGAGAGGCACGCGGGCTACTGCGAGAAGAGGAAAGCCGCGCGAAAACAAAGAGGCCGCGAGTAGGAATACTCGAGCGGCAAGGAGATGCAGACCGCGCGGAGAGAAGAGAGAGGGCAGCGGGTAGCGCGGGTAGAGAGGGGGGGGGGGGCCACGGGAGAGGAGAAGAGAAAGGATATAAATATACGGAGGAAGGGTGGATCCACGAGAGGAGGAGACGGGAGGGCAAGCCGCGGTTAACACACACAGTAACCGTAAGGGAAAAGCGAACTCGCTACCCGGAGCGAGTAGAGGGAGAGGCCGCAAGGGGGGAAGCGGATAGGGGGGGAAACATGCCGGGCGGTTAGAAAAGGGGAGACCGCATGGCCCGAACAGTTGCCTCTGATACCATGTTGAAGGAGCTCAAAACTTGTATGTATTGCTTGTGTACCCAAATACAAAGAGAGAATACATATATATAGGAGAGAGAAGGAGAGAAGATATCCTATACATGATGTGGGACTAAAAGAAGAGAAGAAAGAAAACAATAAAGAATGAGCCCAATAATGGGTTAATTACATGGGCTTTTCTAACAATATTAAAGTCACTTTAATCATTATGAATCAAACCAGGGAAAGCAAGAAAGATAAAATACCAAATCAAACATTATGCCAAAAGAAAACTTTGCCAGCCACTAACACCATAAAAATCTTTTATATAATCTTGCATTGCATAATCTTTTTTAAATGTGCGAATCAGATTTTCTAACCCTAGCCCATAAAAGATAGGCGATAGAAGAATATTTCAAATTAGAGAAAATCGCCCACAATCTTTGATTAGAACGGACCACCACCTTTTGAAAGTGGAAATATGAATCACTTCATTCAAAAGTCAAAATCGTACCCATTTAGCACAAGGGAACACAATCCCCACTCCCTAAGAGCACCATATAATCGTAATAATCTTGGAACTACCCCTAAGAAATGCATTAAAGATTTATTCAAGGCTAGCCACACCACCTTTTGGGGGGCTCTAAGACCTAGACCTGCAATAAGACTGTTAAGCAAAGTCAGCCTTCCACCAGAAGAAATAATACTATGATCAAATCCTTTTAAGTCTAACAGCTTCTTTATTAGATAATCAAACAGCTATATGTATTTCCTTTTGCCTTGATATAGATGAAATACCAAGATAGGTAGTAGGGTGAGAATTACAGGGCTTGCATGGCAAACTAACAGGTTTAATTGACTTCTTTGAAGAAATTTTGCAATTAATCACTATTGCAGTTTTTGTTATCTTTACATTATGCTAATTAATATGTTTTATTGAATGTTTCTATTTATGTGCTATTGTTTTTTAGGCTTGTAAGAAGCTTGGGAAGATAGAGCTCTCGGACTGTGAGATATATGCTTCTTGTGAACCTTGTCCTATGTGCTTTGGTGCTATTTTTCTTTCACGAATTAAGGTGGTTCTTCAGTTTCCTCAAATTTCTAATATATTTGTTACAATATATATATATATATATATATATATATATATATATATATTTTGTTTCTGCACTTTTGAGTAAACCCAAAGGTGACTGAAAGTTGGGCCAAATAACAAGTCATGTTTTAAAATCAAAAGTAGTGTCTACTGAAAACCCTCACTTCCATCCCAAATCTCCGAAGTGATAGGAGCGGGGCGGCGCGTACAAGCACAGAAGGGTATGTGCGGTAAGCAATGCAAGACTAATTAGCAACACAGTCCACTGAAGATAATCCACACATGTGCGGCCCCGCTAGAATCAGGATCAGGTCAACCAACATACTTCCGCAATGGGTCAAACCTAATTCCAATACCATCTAAGAAACTCGCACTTTCATCCCAAAAGTATGAAATGATAGGAGTGGGACGTGGCTTATAAACACTTACAGGTGATGCGTGGTAGACAATGTAAGACTAATCAACAATACGGCCACCAGGGATAATCCGCACATGGGAAAGTCTCACACGACACGCACCGCTAGAATCGGGTCAACCAACACACCTCCACAGTGGGTCAAACCTGACTCAGATACCATCTAAGAAACCCACACTTCCATCCCAAAACTCTGAAACGATAGGAGTGGGACGGGGCTTATAAGCACATGTCGGTGATGCGCGACAGTCAATGTGGGACTAATCAAGAACACAGAGATAATCCGCACATGGGGCGGTTCCACACGTCGTGAGTCCGTTGAAATCAGGTCAACCGGCATCAACCGATTGATATTTCTATACCGTTGTATTTTTCAACTATCCTATCTCTTTGAGGAAAGGAACATCACAAAAATAGTGCACCGAGATCTCACTCAATGATTTGCAGTGTCCTGGGAGCCACCTACTCTAGAACTCAGCAGTGAAAAATGCTAGTAGCATTTGAGCAGATGCAGTTGCTAACACAATTTGTGGCTGTGCGTTAGAGATCACAAACTCCCTGGCTTAAAAATTAAATTTTAGTCACGAAACAGTTCCTCAAAGATCCCAACACAAAGAAATCATCACAACTCCCTTTACTACCACGGTTTAGTCGACAATGTTGGAAGACATCAAAGATCCGTCGGAGCCACAAATCACATCAAAATATTTGTATCATCCAAACAATTGACTATGATACCATTTGCCGAGGAGTTCGAGCCAAAGAGAAATTATCAGACCTCTTTTTTCAACCCTAAAGCTTAAGCTTGTAAGTGAAGAACAATCCCTTGTTATACTGTCCACCTATCCTATTCCGGGTTAAATTAATACTTTCGCTTGCTTTAACATATTAATTCTCATCTCCCACTCTATTTTCTCCTCCTAACAGCCTCAGTTCATTTGATCACGCAGAGATTGGTCTATGGAGCCAAGGCGGAGGCCGCAATTGCGATCGGATTTGATGATTTTATCGCCGATGCACTAAGAGGCACTGCGTATTACCAGAAGGCGCACTTGGAGGTTATAAGAGCTAATGGCAATGGGGCCATGATTGCTGAGCAGGTGTTTGAGAAAACAAAGGAAAAATTTCAAATGTATTGATGTCACGTGACCCCATTTGAAACCTCACCAAATTTTATTTTAATTCATTGCCTCTGCTGGCTTCACTCTTCTGAGTGATTATGTTTAATTTCATACTCTTCTCCAAATCATTCTCATAATCTTCAAAGAATGCAGCTATCTGTTGATGATGAGAGTATGAGAACTACTGTCTCTGCCATGGTTTACTGATCCAAAGCTACACTATGTACTTGCTCTTTTGTTTGCTGTATACATTATTATTTGGTTTTTTTGACACTTTGCACCTCCGAAATACATGGTTTTGGCATTATGCACCTAAATCTTTTAAATTTTCACTGTGCATTCCCAATTACTAATTTTTGGCACTTTGCCGATCAGACTAATTGAAAATTTCAAGCAGCACTAAAAACGCTTATTCAAGGGTATTTAGGTTCGGGCAGCACAATAATCTGGTGCGCAAAGTGTTGAAATGAGTTTTTTTTGGTGCTGCCTGGACTTAAATACCCTTGAAATTTCGCTCTGGGGTGCAAAGTGCTAGAAATTTGTAATTGGGGGGGGGGGGGGCAAAGTGCCGGAAATCGGTAATTGAGGTGTGCAAAGTGCGGGGGTGCCATTTTTATTCCCCGTGTTTTGTACATAGGGAGTCTCGGCGCACCGATTATGGTGTTGTCGTGTGATCTTTAGCTCACGGGTTTGAATCCTGGAAGCGGCAATTTGCAAAAACACAAGGTAAGATTTGTCTACCCTAAACACTTGTGGCAGTACTCTGCCCCGAACCCTCGCACATAGGATGCTTTGTGCACCGGGCTGCTTTTTTATGCTTCCCGCATAACATTGTGATTTTGCAGTATTTTCAATAATTTTCTTCGAGAACCTAGGCTCCGTTTGGGAGGATTTATTTTGCATGAACCGGACTTTAGTTAAATTAAGGTTAATTAAGGTCCGGTTCATGCGGTTTTAACCGCTTGATCGGTGAAAATAAATCCTCCCAAACCGAGCCCTACTATTATTAACATTGCTTGGTTAAAATAAATATAATAAATTTATATAGATCCTTCAGTTATATGTTTTTAGGGCATGTTGACCCATCCTTTGTGACCTACTGACCTCTGCAGTTGGATGGCTTTAGGAAGAGTGATGACCGTTTGTTTTAATTGGAATCTAGTCTCTTTGGCAGCTTTGTGATAGGTTTTTGGGCTTGGAAGTTTGGGACAGCTGTGGCGTTTGAGCAATGATAGCGAGAAACTGTGGTAGTAAACATATTGACGACGGTTTAAAGATGCGCTGGAACGTCGGTTTGGCGGGACTCTCGATCTACATTCGTTCACCACCGCACCAGAATTCTGGTGAAGGGACAAATGGGGTCTTAGAACCTGCTCAATCGGACCCATGCTCGACCGGAATCAACCCTTCTAAAACAGTGAGCCTAGTTTGTATTCTGAAAAGTATGATAAAGATTTTGTTACTACTTTAGAGTTCCTTCCAAATATCAAACAATTCATTTTTCTGCATACAGTTTTCTACTAATTAGGACTCTGTTTGGCACAGTGATGGTCGTCAACCCAATGGTTATGAAGCATTGTTTGTGACCGCCCGATCTCACCTAAGGAACTTCGCTCATTTTTATGTTCAAAACTAATTTTTTTCCTGGCAGACAACCATTATCATACAAATGTGCAATTTATAATTGTGACATTTTTTTTAATTAACTGGAGCAAAAATGCTGCGCCAAAGGAATCTAATAAATATAACTCATTCAAAGAAAAATAAAATTTAATCTTCTTTACTTTCGATAAAATTTCAAAAATAAATCATTTTAATTGGATATCTATTTATTAATGTATACAAAAAAAGTCTGGGGAATATCATGTAATGCACTACTAATGCTGCATCCCACACGATAAATCTCAGCCGTTCGCCCAATTTTCTGATTCGCTTTTGATAAAAAAAAATTGGACTCTTGATTGAGGCCTCTGTTTTGGGTCTCATGGGCAGGGTCACTGCTAGATGTGGCCCTGCCCGCTTGCCCTGGATAATCACAGAAGTGTTTGCTGGGGAGCGGCGAACCTCCCAGTGGGGGCTGGGTAGGCCACCAACGACTTCGCCGGCTGCGGAGAATTGAGGCCTTTGCTGCCATTCTTGTGGCCTACGGCCTGTCCGGCCCCCACTTGCGGGTTCGTCGGACCCCGATGAAACCGCCGGGGGTTGTTTGACGGCGAGCGGACGGGGCCATCGTTGGCGGTGGCCTTGCCCGTGAGACTCGAACGACCCCGGCAAACCTGTCGGGGGTTGTCCGGCGACGAGCGGGCAGGGCCACCGCCGGGGGTTCCGGCGGTGGCCCAGTCCGCTCGCTGCCGGACAACCCCCGATGGGTTCGACGGAGTCCGGCGAATCCGCCGGTGGGGGCCGGGCAGGCCGCCGCCGACTTCGCCGGCGGCAACGGAGGCCACCCCGTGAGGCACGCGTGGTTTACAAAAAAATTATATAATAAAAATTATATGATTTTCAACAGAGGCCACCTCGTGCACTGTCACCTTTTGGCATACCATGTAATGCTTGATGACCCTGGAAGCAATTATGGCCTTTTGGATCAAGATGGAATGGCCTGCAGTTAGTGATTAAAGCGATCCCATCCGCAGAAAACCCGATAGCCATTTCTACCGCACTAACTCACGAGTCCTCCCTGCCAGCGGCCTGCCCCGAAGCCCACCGACATGTTCGTCGCCGTTGGACAACTCCAGGCAGGCCGCCTGCAGCTCTGCCGGCGGCGGCGAGGACTCGTGAGTTCACCGGCTGCACGCTGTTTTTATTTTTGTTTCAAAATTTTAAAATATCAATAATTAAAAAAATAAACAAATAAAAGTTTAGTTATTTTTAAACAATTGTACAAAAAATCAAACAAAAAACTATAATATTAAAATAATAAATTAAACAAAATAATTTTAAATAAGCACATTGGCCGGAGCCCAGGAGCAGGCGAAAACAGCTGCCACGGGACTGATATATGATTGACAAAAACAAATTATCTAATATATGATTGATCACAAATTAAAAATTAGTTTCGTTTAATTATTTCAAAGTTTTAAATTACCACTTAAATATAATTTTTAACTTTTTTATAGGATGAAAATAAATTTTATTCCTCTAAATTAATGTTTCTCATTTACTTCTTTAGTTCACGCACTTCTGAAAAGAAGTTAAACACGTTCACATTAATTAGGGTTAACTTTTTGGAGGGGCCAGAATTATTTCATGCATTTTTTTAAATTCAACAAATTGAAATAAAATGAAATTCATTTTATATCATTTACAATTCATTGAGATGGAAGAAGTCAGTATATGCTGGTTGTTGAAAGCATATTTAGGCTCGGTTTGGCGTGGTGATGACGGTCGTTAACACGTGATTATGAACCGTTGTTCATGAACAACTGACCTCACCTAAAGAATTTCATCTAGTTCAAACTACTTTTCATTTTTTGATGGTGGTAATAACCGTCGTTATGCGAAACAGAAGCGCCAGCCGCAAACGGAGCCATATGATGGAATTATTTTGCTCTTGTGAATTATGACAAAAACACCACCATCATAAAAGGCATTTTGGCAAGATAATGGTTATATGCCCACCACTAAGAAAATAAAAGTAGTTTTTAACATAAAGTGAATGAAGTTACTTTGGTGAGGGTGGACGTCCCCGAATGAGACTTCGTACCCGCAGCAACCGCCACCACCATGTGAAATAGAGTGTTCAAATCGGAGGGGGGAGGTGGCTACTCCAAACGAAACTTTTTGGGGCGTTTCCGAAGGCGGACGGATGAAAACGGAGCAAACGACACCGAATGTTCATTTGTTTATCCTTCTTCCGGCGGCGTTTGCCCAAAACTGAGAAGCAAAACGCCCGAACAAATAGAGCCTTAAAATCAAACATTCAAAGGTGCAAGACTGCTTTCATTATATATACACGAGTCAATTCAAACTAGGGGTGCAAGCAGTTCGGTTTGGGTCAGTTTGGACCCAAACCAAAACCGAACCAATGTTTATCGGTTCGGTTCAGTTTTTTGGTCGGTTTATTCGGTTCGGTTTTCGGTTTTTTAGTTACACAATTTAAAATAATTGTGTACTTAAATATCTCAAATTTTTTTAAAAAAAAATATGATAATTAAAAATAAATATCATCATGTTTTATTTACATATGATATATTACAACTAATAGCTCATATTACATAAAAAAAATTATGATTAAATATTTTTACTGCGAAATCGAGTAATAAATACAAAAAGATATAAATAAAATCTTCTTCTTGATGTATAAAATATGCATTACAAAAATTTATTTTGGCTCAAATGATATAAAAATTATTAAGTTGATATAATTTGTGTATATTATTTAGTTAATAAAAATAATTAAAAAATCATAATTGATAATATTTTTACATATATTATTAGTCGGTGCGATTCGGTTTTTCAAAGAGGAAAACCAAAACCGAACCGAGACGTTCGGTTCGGTGTAAAATCGGGTCGGTTTGAGCGATTCGTGGCGGTTTGGTTGGTTTTCGATTTTTCATGCACACCTCTAATTCAAACTTGTCCATTATAATATAAATTATATGGCATTGGAAGACATTTTCATCGAATTTAAAAATATCAATAAAAGATTTAATGAAATAATATAGACAATCATCAAAAGTACTTCAAAGAAAGCTCAGACAGAACCTCTATTACAACTCATGTTCAAAATCTAGTCCAATTTTGAAAGCCTTAAGGGGGCCGTTCAACTCGGGGCGTGGGAATTGGCATTACCGAATAGTTTTTTGTCAGAAAACCAATATCCGCAAAAATTGATTTTGTTCAAAAAGTCAATTCAGTTGTTTGTCAGCAACATGTAATTCAACGAACATAATTGAAATTAATACATAAAAATTGTTTGGTTGCACATTGACAACGGATTTCTGGAATTGAAATTCTAAAAATTCATAATTCTTAAAACTGAACCTAAAGTTTGTCCACTCCTGAGTCGCTTAGATTGTGGCAAACAATATCTATGCATATTTAGGAAGAGTGTTCCTAAAATTTGTCCACTCTTGAGTCACTAAAATGTCATGCATTCATAATCCCTAGATTGCAACAAGAGTGCAATAGAAACACATATCATGCACCTAATCTCTATGCATGGGAACTTGTTTTTGTTCTGCTAAATGTTATTGTACACATCAAAATTTTAGCACCCTCAGCTCTACACATGAGAACTTGATCAACTAATTTTCATATAAACCTACCACGTTTTAGGTTTTGAAGCTTAGAAGATCAAATAACCTCATCATGTTTTGTTTTAGCAGCAAATTATTCTTTTATTTTCTCATCTGGTTAAGGTTATACCTGCATGTTGTGAAATAAAAGAGCCAAGAGAGGAGAAAACACTGCGAAATCTAGAAACTTTCCCAAAATTGAATCTTAGCATACAGGCTCCGAGTTAAACCATCATTCGTTAAGAATCACCTAACAAACATCATCTGTTTGAACATAAAAGTGGATGAAGTTCCTTAGGTGGGTGTAAACAAATGACAATTTAAACCCCATATTTATGACCGCTACAACGGTGCCAAACAGAGTAACAGTCTAATCATGATACTGAGGCCAAATGTGATGAAATGAAGATAAATTGACATATTACTGAATGCTGAAAACAAATCAACAGTGAGAAATCATCTCAAGCATAAGCGAACCAGTAAAGCATACCTTCCTCTGATCTTTTGCTCGACTCACAACTTCCATTATTACCAACATCTGTATGTTCTTGATCATCTTTATCTTCCTAATCTTCATCTGATCCGACTTCTATTTTCAGTTTTTAAACAGGCATAAAAATGAAAGTGCTTTTTCGATGAGAAGAAAAAACAATACTGCTTGTGTCAATGCCTTCAAGTAGGAAGAAGAGGAATAGGTGGAGGAAGAATAGGAATAGACGATGTACCTGGAGAAGGGTTTACGTCGCAGGAAGAATGAACAGCGAGAGAGAAGAAGAGGTCGGGGCTACATGAGATCGAGAGTGTCACGTGATACCTAAAACCAGCGGAATACCTAAGTCGAGGGATAAGAAATCAGGTTTTTAGATTGTAGGCTAAAACAAAAACCCGTGGATTTGGGTATGAAAGCCAGTACCATCTCAATTCTCATGCACCGAACAACATAATTGAATTGATCTCATGATTTCTCCAAAACAAAAATTAATTAGGGCCTTCTCTCTAAACATAATTGAATTGCCCCGTTTAGTAAGACGGTGTCGGAAAATGCCATTTGTGAAAGTCCGATCTCATTCATAAAACCGTATCCAAGTTTAAGTTCAAAATGGTATTTTTCTACGGCGGCAATCGCAACTATTAACATGTCAAACATACATTTCAACTACTCTGAAATTTTGAGAACCATCCGACAACCTTCATTCTGTCAGGGAGGCAACCACCACTACTCGCTGCCTCACATAAAGAAATTGGACTTTTCACATTTTGAGAAGATGATGCCTTAACATAAAAAAACAAAACATTGTTGATGACATCATGGGCTGGCCTTGGGGAGGAAATGCAAAATGATAGATGCCTGGGAAGAGATTGAAGGATCCCTCCATAGCTGAAACTGCTGTGCAAAACACGACTTGGGAACACATGCGACACAATTGCCGACAATCAAGCAACAAAGCGAACCACAGAGCAACAAAGCGAACCACAGAGCAACAGAGCAAACATTATTTATAATAGGATGAGATCATGTAAGTTTGTGCTTTGTGAGAAGAGTATGAGATCCAGTTAACAAAAACATCTTTCACAAGCTCAATTGCTGTTGCCTTAGCTCTGAAATTTACTGAGACATACAACCCAAAGACCGAGATTATAATAATCCTCCTCGTCGTCGCCTTTTACCTCAATTATTTGAGCGACTTGTTTACATTTTCTAAGATTTTCATTTATGTGACAGTCAACTTAGACTGACATTTCCAACATTCATCAATCGTATTCATACAATATTATCGACCAAATTGCTGTATGATAAAAATCGCCTAATTGCAGTATCATAAAAAAATCGTATTTTTGAAGTCATCCCCTTATAAAATTTGTCTTTTTACATTTTCTAAGATTTTCATTTATATACCATTCAACTTCGATTGACAATTCCAGCATCCATTAATCATATTCATACAATATTATCGACCTAATTGCAGTATTATAAAAATCGCCTAATTGCAGTATGATAAAAATTGCCTTTTTCAAGTCATCCTCTTATAAAAAGAAAGGCATTATTGGAAAACCTATTTAATCACAGACCATTATGCAAATGGCTGATCAAGAGAAAAATAAATAAAAAACTAAACAAAAACTATCGATATTATACAAAATTCACAATAATTAGAACCTTTTAAATTCTCAAAAAATTGATAAAAAACCATGAGGAATAATTAGTCAAAAATAATTGAATCAAAAGAGACTCACTTTTATGTAAAATTTTCAATCCTACTTGATTATTGCAGAATAAGAAACTATCTCCTGAGCATAACCTAGTTATATCTATCACTTGATTTGCAAAACCTAGTTATATCTCTCATTTGATTACTTATTTGTATGTGAAGAAATCCTAATCAACACATTCATCGTTCGTAAATCTTTCTGAGAACAGAGATGGAGACAATCAACCAAAACAGCATAACAACAAAAAAACTGGAGAACAACAAAAAATGACTCTCGGAAACATCTAAAATCAACCAAAACACCGTAAAATCGAAATGGAAACAACCCAGGAGAAGTTTGGCAAAAGATATACATAGCAGTTGCAACAGTTACAGCGGCAAGTACGAACAAGATCTATTACCTCCCCAGAAGCCATAATTCTACCGCTCCAACTTCTCATCTTCAAGACTCTTCTTCTTTTTATCTTTTTTCTTCTCACTTTTCGCACCATCTGCATCATCAGGGGCATCAGTTGCCACACAATACTCCTCTTTACTCTTCTTATTCTTCTTCTTTTTCTCCTTTGCATCTGCTTTCTCCACAATATCAGACTTACCTTCATTTTTCTCTTTCTCTACACCTGTATCCTCATGAAGGGAATCTCCCTTCTCCTTTTCCTTCTTCTTGCTCTTCTTTTTCTTCTCTTTCAAGTGTGTCTCCCCATCAACCTCCTCCACAGTATCCTCCTTCGAGGCCTTCAAAATCTTCACCTCAACCCCTGCAACTTCATCTCCGCTCTTAGCTTTCTTAACAGAGACAGTGACCCCTTCATTATCTTCCTCCAATTTACGCTTATGCCTCTCAGCTCCACCATCAACATCCTTTTCCTTCTTCTTCTTCTTCCTCTTCTCCTCTTTCACATCCAAAGACTGCTTCTCACCCTCTACCACTAAAACTGACCCCAAAACTGCGTCCGTGGAAGCAGAAGCAGCAGCAGCTCCCGCAATCATGGCATCACCGCCAAAAGGTAACGCCACATTCCTTTGCCATTCTGCCGGAGTCTTCTCATTCGGCTTGCCATGCTTGTCAAGAAAGCCCTCAGAAATCAGCTTCTTCTTCATCGATGCCCTCGGCCCAAGCCCCCACTTCCTCGGATATGTATCCCTGTCCATCACCACCCTCTTGATTTTAGCCACCGTGCCATGATCGCAGGTCGCCATTACTGCAGTTGTCATTTCAGCAATGCCAAGAGCAATAGCCTCACCCTTCGTGGTCATCAACACAACCTCCTCTCCTACCTCAATATCATTCTCAAATCTAAGAAGCCCGGGAATCATCAGCTTCGCTCCATAGCATATAGCATTTACAGCTGAATCCTTCACTACCAATCTCTTGTAGCTGGTAAGAATGACCTCAAGTGGCATCACCACTCTTCTCAAATATTTCTCGTCTTTCCAATTGTCATACACCCACTGAGCATCCAGAACATCGTGCATTGTAACCATGTTGTCTTTCTCCCCAAGAATCCCGGATCTCACTCTTCGCAGTTCCTGCATGTGCGCGCCTACTCCCAGAATGAGACCGAGATGGACACACAGAGTTCTCACATAGGTGCCCGCCTCGCACGAAATCCAGAAAACAATGAGGTGCTTTTCCGCATCGTATTCCAGGAGCTTGCTTTCGTAGATGGTCCGAATACGGAGCTGTCGCTTGACGGCGGAGATGAGCGGCGGGCGCTGGAAGACTGCGCCCGTCAGGGTTTCGAGCGCTCGGGCAACCTTCGCGGTGTCGGGGACGGCTGAATGAAGGCGGGCAATGCAGACGTACTCCTTGCCCGCTCCCTGCTGAGATTTGACGAGGCGGGTGGCACGATCAATGCAGACGATGAGGTTTCCGGTTACTTTGGGATCGAGGGTGCCGCTGTGGCCGGTCTTCTCCGACCGGATAATGCGTTTTATCCAGGCGACGACCTCGTGGGAGGAGGGGTTGGACGGCTTGTCGAGGTTGATGACGCCATACCGGAGGTAGATTTCGAGGGGGCGTTTCAGAGGGGAGTGGCCGCTGGGGAGAGGGGTGTAGTGGCCGGTGCGGACGTTGAGGCGGTCGTAGTTTTTGAGGAGGATCGGCCAAGTGGAGGTGTCGAGAACGGGGGTGAATGATTGGGGCTTGATGAGGTAGTCTTGAGAATAGGGATCCGAATCTCCGCCGGCGAAAACAGCGGGTGGATTGTCGGTGATTAGGGCGGGGCGGGAGGAGTCTCCGGCGTTCACCGTGTTCGTGTCGTTCGTATCCCTATCCTTCTTCTTCTTCTTCTTCTCCAAAGAGGGGACGGCGGGATTGAGTTCCGGCGTAGACATGAGAGTGGGGTTTACGATCGGAAATTGTGGCGAGGGTTAGGGTTTAAGGTGGAAGAGGGTGGAGGCTGGACGACGACGACGAGTCATAGAATGATGCGGCGGCCCAGATTTCATTTTTGAAGGGTTTTCGAACGGGACTTTTGAAATCATCTCTGTTATTGGAATCTCGATGCTACGTGGACGGCGGTGATGAAGTCTGTTCTAGGGTTTCAGAGGAAATAATATTTATTAAATGGGCCTTTTAGGGTTTTGATCAAACTTTGGCCTAAATAGAAATTTTCTCATCCTCTTTCTTTTCATCTACAACAACTAGTTTTGCTGGCGCTCAATGCTCTAGGATGCATCAGTATTTATCGTGTTGGACGTAATTGTTGCGGCAAACACTCTTTTCAAGCATGATATGGGATCTACGGTCGTCACACTGAGCTCATTGTCACAATGATCGACAACAATCCTATCAAGCATTACCTATTATTTGTTTTTTACAGAATGATCTCAACATCCTATCCACAAAAATTAAGATGCCAACTACTAAAACATGGAGTGAAGGAATTACTAGAAATGTGAGGGATAGTCATCAATTTATTTTGACATGTTGCAACCATTATTAAATTGATAAATATTCATCATTAAGAATGTAACATAAAGGGGCGGGACAAATTCAAGGTACAAAAAGAATAAGTAGCCATACCTCGCCGACGATGACACCATACTTCACCGACGAAATGCGAAGTCATCAGACGGACTTCAACTCAAGCTAACTCATTTGGATCTTTTTCGTCACAAGTCATTCTTGCAAACATTAAATTCTCACTAGCTAAACTACTAAGCAAAAAGCTAACATACACATACACAGTTTTTTAGGGCTATTTTACCACAGACTTACATCCATGACTGAAATTTTTGCTCAGATCAACTTTACAAGGCTCAAGCAACTTGCCGGGCATAGTAAATGCTCCCATAAATTATGCTCAATAAAGGCCTAACATTATAACCTTCATAACATATACATTATGCTCTATCAAGGCAGCTTGAACAACAAGTCTTGTGAATTGCAAGCTGAACAATGTGTTTTTTGCAAGAAATATTGAATGTCCTATGAATTTCGTCCTTTTACAACCGCAAGATAGACAGTTTGAATGGATAACACATGCACACCGAAGAACAACACAAGTTTGAATACGTATGCTTGCACGGTGCAGAGCATGTAGACTGCAATTGAAATATAACTGTAACAATCCAAAAATTGAATGACAACGCGACCCACCTTTCGACATGACGATAACGCGGTCGGGTAGGCCTCCGACTAGGACCATCCTTCAACGGTTCCATTAAACCAGACAAAGGGTGTACTTAAACAAAACCCGACAAATCGGCCCAAATCAAACCAACTTTACACTGACCAGAATGGTTCCAATGGATCAACTGTTGCTTGAACAAAATGAGGCGTTAGAAGTTATATAATTTCAATGATTTCAATATATTTGATAAATCTTTAAATGTATATATTTTATGCATTAAAGAACTTGAAAAATACCTTCAATGATGAAAAGAACTTTGAAAATTACCTTATGCATAGTTATTTGTTATTAGTCATTAGGTCTAAGGGTGCGCAAAAAGAACTGCAAAGCCAACCCGAAATCGAACCAAATTGATCAATTTGGGTTGATTATGTGGTTCTTGGCTCAGTTCTGATTCCATGAAAAAACTCGGAATGATCTTTTGGGGCGCCTCTTAGTTACTGGGGTCGATAAGGCTTGTTGCGGCCAAATTCGGTGTTCATGTAAACAACTCTAAATTATATTGTCTTAATCAGGGAACAGTTGAGCGTGCAAACAAACAATGTAAGTTGAAATAACCGGCAAATTTTTTTTTTTAACATGAAAAACCTCGAAAAAGGTAAAAAAATCACGTGATCGGAGCTGTGTCAACCAAGCTTTCACTATTCTTTGGTGTTGTACATGACTGTAATGAGAAGGCGAGGGCGACATGCCACTCATCGATACAATTTGCAGAAGGAGAGAGGGGACACCGAGAGTGACATGTCACCGCTCGAGGAGCTATATATCCTATTGGTTGTTGCAGAGAGCGCCGCGTTCTGCATGACTTGGAGTCTATATGTATTTTGCTAGTGCTCAGAAGCTGTGATTGTGCGTTCTGCATGGTTTGGAGTCTGTGACTTGTCTCCTGTTACTTGCGGAGGAGTTTGGAGCGGAAGGCTTGCAGTTGAGTCTGGGTGCTGAGCACGCTGCACGCATAGCAGAGTGCGTGCAAAGTGAAGTGTGAGCATGGTTGTGGCGGCTCCGTCGTGTGTTGTGCATGCGGTGGTTGGGGGCGGTTCCAAACATGTGTTAGTGGGGTGGATTTTGGTCATCCGCACACCCCACTTGGTAAAAAGTTTAGTTATTTGTGGCCAAAAATTTCTATAAATGAAGGAGACCCATCAATGCTGATTTTTCTTAACTTCAAAAATTTTATAAAGTTATAAACCGAATACAAAATATTTTTGATTATTATTTTGATCGTATTAATTAATATAATACAAGATTAAACACTTCGTAAACCCACTCCGTTCACCAAATGACCCTTTCCGTCTACTTAACGTCGAATCCCCACCGCTACGACCTCGTCGGCCTCCTCTCCGCCGCCGCCAGCCGCCACCACATCGCGGAGCTCCACGCCCATCTTACAACCTCCAACTTCCTCGCCGACACCTACCTCCACTCCCTCCTCGTCTCCCTTTACGCCGGCTACGGTTCTCTCGACTCGGCCACCACCGTCCTTCTCTCCCTTCCTTTAGCCGTCGCAAGCGCCGGAAAATACCAACATCCGGCCTCCCCCGCCGCGTGCACCGCCGTCCTCTCTCGCCTTTCTCGCTCCCCGTGCTCCGCCGACGCCCTCTTCCTCTTCTCTCGCCTCCGCCGCCTTGGCCTCCTCCGTCATGCCAACCGCTTCACCTTCTCCGCCGTCCTACCAGCCTGCCGCCATCCCTCATCAGGTTCCCAGCTCCACTCCCTCTCCCTCAAACACGGCGTTTCCGAAGATCTCTTCGTCTCCTCCGCCCTCGCCGACATGTACGCCAAATCCTCCGACATGGACTCATCCAAGCAGGTGTTCGACGAAATGCCTAGCCGAAATCTCGTTTCCTGTAACACGTTAATCGTGGGCTACCTCCACAACCGCCTCTTTCACAAGGCAATTCTAGCCTTCCGCGAGCTTCTTCTCCCTCTAGCCAAACCCGATCAAGTCAGCTTCTCCAGCGCTCTGAGCGCGTGCGCCTACTCCGGCGAGCTCAGCGCCGGCCGAGCCCTTCACAGCCTCGTCGTAAAGTCCCTGTCGGATTCGGTAGCCTACGTTAAAAATTCGCTCATCAACATGTATACCAAGTGCGGCCGCATTGACGATGCCTGCAAGCTGTTTAACAAAACATCAGAAAAAGACGCAGTCGCCTGGAACATAATGGCCGTCGCCTGCATTGAAAAGGAACATTTTGAAGAAGCAGTGGGATTCTTCCTCTTCATGAGAACAGTTTCCATCGACCCCGACGAGGCTTCCTTCTCCACCGCCCTCCACGCCACCGCGAGCTTAGCCGAACTTCTTCTGGGCGCAGAAATCCATTGCCAGGTCGTGAAGCTCGGTTTCACGGAGAACCGCTGCATAAGCAGCTCTCTGATCACCATGTACTCCAAATGCGGTAGCTTAGAGGACGCGCAGGTCGCCTTCGCAGACGCCAAGCATCACTTGAACGTTGTCTCCTGGACGGCCATGATCGCCGGACTCCAGCAACACGGGCACGCCGACCGCGTTCTCCAACTGTTCGACGAAATGCTGGAAGCCGGTCTTGAACCAGACGGCATCACATTCGTATGCGTTCTCTCGGCCTGCAGCCATGCCGGGCTCATAGAAAAGGGGTTCATGTACTTCGGGTCCATGTCCCGCGATCACCGCAAGATTCCGGCCAACGAGCACTATGCGTGCATGGTGGATATGCTCGGCCGGGCCGGCCGGCTCGATGAAGCAAGGCTGTTCATTGAAGAAATGACTGTTACGCCCGACGCCTCGGTCTGGGGAGCCCTGCTAGGCGCTTGCCGGAATCGTCAAAACCTGGAAATGGGCATCGAGATTGCCTCCAAGTTGTTCCAGATTGAGCCCCATAACCCCGGAAACTATGTTCTCCTGTCAAACTTGTATCTTTCGTTAGGGAAGATGAAGGAGGCGGACGAAGTGAGGAAGCTCATGAGCATCAATGGCGTCAAAAAGGAGACGAGCTGCAGCTGGGTTGCGGTGAGGCACACAACGTTCGTGTTCACAGTTCATGACAGGTCGCACGCCAGGACGGAAGAGATCTACGAGATGCTGGAGAAAATGGAGAAGCTGGTGAAAGAGAAGGGATATGTTGCAGACACTTCCTCCGCCCTCAACGACGTCGAGGGGTATAAGGAGACTGGCCTGTGGCATCACAGTGAGAGAATTGCGCTCGCCTTTGGACTGATAAGTTTGGGAGAGGGGGTGCGGATTCGAATCAATAAGAATCTGAGGACTTGTGGGGATTGTCATACAGTTATGAAGCTTGTTTCAGAGATTTTCAGGCGAAAGATAACTTTGAGGGATGCAAAAAGGTTTCATAATTTTGAAGATGGGTCATGCTCCTGTAAAGATTACTGGTGATCTCTGAAAATTCCTAATGGAGTAATGATGGATTACTAAATATAAGGAAGAAAAATGAGATTAGGAAATAGTAGAAGAAGAAGAAAATGTAGTAGTAGAAGAAGAAGAAAGAAGAAGAGAAGAGGATTGATACATTGAGCTTGTGGATATTTGTTTGTGCATTTGCAAATTGGCTCAAAGCAATTGAAGCTTGCCTAATTAGCTCATCAGAGTCAAGCTTTAGCCCTCCAGAGCTTGACCTAAGTCCATAGGGTCAACCAAATTGGATTGGAATAAGTTCCAATTTTGGTTGTTCCAATGTCTTGACTTCTATGCTTCATCTTGAGGAAAAGTGCTAGAAAAATAAACATGACTGGATAACCTCATTCCACTAAGTGTGTTAATATATATTATTCAATCAATGCTTGTAGGTTTATTGAGATTAGTGAGAAACACATTGAACGCCATAACGTGTAGACTCTTGAACATAGATTAAACTCGTGGGTAAATCTCATCTCATATATCTATACTAATAGATTAAGGGAAGCCTTCGAACCGTCCGTAATTTTGGCATTGACCCTTTTGCCCCTGCTGCTCCGCCACTTCCGCTCTTAAAAAGCGAACTTCTTTCACGCCGTTTAAGCCGCTGCTTCCTGTTCTTTCCTTCTCTCCGTCACGCCAGCTGACATTATTCTTAAAAAACTTCCCACCGTCTCTTCTTAAAACAATAAGAATTAATAGGCATTAACTCCGCCGCTGATCATCCGCCTACCTGCCTATGCCGCTGTAATGTTTTCGCCGCTTAATATGATCTTCCTCTATATATAGATCTCTCCACCAGCTTCTCGGGCTACTCCAGAACACTGGCCTCTTCATGGCGAGCTCCTCCCATGGCCGACCCTTCCCCTGGCGAGCTCTCAACTCCGGCAAGCTCTACCTCCCCCCTCTCTCTCCATCTTTCTCTCTCGCAAAGTGGTAAAATAGGCAGAAAAAAACGCAGTGCCTTCCCAGCCATCGTCCGCTTCCCGTCGTTCGCTCAGGCGTTGTCCCGACCATCGTCGATGCTCTCTGAGCGGCGTTGCCGTCGACGGCGACAACGCGTGTCGCGGGGGCGTTGTTCGGTCTGGCGTTAGAGGAGCAGAACTGGATGGTGATCGGAGTTCTCGGAGCCGTACTGCCGCTTCTGCGGATGTTAAACATTGCGAAGGTTGCGAGGATCTCCGGAGCAGTGAAGGGGTTGATCTCGGTAGCGAGAGCCGATGCGAGAGCATTGAGCAGAACGGCGTTGAGACTGATGGTTGGCATGGTGGAGACCAATGAAGGAAAGACGGCGATTCTGGATGGGGGAGCAGTGGAGGCGGTGGTGGCGATGGGCCCATGAAGATTGTGTTGAAAATTGATGCTCAACATTTTTATTTGTTCATTTTAAATATTTCAGTTGATATATGCGGTGAAAGGATCTGTTATGATATATCATAACATCACTTCAATATATCATAGTAAGCACAACAATTTATCATCTGAGTTGCCTGTTATTTCTCTCTTTTTTTCCATTAAACTTATGTAGAGTTTGTGTTCTCATTTTGATTTCTTGATGAGTTGCAGCAATATGTTACTTATCAAACCCTCAAATGAAAACCGAGCAAACCCGCATCCTAATGGTTTATGAGTAGATATGTGGATGGGAACTGATTATGGGATTTCAAAATTTTCATCTATATGTGAGGACCAACGACATGTTGTGTTTTGTTAGGATGAGATGGTTGTGCGTCTCCCCTACTGCTCTACCTACTTTGGTGTTAACATAGCCTTGTTGAGGCATCTAATTGATTGCGATAGAGTTTTGGTTTTCATTTGAGCTTATTACCTCTGATGAAACTCTAAGAATATGTCTGGGAATTCTAAAAAAAATTTAATTCCCTTAATTCAATGAAATTGAGAAACATTATATTTGATATTTTAAATTTTTATTTATAATGATGTTTTTTCTATACAAATATTTGTAGTCAATCAGAACAGTCCAAATATTTAATTTCATCTTGACAACCTAACGAAATAACTGTGTAAAGTGTCGCGCTTATTTACAAACCTCATATCTGCGTCATTTCAATGTTAAAAATATATATTGGTTTACACTTCGTTTGGGGGTTGCCTAGCTGCAGAAGCGCCGCCACGCCGGATCACTGTCAAGGCGGGGGTACTGTCGCGTAGGTCACTGGGGCCCGTACTCCGGGGGCCACGAGTGGCGCGTGCGATGCCGAGCTGGTGAATTGCGTCAAAATGGGCAAAGCCTGCCTCTAATCGAATCAACATCGAATTCTGTCTGTAAGAATATCTCTGTAGTTGACATTCCGTCAATATTATGTTGAAGTATGCGTCGATATAATTCTTTGAATGCTGTCAACTTATCAATTTAAGTTGCTCTGACTTCTATTCAAAGTAACGTCGAATACCATTCGAAGTTGCGTCAACTTCTAGTCGACGCATGTTGGCAAATCATGACTTTTCTCTTAAATTCAGTATTCATTTTTTATGTCCTTTATATCAATAAGATCATAGGACTTCTAAGACCAAATTACTCTCACTATATAGATAATAAATTTAGGATGTAAAATTACTAAAAATAATTTGTTAAGATAAATCATAAGAGTTTTTCCCAACACTCATCCAAACTTCATGGACTTAATTTATTTTTCTATTTTTTCTGTACTCAGAGCTTGTAACAGAACGATGATCTGTCACCCTCCGAGAAAACTTCCAAAATTTGTAAACTCAAAGCTATATAATAGATTTTAGTCTAGCACCGATCCGACCATGTGGTTTTTCACGGTAAAAAAAGTCATTCGTCATTGCTGCTGGATTTCATAAACTGTTTGCGCGCCCGTTCCAACTCCGAACTAAGACAATCCGATTCTCTGGACCGGAGGAAAACCAGGTGACCCGCAACACATCTAAAATCATTAAAAACTTAACAGAAGGTAATTTAGGAACTTATTTTAAACTCTGATTTAATTTTTTTTTGGATCAGTACGATAAAAATAAAAATATAGAGATCCATTTTAAACTTGGGCTAAAATTGGGGGACCTGTTATTTTGCCCTTTTAAAGCTCTCACGAGTCCAAGTGACGCATGCAGAAGCAATGGAGTGTCATTTGCATAATCGGAGCCAAATAGAGCCTTACTTTTAACGAGCAGAATGTCACACCAGCCCACCAATCTTTAGCCCGATGCGCGTGGGGTTCTTCGTTATTTTTCGATCACAAAGGAGTGAAGCAAAATACCCCAACAATATAACAGAATGAAAAGTAATCAAAACTTTCATTACAATTCCTAAGGCAATCACAAAGACCCTCGATCAAAATGCAAGTACTTAGTGTCACAAAGTTTCATAGCTCTCACTCTCTCCCTCCCTCCCATTCACGCTCTCGCCCTTCCTCTCCCTCCCTCCCTCTGCGCCCTCGCTCTCTCGCGCTCCCTCCCCTCTCGCTCTCCCTTCTCCCTCCCTCTCCGTATCTTATTCTGTGTGTATTTCTGCTAAGAGTGAAGGTGAGGTTGACTTAACCAGCTGCCAAGGGTGACAAAACGAGCTATAAGGCTCCACAGACTAAGGCTTGAGAAGAGATTCAACACTAAATCCGTGGCAAGCAGCTTGTATGCTTTCCCCCAGAGGAAGTCAAATCCCACTGCCTCCTTGAAAGAGAGATGTCCCAAACCACTAGACGACGAGGGCAGACCCGTCCCAACTGTCATCACACTATGACAATGGTATGCGTAGTTTTTCGGAACCGTCAATATTCAATCATCATAATAAGAATAAAATGTATTGATTTCTCGTTAATTACATCGGTCATAAAGTCTTTCGATTATGACCGGAAAGATTACATAGCTGAAATGGCTGGGAACCAATCATAGACGAGAACACTTACTTCCATGATTTGGAACAGGAATGATGAAAAGCTGATAACTTGGTGCTGTAGCAGCTGTGTTAAATGCGTTCCTGAAAGCTGTCTTCCTTCTCATCCAGCTTCTTCTTCAATCTGCATGACTGCATCAGTTTAGTCACACCAACAATTTCAAACTTACATGAATCATATCACACTAGATTCATGAATCTTCCATAAATTGTCAATCTATGCGCTATCTAAAAAGCAAAACATCATTTTGATGAGAGCATCAAGTCATCACAACCGTCCATTCCACAAAAGGTAAAATTCAATTATGGTGTTACATCTTACGCTTTCGGTCACTAAAAACACGTGCCCGAGTATTCGTGCTTTTTTCTCTAGTCTTTTTTATATGCCGATAATCTACGTCAAGATGTTGAGATCCTTCGGAATGTCTGTTGTATGTTTTTAACATGTTGATGAAAATTGATTCAGAATTTCACAATGTCAGCATTTTGTCAAGGAGTTGCTTGCCGAATAATTGGCCTTGAGCATAGAAACAAAAATAGAAATGTGTCCCTAAATTGCAATAATGCACACACGCGCTAGCAGTCATGCACGGGATTACCCGTGCATGTAAATAGGCTCCGCATGTGAGCACCCAAAATATCGGCCCACGGGATCTACCCGTGTGTGCTACCAGGCTCCGCCCAAGCGCACTACCAAGTTGGACCCATGTAACTAACTAGGAAAAAAAGGAAACAAAATTGCAACATGGTCTTATATGAGGATCGTTAACTCTTTTAAAGAGCTTCCTTTAATGTAGTTTAGGTAGATAGAGAGAGAGAGAAGAAAAGAAATTTGCTCACCGTGCATTTCGTTCTTCCCTTGCATCAAGAGCCACAACTTCTTCATTTGACAGAATATCCACAATGGGTTCATACAAGTACCAATCCTTCCTTTTTCTAAATAGCATCAACAACAAAGTTACATATGAAATTTGCATTGATAATTTTTAATGTGCATGGTTATTCAAGTTAAACATAAAATAAATGAAATCAACCAAAAAAATACAAATAAAATTTGCCTTAAACAATTTTCTTATGTGCATGGTTCAAGTAAAACATAAAAAATATCCTTAACCAACTACTTTCGTTCGTTCAGATTCGTGTATCAGTCAGAACTTATTCTGCCCTCATTTGGGAAGGAAGAAACCCCGACTCAGATCCATGGACACCGGACCGCAGCCATGGTCTGGCATCTGTGATCGAAATTTCCTGTGCGTGCTGTCAGCAGATCACCTGACCGCTGCAGCACTCCGGATTCGCACCGCGGGAGATTTGTGGCCCCATACGAGGCCTAAATTAGTAAGGGACAAATATCCTTTATGTCAATTGAATGGTTTATTTCAACAAATACGGAAATACCCAATATATTTAGAACTGCATCTGAAAAATGAAGAACAGTGGAAGAGACTAGTTGTACTTGGCAATTATGGAACAAGATACAGAAGGAAAAAGATCCATCATATTACAAGGTTGACTTTCCTCAGAATGGCACTGCTACTCACAAGGTTATCTTACTTTAATTCTTCTAACCCATACCACTTCACCCGCACACACCGTCCGAAACCAAATTTGAACGCCTCATCTTAAACACATATTATGATATATAATCGGCCAATATCCGCTACATATGATGTGATTAATCCGACGAGATCAAGATGAGAAAACTAACAAACACATTTCAACAAAGATTATTTTTCTTTCAAATACTTGCAGCAGAATAAAAGTAATCAAAGAACATCACATTCAAAATTTCTTTAATCTAGACTGCAAAGTCAAATATCCATAAGCTTATACATTGTTTATACAAAAAATATATATGTATCTAACATATGACTGTGTTCCTGCAAGCACAATCATTTAAAACAAGGTCCATCAATCCATCCAATGCTTATCACATAACATATCAGTAGAAAGGAGGAAAAATAATTGGTTGCCCTAAATTGGGCCCAACACACATACATATACATATATATATATATATCTTTATATATAAGGGAATATAGATATTTGGGGGCACACCATGGATTGAATATTGGCCATTGGATCATGAGAGAGAGTATGAGAGGAGGGATATTTATGAGAGAGAGTGGAGGGAGAGGGAAAGAGAGGGTGTAGGAGAGAGAAGGAGAGAGAGATAGAGGGGGAGTGATAAAAAGAGAGAGAAGGGGAGAGATTAATTAATTTTTATAGAATAAATTTTGCAAAATTTTATAAAATAAAAATGGGAATAGTACTTCATATTTTTTTGTGGTCATTTTAAGTACTCATATGTATATGTTTTGAAAAAAAAAATTTGGATGTGTGCGCAACCCGCTCATAGGCGGGCGCAGCCCGCAGTGGCCCATCTAGCACGGCCGAAGCCCGTGAGCAGGCGGGCGAAGCCCGCCTGGATGCGGCCGAAGGCCGCCCGAGAGCATCGAGCACGGGCGTAGCCCGTGCGAAGATGCTCGTATATATATATATATATATATATATATATATATATATATATATATGACATCATTCATGTGACATCACGTGAGATAAATAGCGGGAAAAATAAAACTTGAACTAAAAACGCGTATGAAGCGTATATTCAACTTTCCCCCTCAAGTTGAGAATATATATCGATCATTCCCAACTTGATTGTATTGTTAATGAAGTTGTCACTGCTCAACCCCTTGGTGAAGACGTCAGCTAGTTGGTCATGTGAGTTCACGAATGGAGTACATATATTTCTCTTGTCTAGGTGATCTTTGATGAATTGTCTGTCAACTTCAACATGTTTCGTCCTGTTGCGTTGAACCGGATTGTGAGCAATACTGATGACCGCTTTGTTGTTGCAGTAGATAGTAGCTGCTCTGTTCACATGGAGACCCATATCTTGGAGAATTGTCATCAACCACAACCCTCACATACTCCCTGCGACATAGCCCTATATTCTGCTTCAGCACTTGAGCGGGTCACAACATTCTCTTTCTTGCTCTTCCGTGATCCAAGGTTTCCGCCCACAAATGAGCAATACCCGGTAGTAGACTTTCTATCGTCTTGACTACCGGCCCAATCGACATCTGTAGACACTTCAATTTCCACAGGTTGGTTTGCAGAGAACAGAATCTCACGTCCTGGAGA
Source organism: Platanthera zijinensis (assembly GCA_039513925.1). Taxonomy (NCBI): domain Eukaryota; kingdom Viridiplantae; phylum Streptophyta; class Magnoliopsida; order Asparagales; family Orchidaceae; genus Platanthera; species Platanthera zijinensis. The sequence goes on along the minus strand of CM077080.1, from coordinate 246,149,844 downwards.
CTTCTTGAGGTATCTCAACACCTGATACGCGCCTGCTGATGGCGAACTGTAGGAGAGTGCATGAATCTACTTAGGACACCAACAACGTACGTAATATCGGGGCGAGTATGAGATAGATATATGAGCTTCCCAACCAGTCGTTGGTACCTTGAAGCATACTTTCTCTCAACAAGTATCCAAGGTTGTCAGGATTGAGATCCTAGGTGGGATCGTTTTGAGGTTGGATCGGATCGGATCGAAGATCGCAAGATGCTACAACATTCATAAATTAAGACAATTTTTTTAACATTAAATTACATGCTCAATTAATAAAAAATCAATAAATTGAATAGTATGTGAATAACTATATTAAATTGTTTTGAATAACTAAATCAAAAAGATAATATCATACTAAATTCACTTTCAGTTTCAGGTAAGACACTTAATGTTTACTAACAATAAAAACAAATCTGAATTGGAAGCGACCGAAGAAGCCGCTCTTGACCTCCGTTTGCAGTCGACAATTGACACTTGGGATAAGGTAAAACATGATATGATTCTATGATGGGGTATGGGGGCGGGATTGGGATAAGGTTAAACAATGAGTTATGGGCATTGGACCGGTTGAATAAGGTAAGGATAGGGTTGGACATGTTTCCACTTACCTTTGGCCAGACCGGTAGAATCGGTTCAGGATCGCGATCCTAAAGATCCTAAGATCTGGATCGCGATCTGAGTCGTAGATATGCCAATTTAGATCATAGGTAAGTTCCAGATCGATTTACAAAATATAGATCATAGGATCGTAAGATCCTACAATCCGAATCGCGATCCTGATAACCATGCTAGTATCAACATCAATCTTATGATTAACCTCAATAAGTGTATCCACGCGAGCACACCCGAGCATCCCAATTTCCTCCAGAAGGTCAAGGGTATACTTTCTCTGAGAGATGAAGATCCCCTGACGAGACCTCACTACTTCAATTCCCAATTAGTATTTAACCTTCCCCGGATCCTTGACTTCAAATTCTTTGTCCAATTAATTTTTCAAGTGCACGATCTCCTCTATATCATCTCCTGTAATGATGATGTCATCCACGCACACAATAAGAATCGAAACTTAAGCTCCTCTCCTCTTGATAAAGAGTGTATGATCAGTCTGTCCTTGAGTATAACCTAGTTGAAGCATGGTCTTATTAAATCGTCTAAACCAAGCTCTGGAGGACTGCTTCAAGCCATATAGGGACTTTTGCAGACGTAAGACCTTTCCACTGGACCCTTCTTTGGTAAAGCCAGGAGGGACAGTCATGTAGACTTCATCTTCCAAATCACAATGCAAGAATGCATTTTTAACATCAAGCTGTTGTAACTCCCACCCACGACAGACAACACAAGAGAGGATCACCTGAATAGGGTTCATCTTTGCAACAGGAGCAAAAGTTTCTTGATAGTCAATTTCTTGGGTCTGGGTATACCCTTGAGCGACCAAGCGAGCTTTATACCGCTCCACCACCCCATCTTGATTCTGCTTAACAGAGAAGATCCAGCGCAATCCAATAGTTCGCTTCCCAGGGGGGACACGAGCAAGCCGTCATGTTCTATTTTTCTCCAAGACACACGTCTCTTTTTCCATAGCCCGTTTCCACTCAGGTATCTGAACAGCCTCCTGCCAGGTCTTAGGAATCACAATAAAAGAAAGAGATGAGATAAAATCTGTGAGCCTGAGAGAGGTGAGAGTAAGAAATGTAATTGGCAATAGGGTGTTTGGTGCCACCTGTTTTACCTTTAAGACAAGCAATGAGAACATGGAGGTCATCGTCTGAATCTGGAGCGAAGACAGGCACCGACACCGATGGTACATCCACGGTTTGTACTTGTTCAGCCGTCCGAGGTCTGCGAGAGTATGTATATAATATAAGAGGAATATAGGTAGTAGGTATGGAAGCAGTAGTAGATGAGCTAGGAGCCGGAGGAGGGGGGATATGAGGAGAAGCAACAATTGGGAGAGGAGAGTCAATAGTTCCGTCATAGTTACTACTCGTCTCCCTCCGACGAGGACTAAAGTAGGACTCCCCCTCACGAAAAGTAACATCAATAGTACAATAATAGGGACGTGTAGGAGGATGATAACACCTATATCCTTTGGTGGTAGGAGAGTAGCCAACGAAGACACATCAGAACGAGCGAGCATCCAGCTTATCGCGATGCGGGGTATGAACATGAACAAAGCAGACTAAGACAAAGATGTGAGGGGCGACATGAGAGGTGTGGGCAAGTAGTTCTTGGCTAAACAGTTGAGGGGCGTATCATAGGGAATGGAGCGAGACGGAAGACGGTTAATGAGATGAGTAGCAGTTAGAACTGCATCACCCCTGTAGGACTTGGGAATGTGCATTGCAATTAACAAACACCGAGCAATCTCCATTAAGTGTCAATTTTTTCCGTTCTGCAACACCATTTTGAGTAGAGGTGTGGACACAAGTGGTTTGATGAATAATGTCATGTTCGGCAAGATATGTACCGAACGCTCACCGATCATCATATTCCCCACCATTATCACTACGAAGTACATGAATTGTGTCGTTGAACTGAGTGTCAACCATTCGATGAAAGGACTGAAAGCAAGTAAGCACATCACACTTTCTTTTAAATAAATACGAGAATGACAATTGTTAGAGGATATAAATATGTATGTGAACCCGGTTAATGAAGTAATTTTCACTTTTTCTCTCGTAACATGGTATCAGAGCGCGATACGCTCCGCTAGGGTTCGCTCGCTCCTCTCGCATCTCTCGCCGCTCGCCGCTACACGCATCCCCGCTGCTCGCCGCTCGCGCCTCTCGCATCTCTCGCTCCGCTCGCTACTCGCCGCATCCCCGCGCTCCGCCCCGTCTGGTTCCTCCCGTGCCCTAGACGGAGGCGCATGCGATGACGCCTGCCGTCGCTCCTGCTGCCGATCTCTGGCGCTAGAGGAAGGGCCGATCTCCTCTGTCTCTGCCTGATGCCTGATGCCGACCGCTACCTGAAGCTGCTCTCTCCTGGTTTTCTCCTCTGCCTGAAGCCGCCTGCTGCCGATCTCCTCTCTGCTCGGCTGCCCTAAGGTTTCTGTCCAAGGTCATGGGGGACTCGGTCACGAGCACCAATCTGACGCCTGTTCCCTCAGGGGATCCTACCAACATGTTTCCTTCCAATGCAAGGTTGGCTACCACTATCCTTACCTCCTCCAACTTTCAGTTGTGGAAAAAGGGGGTTACTATGTCTCTAGCAGGCATCCGACGTACTCACCACCTTACTCGGCTTCCTACTCATGCCGTGGGAAGCGCCGAACACGACGATTGGTACAGTGATGATTGTCGTATCTTTGCGCTCCTTCTGAGTTCCATGGATCCATCTGTTCAACAAATGTGCAAGAATTGCGATAGCACTAAGGAGCTGTGGGACACCCTGCATATGATGTTTTCTCAAGCTAACAACCTCTCTCGTCTTGGTGAACTCTTTCCCAAGATGGCTGAGCTTCGCCAAGGAGCCCGTCCTGTCACTGAGTACTTTGCTGAATGGAAGGTTCTTGCCGATGAAATCCTGGATCTTTGGGAGATCCCCTCTACTCGTGAAGGACATCAGGCTCAACGTGAGCATCTGGTCCTCATCTGGCTTCTGAACGGACTTGATCCAAATTTTTCAACAACCAGAACGGAAATGCTTGCGAGTCCTTCTACTTTGCAGACTGCTAGTGTGTTCCATCGTCTGACTAAAGCGGGCTCTGCCGCTTCTCCTGCTGCTCTACATGTTTCCTCCAGCGAGTCCATTGCGCTGGCCTCTCGAGGGGGAGGGGGCACTAGCAGCAGAGGTGGTCGGTCTGGTTCTGGACGTGGTCGGGAGACTGATACGCGTCATTGTACTCATTGTGGACGTCGTGGTCACACACGGGATACGTGCTGGCTCGTGCATGGGAAACCAGACTGGGCGGCCAAAACCTCGTCAGCTTCACCTCGATCTGCTCATGTTGCCGACTCGACCCCGGCTCCCCCGGGTCACCTCACGGTCCAACTCTCTGAGGAGGATTATCGTCGCCTGCAGGCTCTTCCTGTTTCTTCTCCACCTCATAGTGCTGCTGTCGCCCAGACTATTCAGCCTGCCTGCACTTCCCAGACCACCCAGCGCCCAGTTCAGTGGCTGGCAGATTCTGGAGCTTCTGACCACCTGACTAGCTCTTCAGGTATCTTGCATTCGTATCATACCCATTGTGGATCCTCCATTACTGTTGCAGATGGCTCCACTGTTCCTATTGTTGGCTTTGGCAGCTGCAATGTGACACCGGATATGCCTCTATCCTCGGTTGCTCATGTTCCTCAATCTGCTTACAACCTATTGTCCATTAGTAAGCTTACTCGTGATTTAAACTGCACTGCTATTTTCACATCTTCTGGTTGCATGTTTCAGGAACAGTCGACGAGCCGTATTATTGGTAGAGGAAAGCTGCGTGGTGGTGTTTATGTTTTGGATGAAGTTTCCCACATTGCCTGTTCTGCTGCTTCGGCCAAACTCTTGGACCTCCACTACCGTCATGGTCATCCCTCTATGCAGGTCATGCGTCGTTTGTATCCTGATTTTGGGAAAGTTTCCCATCTCAGTTGTGAGTCGTGTTTGTTTGCTAAACTCCATCGAGTTAGCTATGTTCCTCGTGTAGATGTTCGTGCTTCTGCACCTTTTGATTTACTTCATTCTGATGTCTGGGGACCGTGTCCTGTCCCTACGTTGTTAGGACACAGATATTATGTTACCTTTATTGATGATTTTTCTCGCATGACATGGGTTTACTTAATGAAAAATCGCTCTGAATTACTATCTATTTTTCAACATTTGTGGAATGAAATTTTTACTCAATTTTCTGTTCGTCTGAAATGTCTTCGTACCGATAATGGGAGGGAATACGTGTCACATGCCATGTCTAGCTTTCTTTCCACCAAGGGTATCATCCACCAAACCAGTTGCCCTGATACCCCCCAACAAAACGGAGTTGCCGAAAGAAAAAATCGACACCTTCTTGAGGTAACCCGGGCTATCCTTCATCATACGCATGTTCCCAAACACTTTTGGGGCGATGCTGTTCTTACCGCTGCCCATCTCATTAATCATCTTCCTACTCATATACTTCAGGGGGAGACACCCTCTCACATCCTTTATCCAGACCACTCGGGGCCTCCTCTACCCTTCAAGGTCTTTGGGTGTGTTTGCTATGTCCGGGATGCTCGTCCCTCCGTTTCCAAACTTGATCCTCGCTCTTTGAAGTGTATCTTCCTTGGATACTCTCGGACTACCAAGGGATATCGCTGTTATTCCCCTGAACTCCACAAATACATCATCTCTTCAGATGTTGTCTTCCTCGAATCTGTCTCTTATCGTCCTCCTGGCTCTCCCCTTCCCACTTCATCTTCTGATCTCTCTCTTGATGAGATGCTAGTTCCTCGTCCTGACTCTGCCCTCGTCTCTCCGACTGACATACTGTGCCCCCTTTGGGGACAGGTCTACTCTCGTCGCACTTCTGATGGAACTGAACTACCACCATCTCAGCCTACCTCAACCATTGATGGCTCCACTCCTGTTCCTCCAATTGCTCCTGCTAGTGAGGACCAGAACCAACCTGAAGTGCCTGCCGCTCCACCTCTGGCTAGTACCGAGCTTCCTATTGCTCTCCGCAAGGGCAGTCGGACTTGTCAGCATAGACCTCTCTTTGTAAGCTCTTATCAGGGGTTGTCTGCTTCTCATACCGCACTTCACTCGATGTTGGATCAGTACACCATTCCCTCCACGGTTGGGGAGGCCAAAACTCATCCTGGCTGGATGGCTGCTATGCAAGACGAATTGACGGCACTTCAACTGAATAATACTTGGGAACTTGTGTCTTTGCCGCCTGGGAAGCGTGCTATTGGTTGCAAATGGATCTACTCTGTTAAAGCCAATGCTGATGGCTCTCTTGCTCGCTTGAAAGCTCGCCTTGTTGCCAAAGGCTATGCCCAAACTTATGGCGTGAATTATGAGGAAACGTTTGCACCTGTTGCCAAGATGTCCTCTATTCGGATCATGCTCTCTCTTGCAGCCACTCACCGGTGGCCTCTCCATCAGTTAGATATCAAGAATGCGTTCCTTCATGGGTCCTTGGAGGAAGAGGTGTATATGGAACAACCACCTGGGTTCGTTGCTGAGGGGGAGCGTAACAAGGTGTGTCGTCTCCTGGCCTCCTTATATGGGTTGAAACAATCCCCGCGCCAGTGGTTTGCACGCTTTCGGTCTGTGGTCACCAAATTCGGACTTACCAAAAGTGTCAAAGACTCATCTCTCTTTTATAGGAACTCCTCTGCTGGTACTGTGCTCCTAATTGTGTATGTTGATGATATCGTCATCACTGGCAGTGATCCTAAAGGGATAGCCGATCTCAAAGCGTTCTTACACTCCAACTTCCAAACCAAAGATCTAGGGCTGTTGCGATACTTCCTTGGGATTGAAGTTACTGATCATGACGACTCTATCTTTGTTTCTCAACGTAAATATGCCCTTGATCTGTTATCTGATCTTGGCATGTCTGACTGCCGCCCTATGGATTCTCCTCTTGAACCAGGAGAAAAAGGGCTTCATTCCGAGAGTAAATCTTTTGAATCGCCAGAGAAGTATCGAAGAATTGTTGGAAAACTCAACTACCTTACTATGACTCGCCCAGACATTGCCTGCGCTGTGAGTAAGGTCAGTCAGTTCATGGCAAACCCAACTACCTCTCAATGGGACTCTGTTCTCCGCATCGTTAAGTACATAAAGAAGGATCCTGGTCTAGGAATATCATACAAGAATCATGGTCACTCCAATATAGAGGCTTACTGTGACTCCGACTGGGCAGGTTGTTTAGCCACCCGGAAGTCTACCACATGATTTACTATATTTATGGGAGGAAACCTTGTCTCCTGGAAGAGCAAGAAACAGACCACTGTTGCCAGATCTAGTGCCGAGGCAGAGTATCGGGCTATGTCGCACACCGTTGCTGAGATCATGTGGATCAGACAGACTCTTTGCGAAATCGGATACCCTGTTCATGACCCAACTCCGTTATGGTGTGATAATCAAGCTGCAATACAGATAGCAACCAATCCTGTGTTTCATGAACGCACGAAGCACATCGAGGTTGACTGTCATTTCGTACGAGAGAAGTACGAAGAAGGTCTTATTTCCTTGAGCCATGTGAAGACTGGAGACCAAGTTGCTGATATTCTCACGAAAGGAGTTACCGGGGTCAGAATGAATTTCATATGTAACAAGTTAGGTCTGGAAAGTTCCCACGACCCAACTTGAGGGGGAGTGTTAGAGGATATAAATATGTATGTGAACCCGGTTAATGAAGTAATTTTCACTTTTTCTCTCGTAACAACAATCAATAGAGGTAATAAACCATTTATAACAAGATAAAGATAACACCGGGGAGGGACCCCAAACAACAGAATGTATAACATCAAACGAAGTAGAACTAGGAGAAGAAACATGACTGATACTATGACGAACATGTTTTGAGCGATCACATGCCACAAGTAAACGATTTAATTAAACAACTTTTCCTTCTCCTTTAATTAAACAAACGACTTAAGTAAACGATTCAAGTAAACGATTTAATTAAAGCAGAAAAATGTTTGGTAAGATATAAAGGAGAAGGAAGAAGGGACGACGCCGAAGAGGAGCGAGGCGCTGGAGGAGCGACTCTAGGCGACGGGAGCCCTAGGTGAGGCGGCTCGGTAGGCGGCGAGAGCGTGCTGGGCGGGGCGGTAGGCGCGACTTGCGGGAGAAACCCGCGAACGGCGGGAAAGGCACGACAACATGCGGACGCGGAACAACAGAGGAGGACTCGGGCGGGATCGGAGGTTGGCGGTATTCCTTCGCTCTGATAGCAAGTAGAAAGGAGGAAAAATAATCGGTTGCCCTAAATTGGGCCCAACGTACATATATATATATATGACATCATTCACGTGACACATCACATGAGATAAATAGAAGGAAAAAATAAAACTTGAACTAAAAACGCATATGAAACATATATTCAACTATATCCACCACTTTAAGCACCCTAAAACTAACATGCCATAAAACCATCTATCCACTATCAACATATCATACACGGGCTCAAGAGGGGGGTGACAAACTATTGCGGGCAGGAAACCCCCAAGTCTAAAACACAAGTATCTTTATATTATCGCACAACTCTTTATGTTTCGCGCCCTTGCAATATTTCTCGCATAATGTAACCCAGGTGGGGTGTTTTTGTAATATTTAGAAGAACCCTCTCTCTCACTATCTTCCCTAGCTGGTTCTCACACCAAGGCATCATGAGGTTGAACTCAGCTCCCTCATCACATCGCATGGGTTGAGCTCGGTTCTTCATCGAAAGTACCCTTCCTCTCCTCTCTCCATCATTGGAAATCTTAGGTCCAAGAAGGGCTAAAAGGATCTACTCGGCGACTCCACATCAGTAGGGATGTGTGAGTGAACTATGCAAACCTTAGATGTAGTGTCCGGAAAATGAATTATATAATTCTAGGATGATGTGTGTATGCTAAGAATGATCCGATGATGTTTTACAGCCAATAATTAACACGCAAATTAATAGCAATTAACATGAGCAGTGCAGTGTACAAATAGTTTTAATAGTTTTAACCCCACTTCTTTTTTAATTTATTTTTCTTCCTCAAGTCCCGTCACCCCCCTCACTCATTTCATTTCCTCTAATTAATTACTTCTAAGTAATTAATTAATGTTCTTATCCTTAATTAATTATTACATCATTTTCATCATGTTCCTTAGCGCCGCCGACCGCACCGCGCTGCTTGCCCGACTTGCCGAGCTGGAACGCCGCATTGCTCTACGCGTGGCTCGACTCGGCCACGTCGATGCTCAACTCGACCTCACGATCGACGCCCTCCGCATGTCTCGCGACTCATTGGTGGTTTTTTCTGTCACCACCACCACCAGAGTTGGATTCGTCGCCTTCCCCTCCAATGATGGTGAAACAACTGTCCTCCGCCGTTCACGACGCACCGCCGCCGCCGCTGTCGTGGTCGCCACCGCCGCCATCGTCGCTGCCACCGCCGCTTCCGTCGTCGCCACCTCCGCCTCCGCGGCCATCGTCGCCGAGGCTGCCGCCGCCGCAGCGTCCACCTCCGTCGTCGCGTCCTCTACCGGCTCTTACTCAACCCCGGCATTGCCACCCCCTCCGACCACATCACCGCCGCCACTGCCGTCATCCCCTCCATTGCCGTCATAGTTGCCACCGCCGTCGTCGCTGCCACCGCCGCCGTCGCCGCCACCACACGTCGTCGATGTACCACCTCTCTCCACGGTGGTCGTCCTTCCACCGTTCCCGCCTCCTCTCCCGGCACTTTTCCCGCCGGCCCCCGCCTTGCCACTCCCACTGGACACAACGCCGCCTCTTCTGTCGGCTCATGCTCCGGTGACCCTGATGGACCTGTTTCTGCTACCGGCCGTCGTCTCTCTGCCCTCCCTACTGCTGCTACTCACCATCGCTCCACCGGCCGTGCGAAAGCCATTACTTTCGCCGCGCGTCTTTCCCACGGCATCGCCGCTACTTGCCGACACCGCCTCCGCCGCTACGCACTATCGGGCCATGTTCTGGCGGGAGATTAAGCTTCCAGATGATCCAACCATCCAGGTGGAGTTCGAGCTTGGGGTCAAGCTCGATGCCAAGGACGGGTGGAGTGTTATGGAGCTCACGCCGTTGGTTATCTAGTATTAAGAGTTTTATTTTATTAAGTGTAATAGGTGTTTTAATATCGTATGAGTCAAGTCAAGTCACGTAGTCTTTTATGTGTTTTTATTATTTCGCTTAGTTTCATGGTATCAGGAATATACACCCGTGCCATCTAGGTTCTATATAATTGACCCTTGGGGTCATGTAATGCATAAGAAAAGTATTAATAAAGTTCTCTTCTCTCTCAAGCTCCTCTCTTTCTCTCTAGTTCTTCTCATCTTCTCTCCCATTCTAGGGTTTACCCCTTGTATCCCCGCCTCCTCTCTACACATTCATCGACCCGTAACAACTTGGTATCAGAGGAACTTTCCTCCCCTCCGATCACCGCTCCGCCGTTCCCCGTGGGCAGTGGAGTAAGTGTGGGAAAAAGGGGTGGAAGCGGAGACGTGGCCGGAACCGTGGGCCGAGGTAGAGGAGGAAGAAGAGGATCAGTAGGGCGGGTGTAATATGGTTGGTTTTCACGAAAAGTAACATCAGCAGACACAACCAACTTCACGTCGGTAGGAGAATAACAGACATACCCCTTATGGGTGCGAGAGTATCCGACAAACATAGCTTTTGTAGCCCGCGGGACAAATTTGTCATTTGGTGGACCAAGGTTATGAACATAACAAGTACATCCAAAGACACGAGGTGTGAGAAAGAAGAGTCTTGGATGGGTAAAGAAGAGTGACAGGGGCCACAAAGTTGAGGATAGACGAGGACATGCGATTGATGAGATGACAGACAATAGAGACAACAAAGTTCCAATAGAGGGGAGGAACTTGCATTTGAAATATGAGAGATCTGACAACATCAAGGAGATGACGATTTTTCCGCTCTGCTATGCCATTCTGTTGAGGGGTATATGCACACGAAGTCTGATGGATAATACCAAACTCGATGCATAGATTCAAGAAGGTTCGGCTGGTATACTCAAGTGCGTTATCAATACAGATAATCTTTAAGGAAGTAGAAAATTGAGTGCGAGTCTCTGTAAGAAATGTGCGGAAGGTGGACGGGAGTTCGGCACGATCATGAAATAAGTACAACCAGGTAACACGTGAGTAATCATTAATAAATGTTACAAAGTAGTGATAACCAAAAATACTATGGATCTTGTACGGTCCCCAAATATCTGAATGCATTAATGAAAAAGGAGCATCACTCAGGGTATATGGGGAAGTAAAAGATACACGATGTTGTTTGTCAAAGATACATGATTCACAAGAAAACTCCTGAAAAGAAACACCGGGAAGAGCTTTCTTGAGAATCTGAAGAGGAACATGCCAAAGACGACGATGTCAATCAACGGAAGAGAGAGTGGAAAGAGCAGTAAATGGAACATCCAAAAGATACAGCTCGTTGGACAACCGCCCTCTACAAAGTATACTCTGCGTTAGTCGATCCTGCACAACAAAAGAAGACTGAGAAAGTTACACAACAATCAAGGTCCTGTGTAAGACGGCTAACAAAGAGAAGATTAAAAAGGGATCCCGGAACACGAAGAACCGAGGATAACGAGAGGGAAGGAGTAAGAGACAGATGAGCAACGCCAACAACAGGGGTCGTGTCACCATTTGCCACAGTAATGAACTTGGGATAAACAGTATCTAAATATTGAGGTGGCTTTTGCGGAGAGAGATGATGTGTGTCACCCGAGTCCACAATCCAGTGAGAGCTTTGAGAGAGGCAAGATATACCTTCATTAGAGATCGAAACCACAGATCCAGAGGAGCGAATAACCACCCCTTGTAGTTGTTGGAGTTGAGCACGCAGAGCATCAATGTCTTCACTAGTGGCAGAGGGAGAAGCGGGAGTACAGAAGCAGTAAGGTGGGGAGGCAAACCATGCTTGCGGTAGCAGGTGGCCTCAAGATGACCATCCCGGCCACAGTGAGAACATTTAAAGAGGGTACGACCACCACAACCCTATCCCCGAGATTGGCGACCACCACAACCCCGTGGACCACGAGTAGAAAGAGCTAGAGTAGCCACAGGCTGCTGGAGGAGAGCAGGAGAGATATTTGGAGTCTCTGGTGGAGGAGTAACTTTCAGGAGCATCGAGCAAACATCCGAGAGGGACGGAGTAACAGCGGACGATAGGATCTGAGCTCGAACACTATGAAGATGTGGTGGAACACGAGTCATCATCATCGCAATCCCAACTACTTCTTTCTGCACACGTTGCATAGCCAAATCCGTGGTGGGAGGTTTATGTTATATCTATGCCTCCACAAGAGTTTTAGCACGAACAACAAAGGAAGTCAAATCACTAGTAGCCCTGGGGTCAAGGGATTGAAGATCAGTAAGTATGTCGAATAAGTGTTGAATACTATCCTTGCCAGAGTAGGAGTGAAGATCCTCCCACATTGCGTGAGCCGTCTCGTGATACATGTCCATCCGATACGACTCGGTGTCCAGAGAATTGAGAAGTCATGATTGGACACGCCCATCATCACAGATCCACTCCTCAGTGGGTGTAGTAGGAGGATCCCTTGTCAGGTGATGAAGAAGTCCTTTAGTCTGCAGAACACGACAAAAAGAGTGAACCCATTCAACAAAATTCGGTTTCCCACAGAGAGAGACAGTAGAGATCCGCAATTCATCACGAAGCTCGGGAGGAGCACATTAACACGTTCAGAAAGAGAAGAAGCAGTAGTCGAATCCGAGGCCATGCAAACTCAAAAGCCGGCGAAGAGGCGAACTGCCCGAGCGGTAAACAGGAGCGGCAAGTTGCAGAAGACTGCGGGAAGCAACGAACAAGGTACCTTCAAAAAACAACCCGCATCGAGCAGAGAGGGCAGACGGCCTCAGCAGTGGGTAAAAGACCAACAACCCGCATCGGGTAAAAACAACAAGTCGCAGCAGACCAAGAGCAGACCAAAAACAGACCAGGGAAAGCTGTCAACAAGAAAGGCAAACCGCAGCGAAAAAGGCGGATATGCGAGTAGATCACAGAAGAGAAGGAAGAAGCACAAACCGCAGCGGGTAGAGACCACCAAACCGCAACGGGTAGAGCACCAAACTGCAGCGGGTGCAAGAGCAGACCGCTGCGGACAAAAGCAATTATCGCAGCAGCAAGGAGAGGCAACCCGCAGTGAACAAAGAGCAATCCGCAGCGGCTAGGAGAAGCAAACCGCAGCAGAAAAAGAGCAATCCGCAGCGGCAAGGAGAGGTAACCCGCAACAGATAGAGAGCAATACGTATCTGATAGCGGAGAAGGAGCAAACCCGCAGTCAGATCGCGTGACGAGATGAAGTCGGCAAGAGGAGAAGACCGCGTGGTAAGGGAGAGAAAGAGAGTGGGCCCCATAGAGTAGACTGAGAGGTGATAAAAGGAGAGAGAGGGGGTGGATCCACGGGAGAGGAGAAAAGCGGCGGGTAGAAAAGGAGAGACCACGGACAGGGTGCGGTTTCAAGAAAGCAGAGACCGCAGACAGGGTGCGGTTAAGGAAAGTAGAGACCGTCTGGTGGACCAGAAGGTGGTGGGCGGTTAGAAAAAAATAGGTCAGATCTGGCGCTCTGATACCATGTAGAAAATGGAGAAAAGTGATTCTTATTCATCCAAAATTGTCTTTACACTTGTAAAGAATACACATATATATAGGAGAGAAAGAAGAGAAAAATCCCAAACAAAAGATGTGGGATTAATCTAACACTATTGGGCCTACAAACATGGACCTAAATACAAGGCTTTTCCAACAATAACGACTCAAAAATAAAGAGGCATTTACCGGGACCTCCCTTCTTAAGTTTGAAAAATTACAGATTGCACCCTTCTTATTAATGAAAATACAAAAAACTCCCCCGAATGTTTCAAAACATAACATTTACCTCCCCTGAAGTTCACATTTCATAATTTCCATGCACAAAAATACCCCCCTTGGAGTACATTTTCAAGGGGGGTATTTTGTGCATGGATGTTATGAAATGTGAACTTCAGGGGAGATAAATGTTATGTTTTGTAACATTCAGGGGTGATTTTTGTAATTTTAATAATAAGAGGGGTGCAACCTGTAATTATGCTAACTTCCAGGGGTAGCTTTGGTAATTGTTCCAAAAAATTAATAATAAAAGACAACTGGGCTTAAATTAAAGATAACTAAGCACGAATCCCCTAACGATAATTAGACACGAATCCCATAATAGAAATCTATGTCCAATTGATTTTGGTTATCAAAAAAGAATGCAAACAAAGGGCACTTTACTAAATATAACTCTAGCAGACCATACAAAATGATTTTTATGAGGTATGGCTCTTAGTTTGCTCTGTTGGGATCAAAACCTAAGATCCAATGTAAAGGGGCTTAGCCAACCAATGAAAGTCTCATACCTACTCTCCATAGCTAAAATCATGGTTTGTCCGGTCCATGTTGAGTTATACCCGAGAAGATCGCGGAGTATTTAGTTCATAAGGATTGATTAGTTCAAACAGAACTCAAGAGGCAACCTCTTGGAACCAAGACCAACCTCTTCTGGTTTATAGTGGTGGTCTCAATTTTGAGTTCTATTTGAGCTAAATAATCAATATGAACTAAATACTCCATGATCTCCTCGCATGTAACCCAACATGGGCTGGAAAAGCCATTATTATAGTTATGGATGTTAGGTTTGGGACCTAAAAAAGGAGGAAAATGTAGTGAAGAAATAATTAGAAAGAAAACGAATGACTTAGCGCATTGTAAATGTCATCCAATCACAGTGGTCTTACCGAACAACGCTTCCTTTGCTGCTAAACAATTTTACCAGATCAAGAGAACTGTTGCTCATTTTACTGCAAAAGGTAAAAAAAATCATCTTTAGAAGTATGAAAAAAGATATTCTAATAGAGCATACTAGTAGAGAGTTTTGATGAAGAGAACAGAAACATACCTATTTATGAAATTTTCTGCTCCCCTTCTGCCCTTTTTCCCCGCTTTACTTTCTCTTGCAGAAGCAACACCTTGAATGGCGATCTACAACATAAAGAAGAGTGAATCTATACCATTAGAGTTGGATGTGGATAAAGAACTATGTGAATACAGATGAGGATACAAGTTTTAAAATTAAGTATTAATTAAAATGAAAAATAAAATAAAAAGGAGTATTATACAGTTAGAGAAAATCTTGAAGACATAAGGACAATTTTATAAATTATAACTAGGCCGACGATGTTGAATGGATGCAATGGTTTGATTATGAAAGTCATTGATAGCTAATTTGAGCATTTGCAAGAACAACAATATAACTACATAAGAATGATGAATGGACGATGACATGCCTAGAGACAACTACATTTATCTTTCTGATTTACATTTATTCATTACATTTAATTATGAATATTTTTTATCTTGTGTATTTTCTTTAGCATTTATTTTAATTTTATTGTAGCAGTGATGTAATTCTTCATTATGTGATAGTCTAAGTTGAATTCGTACTACAGGCAAGGCAGAGGCTTAGGCTCCGTTTGGGAGGACTTATTTTCACCGGTCAAGCAGTTATGACCGCATGAACCAGGCCTTAATTATGGTCCGGTTAATGCGGTCGTAACCGCTTGACCGGTGAAAATAAGTCCCCCCAAACGGAGCCTTAGTCGTCAGGTTTGATGGGTCGAACTAACTTTTTTGCCAGTTGCCCACTTTTTAAGCTTTATCCTTGTTGTTTGGCTATCTTCAATTTATCACCCTAGGAAGCAAGCCTCTTGCAAAAATACACGGTAAGGTTGCCAACATTTCACCCTTGTGGTGAGACCTTCCCCAAACTCTTGTTGCACGTGGATGCTTTGTGCACTGGGCTACCCTTTTTAATGCATTGTTTGAGGTTAAAAAAATTTAAATAAAACAACAATTTTTTATATTTTGATAAAACAAGACACTGATTTGTGTAAGCCAATGTGATTTCTTACGAGCATTCAAGTAACTATAGTAGAAATAAGAGAAATTGTATTAAGTTGCACTAATCCGGGCCAAGCAAACATATATATAGGATACAACACACGACATATCACGCGTAATGAGTAGCGAGAAAAAATAAATTTGAAATAACGTGTATATTCAACTCTCCCCCTCAAGTTGAGAATATATATCAATCATCCCCAACTTGACTTTATCGTTCATGAAGTTGTCACAGCTTAACCCCTTGGTGAAGACACCGGCCAGTTGATCATGCAAATTCACGAACGGAGAACAAATATTTTCCTTGTTTATGTGATCTTTGATGAAATGACTGTCAACTTCAACATGTTTTGTCCTATCATGTTGAACCGGATTGTGTGCAATACTAATGGCAGCTTTGTTGTCGCAAAAGATGGTAAATGGTTTGTCGCAAAAGAGTTCGCCTGAGAACTTTTTATCAAGGAGGTCTCGAGATTGAATCTCGGCCTCAACAAACTATCGGCCTTGTGGTAGGGCCGGGGATGGGTAGGGGTGTACGGTATGCGAACCTGATAAGGCCTATCGGGCGGACTCCCAGTGGGACCACTGGGCTGCTGTGACTCCTTGTGCCAGGATGGCAGGCTGGTGGGATTCCAGTCCTGCATCACCTATACTCCGTTTCAGCACTTGAGCGAGCAACAACATTCTGTTTCTGGCTCTTCCAAGAGACAAGATTTCCATCCACAAATGAGCAATACCCAGTAGTAGACTTTCAATCGTCTTACCTACCGACCCAATCAACATCTGTAAACACTTCAATTTTCAAAGGTTGGTTTGCAGAGAATTTTTCATGTCCTGGAGACTCCTTGAGGTATCTTAATACCCGATATGCAGCTTGCTAATGGCGAATTGTGGGAGCGTGCATGAACCTACTTAGGACACCCACGACATACGTAATATCAGGATGAGTATAAGATAAGTATACGAGTCTCCCAACCAATCGTTGGTACCTTGAAACATCAACTCTCCCCACTAGTATCAGCATCAATCTTGTGATTAGCCGCAATACGTGTATCCACGGGAGCACACCCAAGCATACCTGTTTCCTCCAGAAGATCGGGAGTATACTTTATCTGAGAAATGAAGATCCCCCGACAAGACCTCACAACTTCAATTCCCAAGAAGTATTTCAACTTCCATAGATCTTTGACTTCAAATTCTTTGCCCAATTGTTATTTTAAGTGCGTGATCTCCTCTAGGTCTTCTCCTGTAATGACAATGTCATCCGCGTATACAATACGTATCAATATTTGAGCTCCTCTCCTCTTGATAAAGAGAGTATGATTGGTCTGTCCTTGAGTATAACCTAGTTAAAGCATGGTTTTGTTAAACTGTCCAAACCAGGCTCTAGGGGACTGTTTCAGGACATATAGGGATTTCTGGAGACGACAGACCTTTCAATAGGACCCTTCTTTGGTAAAGCCAGCAGGATAGTCATGTAGACTTCTTCTTCTTCTTCCAGATCACCATGCAAGAACACATTCTTGACATCAAGGCTCAAGCTGTTGTAACTCCCACCCAAGGCAAGCATCACAAGAGAGGATCACACGAATAGAATTCATCTTTGTACAAAGGGGCAAAGGTTTCTTGACAGTCAATTCCTTGGGTTGGGTATACCCTTGAGCGACCAAGCGTGCTTTATGTCGCTCCACCACCTCATCTTGGTTCTGGTTAACAAAGAAAATCTAGCGTGATCCAACTATTCGCTTCCCAGGGGGAAGACTTGCAAGGCGTCATGTTCCATTTTTTCCAAGGCACACATCTCTTCTTCATATCCCGTTTCCACTCAAGTATCTGAACAGCCTCCTGTTAGGTCTTAGGAATCACAATAGAGGAAAGAGATGAAATAAAAACTCTGTGAGCCTAAGAGAGGTGATGATAAGAGATCTAATTGACAATGGAGTGTTTGGTGCCACTAGTATTACCTTTGAGACGAGCGAGGGGAACATGGAGGTCATCATATGAATCTAGAGCTGAGGCAGACACCAGCACAGGTGGAACATCCACGGACGGTACTTGCTCAGCGATCCGAGATCTGCGAGAGTATGTATATAATATATGAGGAATAGACGTGAGAGGAATATAAGCAATACTGGGTGAACTGGGAGCAGGAGGAGGGGGAATATGGGAAGCAACAATCGGGAGTGGAGAGTCAATGGTCCTGTCACTGCTACTACTTGTCTCCCCTTGACGAGGACCAAAATATGACTCCCCCTCACGAAAGGTAATATCAACAGTGCAGTAATAGCGACGTGTAGGAGGGTGATAACACTTATACCCTTTGGTGGTAAGAGAGTAGCCCACAAAAACACATGTGAGGGAGCAAGCATCCAGTTTATCGTGATGCGGGGTATGAACACGAACAAAACAAACAGAACCAAAGATGCGAGGAGCGATGTGAGAGGTGTGGACAATGTGTTTTTTTGTTAAACGAGAGAGGGGCGTATCATAGGAAAAGAGCGTGACGGTAGACGATTAATGAGATGAGCAGTAGTCAAAACTGCATCACCCCAATAGGACTTGGGAAGGTTCATGACAAGTAACAAACACTGAGCAACCTCCATTAAATGCCTATTTTTCTATTCAGTGGCACCATTTTGAACAGAAGTGTGGACACATGTGGTTTGGTGAATAATGTCATGGTCGGCAAGATAGACACCAAACACGCTCCGATCATCATACTCCCCACCATTATCACTACGAAGCACACGAAATGTGTTGTTGAACTGTGTAAAAAATCATTTGACGAAATGATCAAAAACAAGTGAGCACGTCACTCTTCCTTTTTAACAAATACAGTCAAGTAATATGAGAATGACAATCAATAAATGTAACAAACCATTTATAACCAGATAAAGATAATGTGGGAGAGGGAACCCAAACATCAGAATGTATAACATCAAAATAACAGAAACTAGGAAAAGAAACATGACTGAGACTATAACGAGCATGTTTTGAGAGTTCACAGGTGTCACAATTAAACGATTTAATTAAACAACTGAAAGAAGGAAATCGTTTGGTAAGATATAACGCAAAAGGGTGGTCAAGACGCAGATGCCAACGCTGGATGTCATGTAAAGTCGGAGCACTTGTGGAGGAGAGAGCACTGAGAGACAATGATTGGTTCAGCAAGTACAGTCATCCAACGTTCCTACTACTGCCAAGCATCCGCTTTGTATCCAGATCCTGAAATACAAACAACAGAAAAAATGGTTACGGGGCAATTTAAACAAGTAGTTAAGTGGCTAATGGAGAGAAGATTGTGAGGAAACGAAGGGACATGCAACACCGAAGAAAGAGATAGGTCGGGAGAACAAGAAATGGTTCATTTGCCAGCAATAGAAGAAAGGGAACCATTGACATCAATAACCTTATCATGACCAGAGAGAGAAGTATAGGAGGTAAAACCTGAGGCAGAGCCAGTCATATGATCTGTCACACCCGAGTCGATGATCCACTCGGAAGAGGATGAAGACACAACATTGAGCACTAGAGATACCTGAAGTCGCAAACGCGACAGTGGCATCAGTCGATGTAGTGTCAGAATAACAACACAACGTACGGCGAAAGACATCTAACTTCATAGCAGAAAGACCCCAAAGTTGTCCTCATAAACCTCAGTCGAATGCGTAGAATGCGGTGTGCGGGCACCAACCTAACGACCATCACCACGATGACCACCTCTCCTACGAGAACCAGAACCCCGACCAGAGGGAGCAAGATGAGGGTGTAGATGAAAACAGACGTCCTTGGTATGCCCTTTCTTCCCAAAGTGGTTGCATAAAAGAAGGAGGTCAACGAGCAATCCCAGCAAGAGCTAGAGGAGCCAAGAGCTGTGATGATTCTCATCGCTGAGGAGCGTACTAAAGGCTTCCCTAAGAAAGGGAAGGGGCTCGCGGTGGAGGGCATGCAGGCGAACCACATCAAACTCCATATTGATCCCCATAAGAAAGACGTGAACCCGAAAGTGGTCTTTATCCTTTTGAAGAGCCTATACATCAACAGTGCAAGCAACGGTAAAAATTGTTGAAGTAATCCAGCTCCCGATACAGTCGTTCGAACTTAGAGTAGTAGCAGAGACGGACATGGTTCCCTGCTTCAGCTCATAAATCTGCGTCAAACTGCCTGCCTGAGAGTATGTGTCACTGACCCTTTTCCAAATTTCATGAGCAGAATCCAGAAGCATGTAACTGCGATACACATGAGGGGACAGAGTGAAGTAACCACAAGACAACCAAGGAATTGTCTGTATCCCATTTTCTCCATGAGGGATTGGTATATGGTGGCTCAACAGTGGTACCATCAATATGTCCATATAGCTGGTGACTGCAAATAACATGTTGTGTTGCCCTGGACCATTCAAGGTAATTTGTGTCATCCAAGGTAACAGTAGTTGTATAACCCGTAATTCGTCGAGATCAGAAGTACCAAAACAGACGACTATTCGCAGACCATTGGGCGAGCAGAGGCGGGCTTGGGCGAGCAGAGGCGGGCTTGGGAGAGCAGAGGCGAGCTTGAGCGAGCAGAGACGGGCTTGGGCGAGCAGAGGCGGGCTTGGGAGAGCAGAGACGGGCTTGGGCGAGCAGAGGCGGGCTTGGGCGAGCAGAGGCGAGCTTGGGAGAGCAAATGCGAGTTTGGGCGAGTATCTCGCGAGTTTGGGCGAGTAGACTCTTGGAACTTGCTGACAGAAGCTGGATACTCGCCTACACCCCCTCCCCCCCAGTATTTCTCTATAAATAGCCCCATGGGTACTAGAAATGACACTTTTGGAGAGGTGGAGGTCCCCACAAGTGGATACTCGCCCAGTCCATACCTGCTTAGTACCTCGCCCAGCCTTTTGGTTGCGGAGGGGAAGTTTCTCCCAAACTTCCGGGTACGTGGTGGGACCTCCCTGCAGGAGCACTTGGGGTGTGCTTATAGATAGTTTCTTCTCACTCGCGCTAGCCATTTGAATTGTGACGTCGGACCGCAGAATCAGTAACCTTAGACTGTCTTAATTCGAATTTTGGAGTAGAAAATTTTCCCGGCTTCAACACTTGGTGCGGTGAGCGTGGATAGTAGCCGAAGAAGAAATTTTTGCGAGAACACTTCATAACTTAAGATGACAAGCTAGAGACCAAATAGAACTCACGAGCATTCAACAATGTGGGCGAGCTCTCGGCATAGTGGACGAGTTTCCAGGTTACTCACTCATAGGTGACCTTACGGTGGCGACTTTCAAACTCGACGGCTTCATGGGGCGAGCTTACCTATTACTCGCTCATAAACGAGTTCGCGACCTCCATAGGCGAGTTCCAGATGACTACTGAAGTTAGCGAGTATATGCGAACGAGTTCATGCAGGCGAGTTGCAGATGGTAATATGCTCTGGCGAGCTTCATACAACGAGCTTCCTTGTTACTCGCACATAGGCGAGTATAGGCAGGATTGGCGACTTCAAAGAGGCGAGTATCTTTGTTACTCGCCCATAGGCGAGTTGAAGGGGCGAGTATCTTTGTTACTCGCCCATAGGCGAGTTCCGCAGACGACTTACGCGCAAGGCCGGGATAGCTCAGAATCTGGGCGAGTTGGGATAGCTCAAAATCTAATGTCAGGAGTGACACTTACCCTCCGCCTAGTTCACCTCCTTTTTCAATAGTGGTGCTTTTCATACATGTTCATACTTACGGGTGCTTTGATAAAGCCCGTGCGTGCTTTTTGTATGACTGACAAACATGGCGAATCACGACGAGTTCACCACCAGGGAAAAACATACGAGGTACTATGCGAGCTCCTACTTGCGATGATCTCCGACAACCTACATTCCATGAGACGGCTTGCTCATGACATCTTCCAATTAGTATTCTACGAGCTCCTACTCATGATGTTTTTCTTGCTTACTGGGTGCTCTCTTCAATTCCGCGAGTTCCATACTTGCGAGGTCATCTCTTCAACAGCTATGGTGATCTCCTTTAATTCCGTGAGTCCATACTCGCGAGATCACTACTTCAGCAACTATGGTGTTCGGTTCGATTCCGCGAGTTTATACGTGCGAGGCTATCGCTTCAGCAACCAGGACGCTATGTTATTCATTTCATCTCCTCAAATACCTGGAGAGGGGATGACCTGAAAAGGTTCTACCCCTAGCGGTAACATGTATTGCTTACCTGTAACATTGTTTCTAATTTATTTATACATTTCCTCGCCCCCGGAGTCACGGGTGAATGCGAGTTATCTTCTTTGTGTTGATCGCCTCAAGATAGCTAGGAGCAATAAAATCTGACTCAACAATCGATTTAGGAAACGAGCCTTCGACCTGTTTCTCCTAAATAGCCCAGGACGGACGATGGGACGATGCCTCAGAATTTAAGCGTCCTTGTAAGAACGAGCCCCTGCATTAACGACCGAGATCAGCTCCCCCCTTACATGTCGGTCTAGCTATCCTGGATCGCATCTCTCATCCAACAGGAGGAACTATCAGGAACAGGTCTGGACGCTAACCTTCTGAACTCGATATAGGATTGACCTCACAAAGTGATGTACTGTGCGAAGGCGTTATCGGTTTTTGAGAAGACTAAAAGACCCGCTCTTACTGACTGTTAGTCCTGCAAAACAGGACGCATCTCTGTTATTGCCAAAGCAGGATAACCTGCCGAGCTCGGGAAGGTACAAGTTCGCAGAATGATGGAGGGCTCGAGTGTGTGTGTCCTGTGGGACCCCCCGAGGGCCATTTCCCTTCGTTTGTATCCTGGCCTTCGTAGTCAGGTGTTAGAGTTGGTAAAGATCTCCATGGTTGGATTGAGACACGAGCCTTCGACCTGTTTCTTCTAATTAGTCCAGGGCGGATGATGAGACAATGCTTCAGAATTTAAGCGTCCTTGTAAGACTGAGCCTCTGCATTGACGGCCGAGATCAGCTCCCCCCTAGCATGTCGGCCTAGCTACCCCCGATTGCATCTCTCCTCTGAGTGGAGGAACTATCAGGAGAAGGTCTGGACGCCAACCTCCCAACCTGATGGAGAGAAGATCGTCGTCTCTTTGGAATTTCCCTTCGTTCTCATAGATACTGATGCATCTAACTCTTTGGCTATCTCCTAAACAGCAGGGCGAATGGCTTTAGCACCGATTGAAGTCTTCAAGTCGTGGAGTTATCGTAGTCCGAGTCCCTGCACGAGCTCCTCTCCTGCATATCGGCTACCAACCCACCTCGGGTGAGATAATTTCCTCGTGTGCGTTGTTGCCATAATCTGGGTCCCCTGTACGAGCTTCCCTCCTGCAGGCTGACTACGAGCTCAACCTGAGTTGACTCCACCTCTAGTTGAGCTCGACTCCTGTGAGGTGTCAACCTCTTTTCCACCTCCAGTTGAGCTCGGCTCCTGCGAGGTGTTGACCTCTTTTCCACCTTCAGTTGAGCTTCCTCCTGCTAGGTGTCGACCTCTTCTCCACCTCCAGTTGAGCTCGGCTCCTGTGAGGTGTCGACTCTCCACCTCCAGTTGAGCTTCCTCCTGCGAGATGTCGACCTCTTCTCCACCTCCAGTTGAGCTCGGCTCCTGTGAGATGTCGACCTCTTCTCCACCTTCAGTTGAGATTCCTCCTGACTAGGTATCGACTATATTCTTCACCTCCAGTTGAGCTCGGCTCCTGAGAGTTGTCGACTCCATCTCCAGTTGAGCTCGGCTCCTGAGAGATGTTTCTTCCACCTCCAGTTGAGCTCGGCTCCTGAGAGATGTCGACTCCATCTCCAGTTGAGCTCGGCTCCTGAGAGATGTTTCTTCCACCTCCAGTTGAGCTCGGCTCCTGAGAGCTGTCGACTCCATCTCCAGTTGAGCTCGGCTCCTGAGAGATGTTGCTTCCACCTCCAGTTGAGCTCGGCTCCTGAGAGCTGCCGACTCCATCCCCAGTTGAGCTCGGCTCCTGAAAGATGTTGCTTCCACCTCCAGTTGAGCTCGACTCCTGAGATCTGTCGACTCCATCTCCAGTTGAGCTCGGCTCCTGAGAGATGTTGTTTCCACCTCCAGTTGAGCTCGGCTCCTGAGAGCTGTCGACTCCATCTCCAGTTGAGCTCGGCTCCTGAGAGATGTTGCTTCCACCTCCAGTTGAGCTCGGCTCCTGAGAGCTGTCGACTCCATCTCCAGTTGAGCTCGGCTCCTGAGAGATGTTGTTTCCACCTCCAGTTGAGCACGACTCCTGAGAGCTGTCGACTCCACCTCCAGTTGAGCTCGGCTTCTGAGAGATGTTGCTTTCACCTCCAGTTGAGCTCGGCTCCTGCTAGATGTCGACTATATTCTTCACCTCCAATTGAGTTCTTCTCTTGTGAGGTGTCGACTATATTCTCAACCTCCAGTTGAGCTTCCTCCTGCTAGGTGTCGACCTGTATCTTCCACCTCCAGTTGAGCTCGGCTCCTGCTAGGTGTCGACTATATTCTTCACCTCCAATTGAGTTCTTCTCTTGTGAGCTGTCGACTATTTTCTCCACCTCCAGTTGAGCTTCCTCAAGATAGGTGTCGACTTCTCTTCCACCTCCAGTTGAGCTCGGCTCCTGTGAGCGATCTACGCTCCACCTTCAGTTAAGCTTCCTCCTGATTAGGTGTCGACTATATTCTCCGCCTACAGTTGAGCTTGGCTCCTGATAGGTGTCAACCTTCTCTCCACCTCCAGTTGAGCTCGGCTCCTGCGAGGCGTCAACCTCTTCTCCACCTCCAGTTGAGCTCGGCTCCTGTGAGGTGTTGACTATCCACCTTCAGTTGAGCTTCCTCCTGATTAGGTGTCGACTATATTCTCCGCCTACAGTTAAGCTTGGCTCCTGACATGTGTGGCTCCTGATATGTGTCAACCTTCTCTCCACCTCCAGTTGAGCTCGGCTCCTGTGAGGTATCGACTCTCCACCTTCAGTGGAGCTTCCTCCTGATTAGATGTCGACTATTTTCTCCACCTCCAGTTGAGCTTCCTCCTGCTAGGTGTCGACTTCTCTTCCACCTCCAGTTGAGCTCGGCTCCTGTGAGCGATCTACTCTCTATCTTCAGTTGAGCTTCCTCCTGATTAGGTGTCGACTATATTCTCCGCCTACAGTTGAGCTTGGCTCCTGATAGGTGTCAACCTTCTTTCCACCTCCAGTTGAGCTCGGCTCCTGCGAGGTGTCGACCTCTTCTCCACCTCCAGTTGAGCTCCACTCCTAGGAAGGACCTCATGCAACACATCGTCTGACGCCATCTCTCTGAACTACGGGTTCAACATTGTTTTTCCAAGCTCGTGCCGAGCTCGAAAAAAGTGGGAATTGTGTATAACTCGTAATTCGTCGAGATCAGAAGTACCCAAGCAGACGGCTATTCGCAGACCATTGGGCGAGCAGAGGCGGGCTTGGGCGAGCAGGGGCGGGCTTGGGCGAGCAGGGGAGGGCTTGGGCGAGCAGGGGCGGGCTTGGGCGAGCAGGGGCGGGCTTGGGCGAGCAGGGGCGGGCTTGGGCGAGCAGGGGCGGGCTTGGGGGAGCAGGGGCGGGCTTGGGCGAGCAGAGGCGGGCTTGGGCGAGCAGAGGCGGGCTTGGACGAGCAGAGGCGGGCTTGGGCGAGCAGAGGCGGGCTTGGGCGAGCAGAGTCGGGCTTGGGCGAGCAGAGGCGGGCTTGGGCGAGCAGAGGCAGGCTTGGGCGAGCAGAGGCGAGCTTGGGCGAGCAAATGCGAGTTTGGACAAGTATCTCGCGAGTTTGGGCGAGTAGACTCTTGGAACTCGCTGGCAGAAGTTGGATACTCGCCTATACCCCCCCCCCCATGATTTCTCTATAAATAGCCCCCCATGGGTTCTAGAAATGACACTTTTGGAAGAGGTGGAGGTCCCCCCAAGTGGATAATCGCCCAGTCCATGCTTGCCTAGTACCTCGCCCAGCCTTTTGGTTGCAAAGGGGAAGTTTCTCCCAAACTTTCGGGTACGTTGTGGGACCTCCCTGCTGGAGCACTTGGGGTGTGCTTATAGATAGTTTCTTCTCTCTCACGCTTACTATTTGAATTGTGACGTCGGACCGCAGAATCTGTAACCTTAGGCTGTCTTGATCCGAATTTTGGAGTAGGGAATTTTCCCGGCTTCAACAGTAGTGATCTTTAAAGATGTTAGATGATATAGGGAAAAATAATGTAAAGGCCCATTTATAAGCCCATTTCTCCTTTCTCCTTCAGTGTCACATCTCCTGTATAGGATTCTTTCTCCTTCTCTTCTCTTATATATTTGTATTCTCTCTTGTATTTTAGATATGAAGAAGTATATATAAGGTTCGCCTATTGTTTTCTACATGGTATCAGAGCCAACCGGTCCA
Source organism: Platanthera zijinensis (assembly GCA_039513925.1). Lineage (NCBI taxonomy): Eukaryota > Viridiplantae > Streptophyta > Magnoliopsida > Asparagales > Orchidaceae > Platanthera > Platanthera zijinensis. The sequence goes on along the minus strand of CM077080.1, from coordinate 246,123,893 downwards.
GCCTATCTCTAACCGCTCGGCTTTCTTCTTCCCTGTCCACTCGGTTTCTCTTTTTGACCGGGCGGCTTGGTCTTTCGTCTTACCCCGGCGACTCTCAAGCACCTGGCGAGCCCGTAGACCTGTCACACTATCCGCGTATCCATCAAGCATGATATCATAAATATAGATTACACATTCAACTATCGGGCACCAAACCCTCTTTCAAAGCCTATATCAATCATCGAATTACAACCACGCATATCCAAATGGTGACGTTAGCCGAAAGCATAATACCAAGTGCGAAAAGGATTGAAAAATCTTAGTGTTATGGTGAATAGTCTAGACGAGCATTTCCAAGGGCACGACACTCGACAAGATATGCAAATGCACTCCCACCGCACATCCTTGTCCACTCGGTTTCTCTTTTTGACTGGGCGGCTTGGTCTTTCGCCTTACCGCTTGTTGTTGCGGCTTCTCTCCTCTCTACCCATCTCTTTCTTATCTCTCGTGGATCCACCTCCTCCCCTCTTCTCCGCCCCTTTTATAGCCTTCCTCTCTCTAACTCATGGACCCCACCTTCATTCGGTTAGTTTTTCTTCTAACCGCCTCTGCGTTCTATGTCCGTTGTGGTCTCTCTTTTCTCTCCTACCCGCTGCGATCTGCTGCTATCCCCTGGGTCTTGCCCTTTGTTGCGGTCTTCTCCTTACCGATGTGGTCTGCTCCTAACCGCTCAGCCTCTGCCTTTGCTGCGGTCTATTGATAACCGCACGGTCTGCTGCTGCTTTCGACCTGTTGTAACCGCGCGGTCTATTATTACCGGTTTGCTGGCCGGTCTGACCATCTCGGTTTGTCTTCTTATTCTCTCCGTGGCGACTAGCTTTTGCCCGCCTCTTCTCATTGCCTCTAGCGACCTCTTCTTGTCGCTGCCTGCTTCCCTTCGCGGCTTCCTCTACCCACGACGACTTCTACTCGCGGCGACTCCTACTCGCGGAGGCCACCTCTTCTCTAAGCGGATTCCTCTACTCGCGGCGACTCCTACTCGCGGCGACTTCTTCTACTCGCGGCGGCTACCTCTTCTCTCCGCGACTTCCTCTACCCGCAGCGGCTTCTTCTACTCGTTGCGGCTTCTCCTTTCTGCGGTTTCTTCTCTCTGACTTCGTATCCTCACCACTCTCTGCCCTTCTAGCCGCTGGTGCTGACCAGCTAGCCGCGTGCTTCTAACCGCCCGGTTAATGTGCCTAGCTACCCAGGGATATGGCTTCCGATTCCACCACTGTTGTTGACTCTACTCCTCTCTCAGGCTATCCTCGTGCTGCTCCTTTTGAGCTTCGGGGTAAGCTGCGCATTACCACTATTTCTCTTCGTGGAAAACAAAACTTTATGGAATGGGTACACTCTGTTCGACGTGTACTCCAAACTAAAGGTCTCCTTCATCATCTTACCAAGACTCCTCCCACTGCACCCACTGATTGGTGGATCCGTGACGATAGACGGGTTCAATCTTGGCTTCTCAATTCTCTGGACACCGAGCCTTGTCGTATGGCTATGTACCATGAGACCGCTCATGCTATGTGGACTGATCTTCATTCTCTCTACTCTGCGAAGGACAGTCTTCAGCACTTGTTTGACATTCTTACTGATCTTCAGTCCCTTGACGCTGGAGTTCTGGAGAAATTACCTCCTTTGTTGCGCGGGCTAAAACTCTTGTTGAGGCTTGGATCCAACATCAGCCTCCCACTACGGACTTGGTAACTCAACGACAGCAGAAGGAGGTAGTGGGGATTGCTATGATGATGGTGGGTGTACCCTCACATCTTCACAGTGTCCGCGCTCATGTTCTATCATCCGTTATTACTCTATCCTGGCCTCTCGAATGTGTGCTCAATGCTCCTAAAGGTTACTCTACCTCCGGATGTTTCGACTTCGTCTCCCGCTCTCCTTCAGCAACCCGTGGTCACTCTCGCTCCATCTACTCGTGGTCCACCGGATCGTGGTGGTCGCCAGTCTCGGGGATGCGGTCGAGGTAGTCGAACTCTCTTTAAGTGCTTTTACTGCGGCAGGGATGGCCATATGGAGGCCACCTGCTACCACAAACATGGTCTGCCTCCTCATCTTACTGCAACGGTCGCTCCCTCACCTCCCTCCACAACTAGTGATGATATTGCTGCATTACGAGCTCAACTCAAACAGCTTCAAGGAGTGGTTAATCGCTCCTCTGGCTCCGTTGCTTCGATCTCCAATGAAGGTATATCTTGCCTCTCACACAGCTCTCACTGGATTGTGGATTCAGGTGCTACACATCATCTCTCTCCACAACGGCCGCCTCAGTATTTAGATACTCCTTACCCCAAGAACATCATTGTGGCTAATGGTGACACGAACCCGGTTTCTGGCAATGTCAATCTGCCTCTTACTCCGTCCCTCTCCTTATCCTCGGTTCTTCATGTTCCGGGCTCTCCGTTTAATTTCCTTTCTGTTAGCCGTCTTACACAAGATATTGATTGATGCGTTACTTTCTCACGCTCTTCATTTTTTGTGCAGGATTGACAAACGCGGACTATACTTTGTAGATGGAGACTGTCCAATGGGTTGTATCTCCTTGATGTTTCTCCCACTGCTCTCACCACTGTCTCCACAACTGATTGACATCGTCGTCTGGGACATGCCCCCTTCTGATTCTCAAGAAAGTTCTTCCTACTATTTCTCGTCAAGAGTTTTTTTGTGAATCTTGTATTTTCGGCAAGCAACACCGTGTATCTTTCCCTTCTTCATGTACTCGGAGCGATGCTCCTTTATCCATAATATATTCTGATATTTGGGGGCCCTATAAGGTCCCTAGTGTTTTAGGTTACCGATATTTTGTTACATTTATCGATGATTACTCGCGAGTTACCTGGTTATATTTACTTCGTGATCGAACCGAACTCACTACTACATTCCGTACGTTTCTTACGGAAACTAGCACTCAATTTTCTACTTGTGTCAAAACACTTCGTACAAACAATGCTTGCGAGTACACTGGTCGCACCTTCTCCAATCTTTGTGCTGAGTTCGGTATTCTACATCATACTTCGTGTGCTTATACCCCTCAACAGAATGACATAGCGGAACGAAAAAATCGACACCTCCTTGATGTGGCTAGATCTCTTATGATCCAAATGCAAGTTCCCCCTCTTTATTGGAACTTTGTCGTTTCTACGGCTTGTCACCTCATCAATCACATGTCATCATCCGTCCTCAACTTTATGGCACCCATCACTCTCCTTTATCCATCCACAACTCTCTTCTCTCTCACACCTCGTGTGTTTGGATGTACCTGTTATGTCCATCACCTTGGTCCCTCCACTGACAAGCTAGCCCCTCAGGCTACCAAGGTGATGTTTGTTGGCTACTCCCGCACTCAGAAGGGGTATGTCTGCTTTGATCCTACCACTGGTAAGATGATTGTGTCTGCTGATGTCTCTTTCCATGAAGACCAACCATATCACATCAGTCCTTCTGATCCCCTTCTTCCTCCTCCTCTACCTCGGCCCTCCACTACCACCAGTTCTCTCCACCCCTCTGCACCACCAGTCCAAATCTCCTATCATTTTGATTCCCCAAACACCACCAGTCCCCTCGAAACCTCCTGTTATTCAAGTGAACGCTCGCCGTCCTCCACGTCCAGATGCCCTGCAGCAGCTTCTCTCTACCTGAGTGATCTCGCAGCCTGTTGATCCAGCGTCCTCCTCGACGGCACATCCCATGGCCAATTATGTCTCTCTACATCGGCTCTCTCCGCCTCTTCTAACATTTGCTCTCTCTCTCCTCTATTTCTATACCTAACTCTGTGCAGGAATCCCTCCGGCATCCGCGGTGGCGCGCCGCCATGGATGAAGAGATGACGGCACTGTGGGGTAATCACACTTGGGATCTTGTGCCCCTTCCTCCTGGTCACAGTTGCGTTAGCTGCAAGTGGATCTTTACTATCAAACATGTCGCGGATCGGACAATTGTTTGCTTAAAGGCTCAGCTTGTGGCTCGGGGCTTTACCCAACAATACAACATTGATTATGAGAAAACTTTCTCCCCAGTCGCAAAATTGAATTCGGTTTGGGTCCTTCTCACCTTAGTTGTTCATCGCCAGTGGCCCCTCCCCAGTCGCAAAATGGAAACTCCTCCCGCTGCCCGCATGTTCGGTCTTAAGTTACTCTCCTGTCCGCAGTAATCTCTAGTTTGTTCAAGTATTTCGTCTCATTCAATGGAACTGAATGATGTCCCGCCTCTTCTGACACGTGTTGCGACACCCATTCCTGAATTCTGTGAAGAGCTTCGGATCACCATTATCTCTCATAATGAGAAGAACTTTGTTGAATGATGCACTCCGTCCATCAAGTTCTCCAGACCAAAGGTCTCCTTCATCAACTAACTAAGGCTACTCCTACAGAGCCCACCGAGGAATGGCTTCGTGATGACGGTCGTGTCTAATCCTGGATCCTAAACTCTATGGACAGTGAACCATATCGGATGGCCATGTACCATGAGTTGATCAAGGCCACGTGGAAGGAACTTTAATCTCTTTACTCTGGCAAGGACAGCCTCCAACACCTGTTTGACATCATCACAGACCTTCAATCTCTTGAATTCGGAGTGGCAGGAGACTTAACCTTCATTATTGTGCGATCGATAATTCTAATTGAGGCATGGATTCAACATCAGCCTCCAACAACAGACCTCGTTACACAACGTGCAAAAAAAGAAGCAATTGGGATCACCATGATGATGACCCGTGTTCCACCATATCTCCACAACGTCCGAGCTCAAATCCTTTCTTCCTCTACAATTCTCTCTCTTTTGGATGTGTGCTCCATGCTATTAAAGGTTATACCGCCACCCGATGCTACTGGGACTCTATCTCCGGCATTGCTCCAACAGTCTTTTACATCTACCCCCGCTCCTCAATCGGCTCGTGGAAGATGCACCACTTCTCGGGGTAGGGGGCATAACATAAGGCCTCATCTTAAGTGTTTTCATAGCGGTCGGGATAACCATTTTGAGATAACATGTTATCGTAAGCATGGTATTCCCCCACAACCACATGCATCCATTGTGGTCGAAACTACCTCCACCACGCGTAATGACATTGATGCCCTGCGCACTCACCAGCATCTTCAGGGGAAAATCAATCATTCATCTGGCTCTGTTGTGTCAACCTCCAATGAAGGTATCTCCTGTCTCTCCCATAGCTCAACTTCGATTGTGGACTCGGGTACCCACACATCATATTACTTCGCAGAAACGCCTCAGTACTTACAATATGTGTATCTCAAGTTCTCACAGTGGTTAATGGTGACACCACCCCGATTTATGGCTTCGTTGATATGATTCTCACTATAACTCTCTCTCTCTCTTCACTCAATCCTTCATGTTCTGGGATCTACTTTCAACTTTCTTTCTATTAGCTGTCTTCTTCAAGACCTTGATTGTTGTGTAACATTCTCTTCCTCATATTTTGTTGTGCATGATCGACGGACCCAAAACATCATTGGTAAAGCGTGACTATCCAATGAGCTTAATACTTTGGATGTTCCACCCATGGTTCTTTCCTCTGTCACTTATATTGATTGGCACAGACGTCTTGGGCATGCTCCTCTTCTGATCCTCAAGAAAGCTCTTCCAGATCTCTCCCTTACTGACTTACTTGCGAGTCATGTATCTTCGGAAAACAACATTGTTCATCTTTTCTCTCTCATTGTACTCTGAGCAATGCTCATTTTGCTTTAGTGCACTCTGATATTTGGGAGACATATAAAACACCTAGTATTTATGATTATTGGTACTTTCTTACATTTATTGATGATTACCCCCGCATAATATGGTTGTGTTTACTTTACGGTCGTTCTAAATTAACTCATGTATTTTGTGCTTTTATTACTGAGACTCATACTCAGTTTTCAAGTCCTATTAAGACACTTCGCACTGACAATTTATGTGAATATACGAGCCGTGCTTTTACTAATCTTTGTACTGAGTTTGGGATCATTCATCAAACTTCATGTGTTTATACACCCCAACAAAATGGCGTGGTCGAGTGAAAAAATTGCCACCTTCTTGAGATCTCACACTAACTTATGTTTCAAATGCAGGTTTCCAAACTTTATTGGAATTTCGCAATATCTACAACCTGTTACCTCATAAATCACATGTCCTCCTTTATTCTCAACTATGCGACCCCTTTTAGTCTTCTATTTCCTTCCATGCCACCCTTTCCCATCACACCTTGCATCTTTGGATGTACCTTATGTTCATTATCTTGTTCCTTCCACTGACAAGCTTGAACGTCGTGCAATAAAATATATATTCGTTGGTTACTCCCGCACTCAGAAAGGTTATGTCAGTTACTCTCCCAACGATCGCAAGGTTGTCATTTCTGCAAAGGTGACCTTCATCAAAGACCATTTCCATTCTCTAAATCCAGCTCCTCATGCACCTACGTTATTACCTCGCCTTACTGTCATTGTTACGTCTCATCTTCCACCACTTCTACAACCCCCAATTCTCGTACCCTCCAAACCACCCCTTCTTCGTGTGTACGCCCATCGTTTTCCTCGTTCTGATGTCCTACGACAGTTATCCCTACTAATGATCCATCGCAGCCTGAAGACCCAGCCACAACATCTACTTCTTATCTCATAGTTAATTTTGTTTCTTTGCATCTCCTCTCCCAGGTACTTCTCAAATTTGCAACTTTTTATCATCTATTTTTATTCCTAACTGTCTACAGGAGGCTCTTCGACATTTGTCGTGGTGTGCGATCATGGATGAGGAAATGTCTACTGTTTGGGCAAATAAGACATGGGATCTTGTCCCTCTTCCTCAAAGACAGCCTTGTGTGGGGTGTAAGTGGGTCTTTGCGATTAAACATGATCCAGATGGGACGATTGAACACCTAAAAGCTCGTCTTGTGGCCCGTCCGCCCCGGGGCTTACTCAGTAATAAGGACTCCATTATGATGAGACATTCGCATTGGTCGCAAAGTTGAATAATGTTTGTGTCTTGATCTCCTTAGTTGTTCATCAACAGTGGTCTTTACATCAACTTGATGTCAATAGTGTCTTTCTTAATGACGACCTTCTAGAGACTGTCTACATACACCAACCTCCCGGGATTGAGACTACAAGGGAGTCTCGCGTCTGTCATCTCAAAAAATCTATTTATGGTCTCAAACAATCTCCTAGTGCATGATTCGACAAGTTTAGTAAGGTTGTTCATGATGTTGGATTCATTCGAAGCTCGATTGACTTCTCTCTTTACTCATCATTGTTCAACAGGAACAATGATTCTCTTGATGTATGCCGATGATATTTTGATTACATGTGATGTGATGATTCAAAAAGAATAAACATGATCAAGGAGCATTTGAACTCTGTTTTTCAAACTAAAGATCTGAGAAATTTTTGGTACTTCCATAATCTTGAGGCAGTTAGACGTCCTGATGGTCTTGTTCTATCTCAACGAAAGTAGTCTTGACGTCCTTCATGATGTCGGCTATTCTGGATGCAAGCATGCTGATGCGCCAATGGATATCAATCATAAGCTCTATGCTCACACCTCCGACTCTGATCCTCTTCTTCTGAATCCAGAGTATTATCGTCGTCTTGTTGAGAAGTTGATTTATCTTACAGTTACAAGACTAGATATATCATTTGTTATTGGAGTTGTCAGCTGATTTATGTATATTCCACGAATCTATCACCATCAGGCTGTATAGCAAATCGTCTGATATTTGAAGACTGCTCCTAGACAAAGGCTTATATACAAGTATTCATCTTCCTTGTCTCTTATTGCTTACTCTGATGCTGACTACACTAAATCTCTGGATGATCGACGTTTCACAAGTGAATTCTGTACTTAACTCGGTGGACATCTTATCACTTGGCGCAACAAGAAGCAGTCTGTGATTGCTCGCACATCTGCTAAAGCCGAGTATCGTTCATTGGTCACTGTTGTGTCTGAGCTTACATGGTTGGAAAGTCTCATATGTGATATAGGAGTCAGAATTTCCCCACCAGCCACTCTATTTTGCGACAATCAAATTGCTATACATATTGTCAAGAATCTTGTATTCCATGAACGAATCGAACACATCGAAGTGATCGAAGTTGATTGTTACTTTATTCGAGAGAAGGTTTAACGGAAGAAGCTGGAATTAAAACATGTTCTTACTGATGGGCAAGTTGCTGACATTCTCACTAAAGTCTTACCACGTCCGCTATATTATCAGTTCTTGTTCAAGTTTGGTGCTTACAATTTGTATGCTCCAGCTTGTGAGGGAGTGTTGACTAAAATATGTAAAAAAGGCTCACGACAAAGCCCAGCTAAAGTCCATTACCTCTTTAGGATTTAGCACATATTTTAGAATGGGATTATTGTTTCTTCTTCTCATCCTATATAAGTGTACAAATACTCGTATGTATGTATGAGAAATAAATAAAAAATATAAATTTTTGTTTCTCTTACTTTCGTATTTTTCCATAGTTATATTAGGTAAAAAATTGTATATCAAAGTTGGGTATGATTAATATATATGTTTCAACTTGAGGAGTATTAAACTCATTGTAATAGCCTCATTATGAAAGCTCACTATACTCATTACTTCTCTTTAGTCTCACATCTACTAAAAATTGTTTTAACCAATATACTCTCTATATAGATGGGAGTTTTAATGTATTAATGATATATAATAAATTTTTGATTTCAAGTATTTAATGAATGTCAAGATGATTTTTCTAAATGATGATTTACATGAGATCATATGCATGAAGCAACTTTCCTGCTTTATGCGGCATGGGGGATGGTTAATGCTCGCTAAAAAATATCCTTTGGACTTGAGCAATAAACTAATGTTATAATTTGAAATTTTTAGAAAAGTTATTCTCTCTACATGGTTCCTCAAGAGCAAGCTAATAGATTGCGGCCGACATATCCGACATGTCGGATATGAGGGGAGAACGACACGTTATCGCCACATATGAAAATTCTGGCGTTTTCTAGTATTGCGGCCGACATATCAGACATATTGGCCCAATATTGCGGCAAATGTCGGGTAATGTCGGTCCAATATTACAGATTTTTTTATTAAAATTTTTTTATAATTTTTTATAGAATGAATTCATCAGAAGGTTCTAACAAAATATCTAATGCTTCTTCCATAGCAAGTAGAGATCTATGTTGGACATTTAGTGAGAAGGTGACTCCAATTGACACCAATCAAATATGATTAAACACTCGTTAGTAATTTAATTTTCTCTAATGAATTTTAGTGTGCATTTAATCGGATAAAGTATTTACCATCAAATTAATAAATGAAAATATTATGAAACACACACACACACACATATATATATATATATAACAATACAATCCGATATTTTGAAATGTCTCCGATATATCCCCCGCAATCCGACATCCGACATAAAAAACTCAAACCGACATGAGTCCTCCATCCGATATCTGCAACCTTGCTCAAGAGTAAAGTAGATCATATTGTCTTTGATAAGAAAGGACAAAAAGGGGTCCTTATTGATATGGATCACGTATCGAGGGTAGGCTGAGACTTATAGGAGCCTGCACGAGTCTATATGTCGAAGAGGCGGAGATATAATCATTGTATAGACGATCAGATCTAGTAGTCATATTCAAAGTAACAATGACACGTTTTTATATATTTTTTGTATTTTAATTTCATGTCAAATTAGTTGATTTATGTTTAGAATGATATTAGTCATTCTAGTGGGTTCTAAGTTAATAAATAGGGGTCTATGAGCTAATTTTAAGATATCGCGGAATTTAGAGAGAATTTTAGGCTTTTGCGGTCTTCCCACGATGTTGATTTTGTGGATCTTTGGTATCAATTTCCTAACCACCCCACTCACCATAACAACCCACCACTCAACAACACAACTACCACTTAACAACAAAACTGATTCTACTCACTGTTTTTTTCCCAAAATCAACCACCAAAACTGTTGTAACGGCACAAGTTCCTTGTAATAATCCACTATGAAACACATTAATCTGAGGAGAATCCAAACTATTTCCTACCTTTCCTAGGCTGCGGTTGCAGATCCCACTCCATCCACGATTCCTTAACTGGACTGTTCTTGAATCCATGCTCGTGCCCAGGTAACTTCCCACCGCCTGACTTCTCAGCAATCTCAAGTTCTCTTCATTCATCAGCCATCACTAGCCCCTCCATCCATAATTGGTCTCACCATCCACAGGTCTCGCCATCCTCAGCCCTAAAAGTTTCCCTGGTACCCCTAGTTGCAGCAGAATTTAAAATCAATGTCCAGAAAGAATGCCGGAAAACTACCAGGGTGTTGTCCAGCCCCAATTCAGCCTCCGACTTTCCTTTCGGGCTCTTATTATTCATGAGTTCTTGTGAAAAATTGTATTTACTCGTTGAATATTCTATGAAAACATATCATTGGGGATATCGATTTGCAAAATTTTGCTCAAATTAATCCTACTTGAAAAGCCTATTCGCAAACCATTTAATTGAAACACTTCTCTAAATTTAATTAGATCTTGTTAGTATTTCTAACGTCTAACCTCTAGTGTGAATGTTTGTGGACTACTAATAATTTCATAATTTATTGCAATTAAGTGTTGAGCAATAACACGCGCATCACATCATTCACTTTATGGGCACACTCATTAGAGCTCCTTAGGGCAAGATTACACACTCTACAATCGTGATGTGTCACTTACAATTCTATTGGAAGTGACTTCATTAATGTTGGAAGTGACTCTCACGGTACCACGACATTGATGAGAATGCATTACACCCAATGCATCCGTACCAATCGACCCCATAGCTACACATAGTTGGTAACCGGGAGGGCTTAAATGTATCTTATATGAAAAATTACCCTGCAAAGGTATTATTTAGCATAAGAAAACAAAAGCATGCCCAGCCTTTAATTTACTTCATGCCTGCAAAGAAAGCTACTCATAAAACATGAAGAGAAACAATTACACAACTGACAAATTAATTCCTTGAAATTTCTATCCATCGTAAAAGGATGAGGAAAAGAAATCAAACCTCAAAAAGTTGTTCTCTTATATACACTGCAATATGGGGCTGCAAATGAGAAGACAACAAAATATAATCAAATATTACTATGGAAGAAGATCAAAGAAATTGTGAGAAGTATTTAATCATTTTCTCTCATTCTGGACTAGTTATTTTTTAAGAAAAAAAGGATTTGAGAAAATAAGCATCAAAATGTCATACCCAATTGATATGTTAAAATAAATTGCAATGAAATTCAAGTAAGCCCTCAAGTGAGAATCTCTCTTTATTTGCAAGTAAAGTTTATGATAATATCCCACTTTCCATTAAAAAAATTGTAAATATAACTATTAACAAATGAAAGAGCATGTTACATATTAGATCTAGTAGATCCTATCTATAGAATTGGCACAAGATCACCATAACAGTTGGTGTAAAATTAAGTTCTCGCAATGCCCACTTGTCCTGTTCAAAACTGTTTTTCAGAGTCTATATTGTTGGTAAGGGAAAAGTTGCAATGCCCCGGTCTACTGTGGGTGGACTACAGGTCTGCAAACCAGTGACCCCAATCCCTCTCTACAGATCTGATTGGCCCAGCCGCTAATTCCAATGGCGGATTGTTGAGGCCGGGGCTTGAACCCCAGACCTCTTAGATAAGGGAACTTTAAACCGGTCCTCATCAACGGCTGCGGCCAATCAGATTTGTGGAGAGGGGTTGGGGTCACTGGTCTGCAAACCTGTACCGCACCCATAGTAGGCCGGGGCATTACAAAAGTATCACTGATACAATACTATCTATCAAGTACGTAGCTTCCATACTAGCTGTTTTCATCATTGTTTAACCAAAATCAAAAGGAAATGCTCAAGTATGTTTACAATTGCCCATTGTAACTTAATTTATAGTATGCCATGTTTCTCTTAGAACTGGACAAGGCTAATCCCTAGGCATTTTTGTTGTCTAACCTACACGACAAGATTCGACACATGCTTAGCCAACTAGCATCAAGAACAAAAATCTTGCTTACACCAACTTCGGGATCCTCAATATCCAAATCTTTGCACAATGTTCTTGCAAACTCCTCTGGGTCACTTTCTAGATTGCTAATGTCCTGGAAGAGAAAAGACATAAGATATTTCCGGCGAAGTGCTACAAAGAGAAGAAACTAATAAAAGCATAGTAATGCATAGGTCAAAACGAACTTACCCACAAAAACTGGTCTCTAATTACAGTATTATTTACACGTAAGTCAAGCTGCAAAATAAATAAAAAATGAAGGAGAAGCACATGCAAAATATGCAATCCATTTTCAAATACACTAACCTTAAGGGGCACAATCTTCTCTTTCAAATGCATTTCTTGTCCTTCATACGATCGAAATTCAGCTAGTTGTGACTGAGTAAAACAAAGAACTCATTAACATTACATACTGTTAGAAAAAGAACATGTAAAGGCCCATCATAGACTTTCTTCCTCCTTATGCATTAGTCCCACATCATGAAAAAGGGAATCTTCTCTCTCCTCTCCCTATATATATGTATTCATACTTGATTCTTGAATAATAAGAAATATATACAAGGTTTGCGGGATGTGTTTTTCTCTACTGTGTACTTCACAACATGGTATCAAAGCCCAATATGATCCTTAACCGGTTCCTCTCTGCTATCCGCGGCTAAGTTTTCTCTAACCGTCGGTCTCTCTGTTGTCCGCACCTTGCGGTCTCTTTTCTTCTACCCGCTTCCCTTATTTTGTGGCTCCACCTCCCTCCTTCTCTCCCTGCCCCAGGCTTTTATAGCATTTCCTCTCTGCCTAGTGGGCTCCACCCCCCCTTCCTCTTTTTCGTTGCGGTCTCCGGCCCTGTCCGCATTTGTTCGCCGCGGTTTTTGCGGGCCGCCTGCCCTTCTCAAACCCGTTGCTCTCTGCTCGCGCGGCTAAGTACTACTCTGCTCGCGCGGCTAAGTCATTGTTTGCTCCGCCTCAGACCACTGCTCTGTGCTCCTCTAGCCTCCAGTTCTTGGGGACTCTGCGGTTTTTCTGTTGCGACTTCCTAGTCTGCCTCTACCCGCGGCCTTACTGTCTTCCCTCTACCCGCCACTTCCATTCGCGGTCTGCCCCCTTCTTGCGCGGTCTCCTTGTTGCTAGTCACGCGGCCTTCTTGCGCGGATTGTTGTTTTTTTCACATCCCCTTGTTTCGCAGTCTTGCATTGCTCTAACCTTGTCGGTCTCTTTGTCGCACGACTGGTTTTGCTTGACTGATCTTTCTCTGCAGTCCACTTAAGCCTCTAGACTGCGCGGTCTCCTTTTTTGTTCCTTGGGATATCCGCGAGATTCTTCCCTTAGCCGCTTGCCGACCTCTTTTCTTTATCCGCAGTGGCCTATCCCTGTCTGCGAGCTCCTCTCTTGCCGCCTAAGTCTGATGTGCCTGCTTAGCCGCTTATGCGTCTAGCCGGTTAGCTGCCTTACCTAGTCGCTTGGTCGTGTGATCATGGATTCCTCTACTGCCACTTCTCTTCCTGACCGTACTGTTGTCCTTGAACTCCGTGACGAGTTGAGAATCACCATCGTTTCTCTTATCGGGAAGAAGAACTTTGTTGAATGAGTACATTCTGTCTGTCAGGTACTTCAGTGCAAGGGACTTCTCCATCCTCTCACTCGGGACACTCCTTCTGCACATACTGATGACTGGCTTCGTGATGGTGGTTGTGTTCAGACTTGGCTCCTCAACTCCCTTGATGACGAACCTTACCACATGGTCATGTATCACGAGACGGTCAAGGCGATGTAGGATGAGCTTCATTCTCCTTACTCTGGCAAGGATAGTCTCCAACACTTGTATGACATCATCACGGATCTTCAGAACATTGACTCAGATAGTTCTGGTGACTTAACCTCCTTTATGGCTCAATCCAAGACCTTGGTTGAGTCCTGGATTCAACATCATCCCCCGACTACGGATCTAGCTGCCCAGCACGCTCAAAAGGTAGTTGTTGGTATTGTCATGATGATGGCTCGTGTTCCGCCTCATCTTCACAGTATTCGGGCTCAGATCCATTCCTCTGCTACGATTCTCTCACTCTCTGATGTGTGCTCCATGCTGTTAAATGTTTCCCTGCCTCCTGATGTTATCGGCCCTCCTTCACCGGCTCTTCTACATCATTCTCCTGTACCTTTACTCCCTCTCCCTCCCCCTACCCGTGGCAGACGTACAGGCTTCCGGGAGAGGGGTCGAGCTAGCCGGACGAAACCTAAGTGTTCTTTTTGTGGTAAGGATGGACATCTTGAGGCGACTTGCTACCGGAAACATGGTCTCCCTACTCATTCCACTGATTTTATAGCTGCCCACAGTCCTTCTACTACTCGTGCTAATCTTGATGAAGTTCACCTCCAGCTTCAGCAACTTCAAGGGTTGATCAACCACTCTCCTGCCTATGTTGCCTCCATCTCCAATGAAGGTATCGTTTGTCTCTCCACTAGTCCGGCTGGATAGTAGATTCAACTGCTACTCACCATATCACATCGTTGAAGCCACCCTAATACTTGGATTCTCCGTATCCCAAGTTTATCACAGTTGACAATGACAACACCGCTTTTGTCTCCGGCTCTGCTGAGATACCTCCCAATCTCTCTATTTCTCTTTGCCTGGCTCTTCATGTCCCGAGCTTTCCCTTTAACCTACTTTTTGTTAGTCGTCTTGCTGCTGATTTCAATTGTTCTATCACATTCACCTCTTTCTCTTTTCTGATGCAGGATCGACAAATGCAGAGTATCATTGGTAAAGGACTGCAAAACGGGCTCTACCTTCTTGACGTCTCTCCCACCATTCTCTTCTCTGTCTCTTCTGTTGACTAGCATCGGCGTCTTGGACATGCTCTTCTTCCGTTCCTCAAGAAGGCTCTTCTCGATGTCCCTCTCCCCGCATTTACTTGTGATTCTTGTATTTTGGGGAACCAACATCGTTCCTCTTTTCCTCCTCACTGTAACCGGAGATCTACGCCTTTTGTTTTAGTACATTTTGATGTTTGGGGTCCATACAAAATAACAAGTGTCTCTGGCTATCGTTATTTTCTCACTTTTATTGATAATTATTCTCGAATGACGTGGTTATACTTCGTGATCGCTCAGAGCTTCCCAATGTATTCCGGGCTTTCGTTCATGAGACTCACATGCAATTTTATGACAAAATTAAAACACTCCGGACAGATAATGCTCGTGAATATACTAGTCATGAGTACGATAATCTCTGCTATGAATTTGGCATTATTCATCAGACCTTGTGCGCCTATACTCCCGGACAAAATGGTATGGCTGAGCGGAAAATAGACATCTTCTTGATGTTGCTCTCTCCCTCATGATCCAAATGCAGGTACCCAAGGCTTATTGGCACTTTGCGGCTTCGACGACGTGTTATCTCATTAACCGTCTGCCCTTCTCCGTCCTCAATAACGCCACTCCATTCAGTCTCCTCTACCCGTCTACACCACCATTCTCTCTCATGTCTCGAATCTTTGGTTGTACCTGCTATGTTCATTTACTTGGTCCATCCACTGACAAGTTCGATCCTCGGGCAGCCAAACATATGTTTGTTGGTTATTCTCGTACTCAGAAAGGGTATGTTTGCTACTCTCCTACTACCCGCAAGGTGACGGTTTTGGCTGATGTTATATTTCTGGAAGATCAACTGTTTTACTCCCTCCCAGACACATCTCTTCCACCACCACCATTACCACGACCTGTTATCCCCGTTACGTCTCCTCAACCACCACTCCTTACCAACCCAGCTCTCGTTCTCCACAAGCCCCATCTTCTTCGTGTCTATACTTGTTGACCTCTGCACTCCGCCGCCCCGCTGCAGTCAGCTTCGCCCTCTGACACTCTGCGACCTGTTGAATCGGCCCCTGCCTCCACAGCCCATCCCGTAGCGGATTATGTATCCTTACATCGTCTGTCCCCGACGCTTCACACCTTTGCTACTTCATTATATTCTATCTGTCCCTAACTCTGTGCAGGAGGCTCTCCAACATCTGGGTTGGTGAACGGCTACAGAAGACGAAATGACGGCCCTCTGGGCTAATTAGACGTGGAATCTGGTATCTCTTCCTCCAGTATAGACTACTGTTAGCTGTAAATGGATCTTTGTCATCAAGCATGCCCCTGATGGTACAATTGACCGTCTTAAGGCTCGTCTGTTTGGCTTTAATCAGCAACCAGGCCTTGATTATGAGAAGACATTCTCTCCCGTGGACAAGCTCAACACGGTTCATGTCATCCTTTCTGTGGTTGTGCATCACCAATGGCTCTTACATCAACTGGATATCAAGAATATTTTTCTAAATTGTGATCTTCAAGAAACTGTCTACATGCAACAACCTCCCGGATTTGAGATCACGGGGGAGTCCCGAGTCTGTCACCTCAAGAAGTCAATTTATGGTCTCAAATAATCTCCTCGAGCGTGGTTCGACAGGTTCAGTAAGGCTGTTCGAGAAGTTGGATTTACTCGGAGTTCGGCAGATTTCTCTTTGTTTACTCGACATCAAATAGCATACACGGATCTCCTTTTAGTGTATGTCAATGACATCCTAATCATAAAAGATGATTCAAAGGGAATACAAATGGTCAAACAACACCTTAGTTCTGTCTTTCAAACAAAAGATCTAGGGAACCTTTGATACTTTCTTGGTCTTGAGATCGCAAAACGTCCTGATGGTTTGGTCCTATCTCAATGGAAGTTCTGTCTCGACCTTCTTCGGGATGTTGACTACTCTGGATGCAAGCTGATTAATACTCCTATGAATGTTGTTAGAAAATCCTTAGTAAGGGCCCATTTTTCCTCTCTTTTCCCTCTCTTTGTATTTGTCTCACATCTTGGATTGAGATTTCTCTTCTTCCTCTCTTCCTATATAAATGTATTCATACTTATAATTTATCATTCAAGAAGTATATACAAGGTTTGAGGCCTCTCTTTACATGGTATCAGAGCGACCGGTCTCCTCCTTGGGTGTTCGGTCTTCTGTTCGCGGCTACTCGCGGTCTGTCGTATTTCTAACTGCTTCTGTATTTTTCTTCCTTGGGTGTGCGGTCTGTTTTTTTTAACCGGTCTCCTGTTTGCGGCTACTCGCAGTATCGAACGGCCTGCCTTTTTCTAACCGCCGTCTCCTTTACTCTGTTTCCCTCGTGGCTTCCACATCTCCTCCTCCTCCTACCTCCCTTTTATAAACTTTTCACGCGTGGGGTCCACCCTCTCTTGCTTCTTTCTCTGACCGCCCGACCTCCCTTGCTATCCGCGCGGCCTCTCTCTTCCCGCTTGTCGCGACCTCTCTAAAGTCGTCGCGGTCTCTCCCCTCTCGCCGTACGTGACGCCTCTTGCTCGCTGCGGTTTCTTCCTCTTTTCTCTTTCTCGCTTCAGTCCGCATCTAGGTCGTGGCATCTCTCCTTGTCGTTGGTGGACTCACCTTGACCGTGCGGACTCCTCTTCTAACCTCTTCATCGCTAGTCGTTGCGACCTGTCTTGTCGCTAGAGGTCTCTCCTCTTCCCTTAGCCGCATCTTGGTCGCGACGTTCCTTGTCGCTGGTAGATTCACCTTGACTGTGCGGACTTCTCTTCTAACCGCTTCCCGCTAGTCGTTGCGACCTGTCTTATCGCTAGCAGCCTCTCCTCTTCCCTTAGCCGCATCCTGGTCGCGACTTTCCTTGTCGCTAGTGTGTCCGTCGTGACCGTGCGACTGCTTCCGCTGCCGACTTCTCTCTCTTCGGCCTCTTCTCCTTCTAGCCGCCCGACCTTCTCTACCAAGCCGCCCGACCTTCTTTAACTAGCCGCCCGACTTCTCTTACTAAGCCGCCCAGTCCAAACCTTGCTGGCCGCCCAGCCTCTCCTGCTTGCTGCCCGGTTTCTCTCGCTAGACGCTCGGCCTCTTCTGTTAGCCGCATGGCTTTCAATGCATCCGCTGCTACTTCTGCTCCGTCAGCCCGTGCGGCTGCTACGACTTCCGAACTCTGTGATGAGCTACGGATTACTACCATCTCTCTGACTGGGAAACGAAATTTCGTCGAATGAGTTCACTCTGTTTGTCGTGTTCTGCAGACGAAGGGTCTTCTTCACCACTTGACCTGAGCTACCCCCGATGCTCCCTCCGATGACTGGCTTCGCGATGATGGTCGGGTCCAGTCTTGGCTCCTCAACTCTATGGACACCGAGCCCTACAGGATGATCATGTATCATGACACGGCCAAAGCTATGTGGGAGGAGCTCCACTCTTTCTACTCTGGGCACAACAGTCTTCAACACTTATATGATATTCTCTCCGACCTTCAGAACCTTGCTCCTGGTGCTCCCGGCGATATGATCACTTTCGTTGCCGGCAAAGACTCTGGCCGAGGCTTGGATTCAACATCAGCCTCCCACTACTGATCTAGCTACTCAACGGGCCCAGAAAAAGGCTGTCACCATCGCAATAATGATGTCCCGTGTTCCGCCCCACCTACATAGTGTTCGGGCCCAGATCCTTTCTTCCACGACGACTCCTTCACTGTCTGATGTCTGCTCCATGCTGCTTCGAGTTACGCCTCCTACTGAGGCTCCTCCCGGATTTGCACCTGCTCTTCTTCAACAGCATCTCCTTACGACCCCCTCTCCTGCTCGTGGATCTTCCACTCGGGGGGGCCGACCTCCGTCTCGGAGACGAGGACGTGGTGGTCGTTCGTCTATGAAATGCACATATTGTGGCCGGGGTGGTCATCTTGAGGCTACTTGTTACAACAAGCATGGGTTCCCTCCCCACCTCGCTGCGACTTACTCTGTTGCTCTTGCTCTCATTGGGGCTTCTGCCCAGGATCCGACGTCCACTACCCGCCAAGATATTGATGAGCTCCGCACCCAACTCCACCAGCTACAGGGTGCCCTCGGCCGCTCCTCCAGCTCGATTGCGTCTTTCTCTGCGGAAGGTATAACCTGTCTCTCTTCTAGCCCCCACTGGATCGTTGATTCCGGCGCTACTCACCATATTACCTCCCAGAAGCCCTCCCAGTATCTCCAGATGGCTCATCCTCCGTGTATCACTGTGGCCAATGGTGACACCCTACCGGTCTCTGGCGCTGCTGCTCTCCGGCTTACCCCGGCCCTTTCTCTTTCCTCGATTCTTCATGTTCCAGGGTCTCATTTCAATTTACTTTTTGTTAGTCGCATGACGCATGACCTTAATTGTTGCATAACCTTTTCTCCTTCTTCTTTTCTAATGCAGGATCGTCGCACCCGGAGTATCATTGATATGGGGCAGCTGTTGAATGAACTCTACATCTTGGATATCCCACCCACTCTTCTCTCCGCCGTCTCAACTGTCGATTGGCATCGCCGCCTTGGGCATGCTTGTAACGCCCCTGATTTTTTCGATGTTTAGTTAATTCTTTTATTTGGCGTATTTATGATGTCATGGCGTTACGTTAACGCATGGTTGGCGTGTGCCGTTGTTAGAGCGTGGGTTTTAGCTCTTGAGTTTTCTGTATGAGGCTGGGTTTAGCCTGTTGCAAGATTTCCTAGCGAGTGGGGTCTGTTTTGGTGGCTCGGTGGAGCCTTTTTAGGAATGCTTGTGTTTTGGCTTCGGAAGGCGTTTACCCAAGATTGGTTAGTCGGATTTCGATTTCGAGTTCGTCGTTGGATTCGTAGCGTCGGTATTTAGCTACGGTGCGATTTTCGTAAAATTCCGGGTATGTTTGATTTTTGGGTCGTTATGACGTTTTATTTAATTAATTATGTTATCCTATATTAAAATAATAGGAAAAAATAGTATAAATAGAAACTCATCGCGTCAAAACCCTATTCATTGTCTCCCTCGTGAAAACCGTCGGCCTGTTGCGAAAGAACGAGAGCGACGGACATTTCTAAGCCTTCTGCCACCGATTTCTGGAGCTTTGGTGCTCGGTTTCGTCTTTGGAGAGTGGATCCGGGTAGATCTCGCCAAGATCTACGTTTCTACGGTAAGCTTTTCCATTTTCGTGGATTTTTAGAGGTCTAGGTATGTGGTTTTTACCCTATTTTCCTCTCAAAAGTTTCAGATTTTGTTGCTCAAGTGTTCTTGCGGCCAGATCTGTGAGGTGGGGCGTTGTTTGGCCGGATTTCGAGTGATTTGAGGCAAGTGGTGATTTTCCCCTTGCTTGTTCTTCTTTTCTCTTTTGTTTTCTTGTTACCCTCCCAGTACAGCAGGATCGGATTAGGGTAGGATTTCCCCCATGTCAAAATGATTTTTCTGTAAATCTTAGGGCAAGTGGTGATTTATACTCTTGCCAAGCTTTCATGTTACTGTTTCTGTCCTAGAAGGCCGATTAGTGCTTAGTTTAACAGTCAGCTAGTGGCTGTGGGGAGGGAGCATTGTTGCAGGAGAAATCCCTTCATGTGTGAGCATGGCAGCAAGTTGTTCTTGGTCTAGGTTTAGACATTGACAAAAAGAACTATTATTTAAACTAATAATTAAATTATTCAGAAGTTAGTGGTGGTGGTAAGTCTAATATCCTCTGTTTAGGTAGGATAGTTTTTCTGTCAAGTCTCTGTCTTAGGCGTTGAGTATAGCCTTAGCAGATAGTCAGTTTTTAGCTTAAGTATAAAAGCGTTTAGTGTGTTAAATGCACTCAACGCCTGGTCGGGTGGTCTGAGAAGCTAAGTTAAAAGCGTTGAGTGGGTGGTACTCACTCAACGCGGCGTTGAGTGAGCTTAGCACACTCAACGTCATTCAGTATAATTCTAGAAGCTAAGTCGAGAAGCGTTGAGTGAGCTGAACTAACTCAACGCCGTCGCTTAGTTAGAAAAGCGTTGACAGTGTTGAGTGAGCTGAACTCACTCAACGCCGTCATATGTTTTTGGCAGTTAAGTGGTAAAGCGTTGAGTGTGCTGAGTAATAGCGTCGAGAGCGTTGACTGCACTTGACGCGACGTCGAGTGTACTCGACGCTTTTCCCAGCTAAGTTGTGGCGTCGAGAGCGTTGACTGTACTCGACGCGGCGTCGAGTGTACTCGACGCTTTCCCTGCACTCGATGTGGCGTCGAGTGCATTGACTGCACTCGATGCGGCGTCGAGTACACTCGACGCTTTTCCCTTGGACTTGTGTTGTTTCACCGTAATGACGTGTATCTCTAAATGCTTAGTTTTGCTAAGTTAGAATCGTCGGGTTTCTGCTTAATTCGTCAAGTTCGGGTTTTATGGGTATTTGGTATATGGGGTTTGGTTTGTTTGGCTTAGTTCGTGAATCATTACACCCGGGCATGTTTGTGTCTTGTTTTTTGGATGTTGAGTTGTGTTGGACCAGATGGCCACCACCACAGTCCCGTTTTTGAGACGTTTGGGTCTGTAAGTTCGGGTTTTGACCGGTTGGTCCCGACTCAGATCCGGTTGCGTTACGGTGTTAATGATTCACGTGTTTATTGAGCATTTGCCTCGTTTTGAGGATTAAACTTATGCTATTTCTGCCTAATCTCACAGATGTTCTCGGGGTATGACTATGTTCGCACTTGGTCCAAATTTCATTATTTTTTAACCTTATAAGTTAACTCTTTCGTTCTTAAATTCCAGTTAGTTTGTTGTGTTTTGGTAGCTATTCAGGTTTGGATTAGTAATCTTACTACTCTCTTGTTTACTGATAGTTTTTCTTGTCACTTAAATTTTTTTGCTGAGGTGTTCTTCTTTTGAATGCCTCAGGTTCAGGATAGTAGTCGGTTGAGCGGCTAGGTTGGGTGTTTGCTAGTGGACTGCAGTGTTGCAGAAGTTTTCATCTCTCTGAAGAGGTAGTTTTTGGTTGTTTTGTTGGTACAGACATACATACTCTCAGTGGGTTTGTGTCAGTTTGTTGTCGCTCACTGGTGGTTTTCTTTTGAATGCTGAATACTTTGCTAAGCTGCTAGTTTTACCTTTTGTGGTTGTTTTTACTTGCTCTCTGGGAATGTTTTGTGCTAGGTTGCATGTTAGGTATTTTCACTTATAAAAGCATTACTACTAATACTTCATACATCTCATATTTCTAAAACTAAAATAGTATTTTCTAGCTAACGTAAATACTATTTTCATACTTATAATAAATCTAGAGTCTTGCATGTCATGAGTTGTCATTTGGGGATGTTTATACTCATGTAGGGTGTTAATCAACATAATCAAAGTATTTTCCGCAGCGTATAATTATACCTTTACTCGTGGACTAGTTGATTCACTATGCCGATGGATACAACCATCCAATTTAAAATGATTTTTACCTAATAACTTATGGATTCATATAAAATTAGAGTTTAAAGTCTTGTCTGAGCGACTGCAGTTATCCTCTGCACGGTGTGGCATCACGACGCGTATTTTCTCTTACTCTAATATAATTTAAATGTTGAGAAAATGCGGGTTATGACAATTGGTATCAGAGGGATGGATTGTTTGACAATTGGTAGGACAACCATCTTTAGTTAGTGTTAGTTGTTTAGTGTCATTCCATACACACACCGATGTGTCATCAGTACGTCTTGACTGAAGCATGAACACTACACTCATAAACATGATAAGAAGCATACGAGACATATTATGTAGTATGAGATGCATAATATGTGTTTGTATATGGATCCATCATAGGCGGAAATATGTGACGGTTATGTAGTATGAGAGGCATAATCACCATCACATGGGTGCCCATTAGCACGTTTTCTCTTTTCATTGCATGCGATGTTATGTAGTATGGGATGCATAACATTTCATATGTACGCCGCTCATAATATGCATTAAGGCCTTTTTAGAATGCATGACACAACATACATAGCATAACATTGCATAGCACGCGTGCCAAGCTAAAGATTTACATGATAACGCATGCGCACACATTGTTTTGAGCCAAAGGAATACAAATTCATGCATTCATTGTCTATGCACAAAAGTTAATAGGATGATTGTATATCATCCTAGGTTTAAGCATTTCATCATTTATAAAATTCCCAGAACAAGTTAGCAGCAAGAGCAAGTATTTATGTGTGTTTGGTCTGTACTAGGTTGTTTGGTTCTAGCGGTTAAGCTAGGTTTTGACTAGTTGCTTGTTGTAATTATTAGAATATCGAAACGTCCTACGACGAGATCGACTCCCCAGTCAGAGGACGAGTCATCTGGTGCTCAGAATGAGGCCGTGATAGAAGGATTGCGATAGATCAATGAAGCTTTGTCTAGGCAAATATTGGAGGTGCAGTCACAGATCCAATCCTTATTGACTGTTGTGGCAAGGCAGGCACTTAGAGTTCAGTACCTGGGTCGAGGTGTTCCAGTTCCTCCTGCTCCTCTGGTGCCCCCAGCTGTGTTGCCGCCAGAGATGAACTTAATCTCGCATTTACAGCGATTAGTACCTCCTTCTTATGATGGTAGGGTAGATTTCATGGTGTTGGACGATTGGCTTATAACAATCGAGGAGATGTTTTCATACTCGGGAGTTTCTGACAGCCAGAAAGTGATGGTTGTTGCATATCAGCTCAAAGGTTTGGCAAAGAGTTGGTGGCTAAGGGAGAAGGAAAATTTGAAGGATGGGTGTTCCTGGGAAGCCTTCAAGGTGTTACTGCTGAAGAAGTTTTTGCCATCGGTCGAGCGAGACCGTCTGATGAATGATTTCCTGCATTTAAAGCAAAGACAACTCACGGTTAGTGAGTACGAGATTGAGTTTAGCAAGCTAAGCAAGTTTGTTCCTGATTTGGTAATCTCTGAAGCCAGCAGAGTTAAACTATTTCTGGGTGGTCTAAGAAGTGACATCCAACAACTAGCCAGTGTTTATGGGTCGGAGAGTTATGTTGGAGCAATCGAAGCAGCTCTTAAGGTTGAGGCAATCGACAATGCCAAGAACTAAGGTCAGCAAACAAGAAAGGATAAGAGGAAGACTGGTGAGAGTAAGAGTTCCCAGGAATCCGGTGCTGCTTCGAGGAAGAGGAGCAAAGAAATATGAAGTTTCTGTGGCTGGTCAGGCCACCCGTTTGAGAAATGTTTCAAGAGAACAGGAGCTCTGAAGCTGGAGCAGGTTCATGCGATCCAAAGTGCTCCTAAGAGAGATTTGGTTTGTACTTCGTGCAAACGGAAGGGGCATGATGATGCCCATTGTTGGGATAAGGTTAGAGTCTGTTTCAAGTGCGGATAGAAAGATCACATCAAGTCAAAGTGCCCGCAGTCTCAGCCTGCGCTGCAGCCAGTTCCGTTTCGGGCCTTGCCACCGCCGCAGCCTATAGACAAAGAGAAGGGAAAGCTGAACGTGTTGTCTCTGGAGGAAGCCCAGACATCTACTCAACTGATTTCAGGTTAGTCTCTAACCTAGATTTATTTCTTTTTTATCTCATAGTTGTAATTTCGATGTTGTTCGATTAGTTATGTAAGCTTTTTATAGGGAAATTTAAGATAAAGAACCGTTGGGCGCGTGTTCTTTTCGATTCTGGTGTTACCCACTCGTTTGTGGCTAGGGCCTTCGTAGAGCGTCAATGTTCGACTCCCGTCCGGGTGGGCGGCGCATTTTGTGTCAAGTTTCCTTCTGGTGATTCTGTGGCATCGGACCAAGTTATTCAGAGTTGTCCAATTCTGCTAGGGGATTTTCTCGCAGTTGCTGATTTGAAGCTGATAGACCTGAAAGACTTTGATGTGATCTTGGGCATGGACTGGTTGTCCAAATATGATGTTGTTATCCAGTGCAAGGTTAAGCGCTTGGACTTCAAGATGGACAACGGTCAACCCAGGAGTGTATGGATATCCGCGCCAAGTTTCTCCAATTATTTCTGCGGTATGTGCTCGGAAGCTTTTAGATTCCGGATGTTTTGCTTGTTTGGTCTCAGTTTTGAAAATCGTTGTTAGCTTGCCGAGTGTGGAGGAGATTCCAGTAGTGCGTGAGTTTCCGGATATTTTTCCTAATCTTCCTGGTCTTCCTCCTTAGAGGGACGTGGAGTTCGTCATAGATCTGGAGCCGGGTACCCGTCCTATTGTTAAGGCGTCGTACCGGATGGCTCCGCGTGAGTTGGAGGAGTTGCGTACTTAGTTGGATGAGTTGCTCCTGAATGGTTTTATTCGGCCGAGTTCTTCGCCTTGGGGTGCTCCCGTTTTGTTTGTAAAGAAAAAGGATGGATCAATGAGACTTTGCATTGATTATAGGGAGCTGAATAAAGTCACCATTAAGAACAGGTATCCTTTACCGAGAATAGATGATTTGTTTGATCAACTGCGTGGTAGCACAGTATTTTCAAAGACTGACATTCGTTCGGGCTACCACCAGTTAAGGATTCGTGAGACGGATATCCCACAGACTGTTTTCCGTTCCAGGCATGGACATTTTGAGTTTTTGGTAATGTCCTTTGGTTTGACCAATGCTCCCTCTGCCTTTATGGATATGATGAACCGCGTGTTCAAGGATTTTCTGGACCGTTTCGTAGTCGTGTTTATAGACGACGTTTTAGTGTATTCACGCAGTGCTGATGAGCATGCCCAGCACTTGCGTTTAGTTTTGTCTGCCTTGAGGGACCATAAGTTGTTTGCTAAGCTGAGCAAGTGTGAGTTTTGGTTGCCTCAGGTTTCGTTCTTGGGTCATGTGCTAAATAAAGATGAAATTTCAGTTGACCCTGAGAAGATAACTGCTGTTATGGATTGGAATAGGCCAACCACACCCAAGGAGATAAGGAGCTTCCTAGGGTTGGCTGGCTATTATAGAAGGTTTGTAGAGAGTTTCTCTACGTTGTCTGCGCCACTGACTAAACTGACGCAGAAGAACGCAGCTTTTATCTGGAGCGATAAGTGGGAGGAAACTTTCCTGGAATTAAAGAAGAGATTGTGCACTGCACCCGTGTTGTTTCTACCTACTGAAGGGTTGGAATATGCCGTGTATATGGACGCGTCGCACGTTGGGCTTGGTTGTGTGCTGATGCAAGAGGGCAAAGTAATAGCGTATGGATCGAGACAATTAAAGGTCCATGAAAGAAATTATCTTACGCATGATTTTGAATTTGCGGCAGTTATTTATGCGCTAAAGTTGTGGAGGCACTTGTTGTACGACGCATTATGCAAGATTTACACAGATCACAAGAGTTTGAAATACGTTTTCACTCAAAGGGAGTTGAATCTGCGCCAGCGAAGATGGTTAGAGTACATTGTTGATTATGATGTTGAGATCCAGTACCATCCGGGCAAATCCAAAGTTGTAGTTGATGCCTTGAGTAGGAAGACGGCTAAGATTTTTAACCTCTTTGTGGATTTTCTGGTAGAAGAATTTCTCTTGATGAGCATTTCTGTTGGGAGTTGTAACTCGTCTAGTAGTTTGGAGGTAGCTGAGCCTTCATGGATTGCACTCAAAAGACTGCATCAGATGGAAGATCCTGATTTGTTGCACCTTTACAAGAGGACTGAGAAATGGGAGTTGCCAGACTTTTCGATCGATGACGCGGGAACCTTGAAGTACCGCGATAGATTTTGTATCCCCGATGTTGAAGGTATTTAAGTTAAGTTGTGCAGTGAGGCTCATGGTTCCAGTGTTGTCTACCACCCAGGTTCAACTAAGATGTACCAAGATTTGAAGCAGATCGCCTGGTGGTTCAGAATGAAAGGTGATATAACGAAGTTCGTTTCAGAATGTTTTACGTGCAAGCGAGTAAAGGTCGATCATGAAAGACCTGGTGACAAGCTAGCGCCCTTGGAAATTCCGAGTTGGAAGTGGGAGGGTATCTCAATGGATTTCATTACTGGTTTACCGAGATCTCCCCGATGACATGATTCAGTATGGGTTATTGTCGATAGACTAACGAAGTGTGCTCACTTCGTGTCTTTTAAGATTGATTACCCCATGAAGAAGATAGTTGAGCTATATTTAGATGAAGTCATCAGATTACATGGAGTGCCAGTTAGTATTGTATCTGATCGAGACTCCAGGTTTACGTCTCGCTTTTGTAAGAGTTTACAAGAAAGTTTGAGTACCGATTTGAGGTATTTCACAGTCTATCATCCGCAGACAAACGGTCAGACGGAAAGAGTGAATCAGATCGTGGAGGATATGATCAGATGTTACATTTTGGATCACGGAGGAGCGTGGGATGAGCGACTCAGATTGATGGAGTTTGCATACAATAATAGTTATCAAGAAAGTTTGCAGATAGCCCCGTTTGAGGCCTTGTATGGGAGGCGATGCAGAACTCCCTTGTTTTGGGCCGAGGTCGGTGAGAGACCGTTGCTTGGTCCTGAAGCGTTGGAAGAAATGGAAATTTCTGTGAAGCTTATTCGGAAAAAGCTTCGGATAACGCAAGAGCGATATGAAAAGAACGTCAATCGGCATAAGTCTGATTTAGAGTTTGTTGTAGGGGACATGGTATTCCTCAAAGTTTCCCCGATGTCAGGCGTTAAAAGGTTTGGTAAGAATCATAAGTTGGACCCAAGGTATGTGGGATATTTTAAGATTGTTGAGCATAATGGTGTATCAGCTTATACGCTGGATTTGCCCGCAAACTTTCCTGGTGTGCACGACGTGTTTCACGTAAGCCAGTTGCGGAAATATGTGCTCAACGACCGACAGATTCTTGATGTTGTGCCCCAGTTGAAGCCTAATCTTACATATGTTGAGATGTTTGTCCGCATTCTGGATACTCAAGATCGAGTGTTGCGGGGGAAAACCATACCAATGGTTAAAGTTTTGTGGCGAAACCAAGACGTGGAAAACGTCACTTGGGAGTTGGAGTCAGCTATGAGAGAGACTCATCCTCATCTGTTCTCCTAGATTCTTACGGTATGTATTTTCCCTTCTATAATCCTTGATTATATTATTCTTTTTGTTGAATCTTTTGGTGCATAAAATTTCGGGACGAAACTTTGTTTTAGGGGGAGTGGCTGTAACGCCCCTGATTTTTTCGATGTTTAGTTAATTCTTTATTTGACGTATTTATGACGTCAGGGCGTTACGTTAACGCATGATTGGCGTGTGCCGTTGTTAGAGCATGGGTTTTAGCTCTTGAGTTTTTTGTATGAGGCTGGGTTTAGCCTGTTGCAAGATTTCCTAGCGAGTCGGGTCTGTTTTGGTGGCTCGGTGGAGTCTTTTTGGGAATACTTGTGTTTTGGTTTCAGAATATGTTTACCCAAGATTGGTTAGTCGGATTTCGATTTCGAGTTCGTCATTGGATTCGTAGCGTCGGTATTTATCTACGGTGTGATTTTCGTAAAATTTCGGGTATGTTTGATTTTCGGGTCGTTTTGACGTTTTATTTAATTAAATATGTTATCCTATATTAAAATAATAGGATAAAGTAGTATAAATAGAAACTCATCGCGACAAAACCCTATTCATTGTCTCCCTCGCGAAAACCGTCGGCCTGTTGTGAAAGAACGAGAGCGGCGGACATTTCTAAGCCTTCGGCCACCAATTTCTGAAGCTTTGGTGATCGGTTTCGTCTTTGGAGAGTGGATTCGGGTAGATCTCGCCTAAATCTACGTTTCTACGGTAAGCTTTTCCAGTTTCGTGAATTTTTAGAGGTCTAGGTATGTGATTTTTACCTTATTTTCCTCTCAAAAGTTTCAGGTTTTGTTGTTTAAGTGTTCTTGCGGCCAGATCTATGAGGTGGGGCGTTGCTTGGCCGGATTTCGGGTGATTTGAGGCAAGTGGTGATTTTCCTCTTGCTTGTTCTTCTTTTCTCTTTTGTTTTCTTGTTATCCTCCCGGTACAGCAGGATCGGATTAGGGTAGGATTTCCCTCATGTCAATGATTTTTTTGTAAATCTTGGGGCAAGTGGTGATTTATACCCTTGTCGAGCTTTCATGTTACTGTTTCTGTCCTACAAAGCCGATTAGTGCTTAGTTTAGCAGCCAACTAGTGGCTGTGGGGAGGGAGCATTGTTGCATGAGAAATCTCTTCCTGTATGAGGATGGCAGCAGGTTGTTCTTGGTCTAGGTTTAGACATTGACAAAAAGAACTATCATTTAAACTAATAATTAAATTATTCAGAAGTTAGTGGTGGTGGTAAGTCTAATATCCTCTGTTTAGGTAGGATAGCTTTCTGTCAAGTCTCTGTCTTAGGCGTTGAGTATAGCCTTAGCTGATAGTCAGTTTCTAGACTAAGTATAAAAAGGTTGAGTGTGTTGAATGCACTCAACGCCTAGTCGAGTGGTCTGAGAAGCTAAGTTAAAAGCGTTGAGTGAGTGGTACTCACTCAACAAGGCGTTGAGTGAGCTTAGCACACTCAACGCCATTTTGTATAATTCTAGAAGCTAAGTCAAGAAGCGTTGACAGCGTTGAGTGAGCTGAACTCACTCAACGCCGTCGCTTAGTTAGAAAAGCGTTGACAGCGACTCACTCAACGCCGTCATATGTTTTTGGCAGTTAAGTGGCGTCGAGAGCGTTGACTGCACTCGACGCAGCGTCGAGTGTATTCGACGCTTTTCCCAGCTAAGTTGTGGCGTCGAGAGCGTTGACTGCACTCGACGCGGCGTCGAGTATACTCGACGCTTTCCCTGCACTCGATGTGGCGTCGAGTGCATTAACTGCACTCGATGCGGCGTCGAGTGTACTCGACGCTTTTCCCTTGGACTTGTGTTGTTTCACTGTAATGACGTGTATCTCTAAAGGCTTAGTTTTGCCAAGTTAGAATCGTCGGGTTTTTGCTTAATTCGTCGAGTTCGGGTTTTATGGGTATTTGGTATATGGGGTTTGGTTTGTTTGGCTTAGTTCGTGAATCATTACACCCAGGCATATTTGGGTCTTGTTTTTAGGAGGTTGAGTTGTGTTGGACCAGATGGCCACCACCGTAGTCCCGTTTTTGAGACGTTTGGGTCTGTTAGTTTGGGTTTTGACCGGTTGGTCCCGACTCAGATCCAGTTGCGTTACAGTGTTAATGATTCACGTGTTTATTGAGTTTTGCCTCGTTTTGAGGATTAAACTTATGTTATTTCTGCCTAATCTCGCAGATGTTCTCGGGGTATGACTCCGTTCGCACTTGTTCAAATTTCATTACTTTTTAACCTTATAAGTTAACTCCTTTGTTCTTAAATTCCAGTTAATTTACTGTATTTTGGCAGCTATTCAGGTTTAGATTAGTAATCTTACTACTCCCTTGTTTACTGACAGTTTTTGTTATCACTTGTATTTTCTTGCTGAGGTGTTCTTCTTTTGAATGTCTCAGGTTCAGGACAGTAGCCGGTTGAGCGGCTAGGTTGGGTTTTGCTAGTGGACTGCAGTGTTGCAGAAGTTTTCATCTCCCTGGAGAGGTAGTTTTTGGTTGTTTTGTTGGTACAGACATACATACTCTCAATGGGTTTGTGTCAGTTTGTTGGCGTCCACTGGTGGTTTTTTTTAATGCTGAATACTTTGTTAAGCTGCTAGTTTTACCTTTTGTGGTTGTTTTTACTTGCTCTCTGGGAATGTTTTGTGCTAGGTTGTATATTATGTATTTTCACTTATAAAAGCATTACTACTAGTACTTCATACATCTCATATTTCTAAAACTAAAATACTATTTTCTAGTTAACGTAAACACTATTTCCATACTTATAATAAATCTAGAATCTTGCATGACATGAGTTGTCCTTTGAGGATGTTTATACTCATGTAGGGTGTTAATCAACATAATCAAAGTATTTTTCGCAGCGTATAACTATGCTTTTACTCGTGGATTAGTTGATCCACTGTGCCGAGAGATACGGTCATCCAATTTAAACTGGTTTTTACCTAATAACTTATGGATTTCATATAAAATTGTAGAGTTTGGAGTCTTGCCTGAGCGCCTGCAGTTATCCTCTGCACGGCGTGGCATCACGGCGTGTATTTTCTCTTACTCTGATATAATTTAAATGTTGAGAAAATGCGGGTTGTGACAATGCTCCCCTTCCGATTCTCAAGCGGGCTCTTCCTGATATTCTTTTATGGGAGTTCTCTTATGAATCTTGTATCTACGGCAAACAACATCGTTCTACCTTCCCCCCTGCTTGTACCAGGAGTAGTACTCATTTATCTCTAGTTCATTCTGATGTATGAGGTCCTTATAAAGTCTCTAGTATCTTTGGATTTTGCTATTTTGTAACATTTATTGATGATTACTCGCGTGCTACATGGTTATATTTACTGCATGATCATACTGAACTTACATCTGTATTTCGTGCCTTTTTAACTGAAATGTGTACGCATTTCGTCACCCCCCTCAAAATCATCCGCACTGATAATGCTCGCGAGTATACGGGTCGCACCTTCTCCAATCTCTGCACCGAATTTGGCATCATCCATCAAACTTCGTGTGCGTATACCCCTCAGCAAAACGGGGTGGCTGAACGGAAGAATCGACATCTACTCGATGTTGCTCGGTCCCTCATGTTTCAAATGAAGGTTCCGATCGAATATTGGAATTTTGCCGTCTCCACAGCCTGTCATCTCATCAACCGCCTACCCTCGTCTATTCTTGACTTTGCCTCACCTATCCAACTCCTCTATCCTTCCACCAACCCCACCTCTCTCACCCCATAGGTCTTCGGGTGTACTTGTTATGTTCATCTTCTTGGCCCTCCTTCCGACGAACTTGCTCATCGGGCGGCCAAATATATGTTTGTTGGTTACTCCCGTACTCAAAAGGGGTATGTTTGCTACTCTCCTTCGGATGGCAAGCTGGACGTCTCATCGGATGTCACCTTCTGCGAATACCAGCCCTTCCACTTACCTTCCCCCACCCCGTCTTCCTCTCCTCCTCTTCCCCGGCCTGTCGTTCCTATCACGCCCTCTTTTATGTCATCTCCTTCCTCCTCTCTCACTCCCCCCCTAAGGTTTCCTCGCCCGTTATCCGTGTCTACACTCGTCGCGGCTCCAAGGATGGTTCCCTGCTCCCAGCGACACCCTGACAACGGCAGATCCGGCTCCCGCTTCTACAGCTCATCCCTTGGCCAACTACGTTTCTCTCCATTGGCTCACTCCACCTCTCTACGTCTTTGCCACCTCTCTTTCCTCTATTTTTGTTTCTAACATTGTGCAAGAGGCGCTTCAACATCCGGGGTGGCGAGCGGTCATGGACGATGAAATGCGGGCTCTCTGGGCCAACATGACCTGGGATCTGGTTCCTCTTCCGGCCGGCCAATCTTGTGTTAGCTGCAAGTGGGCCTTTGTTATTAAACATACGGCGGATGGCACCGTTGAACGTCTAAAGGCCGCCTCGTGGCCCGGGATTTTACACAGCAACATGACCTTGATTATGAGGAAACCTTCTCTCCAGTGGCCAAATTGAATACGGTCCGTGTTCTTCTCTCCTTGGTTGTTCATCGTCATTGGCCTCTTTATCAGCTGGATATTAAGAACGTCTTCCTCAACGGCGATCTGCAGGAGACTGTTTATATGCACCAACCTCCCGGGTTTGAGACCATGGGGGAGTCTCAGGTTTGTCATCTTCGAAAATCTATTTATGGTCTCAAACAGTCTCCGCGCGCTTGGTTTGAAAAATTCAGCAAGGTTATCTGCGATATTGGCTTCATTCGGAGCTCGGCTGATTTCTCTCTCTTCACCCGACACCGGTCAACTCTACTGTGATCCTACTTGTATATGTTGACGATATCCTCATTACTGGCGATGATATTACAGGGATACAACATATCAAGCAACAGTTGAACTCCGCCTTTCAGACCAAAGATCTTGGCAACCTTCGGTATTTTCTTGGGCTTGAGGTTGCACGACGCCCTAATGGTCTCGTGTTATCCCAAAGGAAGTATTGTATGGACCTCCTTCATGATGCCGGCTATTCTGGATGCAAACCTACGAATACTCCCATGGACGCTAATCACAAGCTCTCGGCCCACAGCTCTAACTCCAATAAGCTGCTTACAAATCCGGAATACTATAGACGCTTGGTTGGGAAGCTGATCTATCTTATAGTTACTCGACCAGACATCTCTTTTGTCGTGGGAGTCATGAGTCGTTTTATGCATGCTCCTCGGACATCTCATCTTCAAGCCGTCGAACGTATTCTTCGATATCTCAAGAACGCTCCAGGACAAGGGCTTGTGTACAAGCCATCCACATCTCTATCTCTTGTTGCGTACTCTGACGCTGACTATGCAGGATCCATTGATGATAGGCATTCCACAACTGGTTTCTGTACCTACTTAGGTGGACATCTCATAACCTGGCGTAGCAAGAAACAAACTGTGGTTGCTCGCTCTTCTGCTGAAGCCGAGTATCGAGCTATGGCTGCTGTTGTTTCTGAGTTAACTTGGCTTGAAAGCCTTCTGGAGACTTGGGTGTTCGTCTCTCATCTCCGGCGACCCTATTTTTTGATAGTCAAGCAGCAATACATATTGCCAAGAATCCGGTCTTTCACGAACACACAAAGCATATTGAAGTTGACTGCCACTTTATTCAGGAAAAAGTACAGTCAAAGAAGATAGATTTGGAGCATGTTCCTGCTACAAACCAAGTTGCTGACATCCTGACTAAAGCTCTCTCCCGGCCGCTATACTACCAGTTTTTATCCAAGCTTGGTGCCTACGACTTGTACGCTCCAGCTTGCGGGGGAGTGTTAGAAAAGCCTTAGTAACTCATCTAAGGGCCCATTTTTCCTCTCTTTTCTCTCTCTTTGTATTTGTCCCACATCTTGGATTGGGATTTCTCTTCTTCCTCTCTTCCTTTATTGTTGGGGTTGTCAGCCGGTTTATGCACTCTCCTCGAATGTCTCACCTACAGGTTGTTGAACGTATTCTGAGATATCTAAAAACAACTCCTGGTCAAGGGCTTGTATACAAAACTTTTTAATCTTCTACTCCAACATTGGTTGCATACTCAGATGCTGATTATGCTGGTTCCCTGGATGATCGGCGTTCCACCGGCGGATTTTGTACATACTTTGGAGGTCACCTTGTTACCTGGCGCAGCAAGAAACAGTATGTGGTTGCTCGATCTTCTGCCGAAGCTGAGTACCGTTCAATGACATCTATTGTATCTGAGCTCACATGGCTTGAGAGTCCCCTAAGTGATCTGAGAGTAAAACTTTCAACACTGGATACTTTACTATGTGATAGTCAAGCTGTTATAAACATAGCTAAGAATCTTTTTTTTTTATGAAAAAACGAAGTATATTAAAGTTGGTTGTCATTTCATTCAGGAGAAAGTTCAAATGAAGAAGCAGGAATTGAAACATGTTCCAGCCACTGACCAAGTTGTTGATCTTCTCACTAAGGCCCTACCGAGTGCTCTGTTCCATCAGTTCTTGTCCAAGCTGGGTACCTACGACTTCTACGCTCCAACTTGCGAGGGAGTGTTAGAAAAAGAATATGTAAAGGCCCATATAGGTCTTCTTCCTCCTTATGTATTAGTCTCACATCATGAAAAAAGGAATCTTCTCTCTCTTCTCTCCCTATATATATGTATTCATACTTGATTCTTGAATAATAAGAAATATATACGAGGTTTGCGGGTTGTGTTTTTCTCTACTATGCACTTCCCTACACATATTAATAAAATATAAAAATTGATATGATATTGGTACAGATGAATCGGATCCAATTTGGTATGAACGAAATTAAGGCAAACATAAAAATGTAAATGAAAAAACACTAGGTGTGTTACATAGATGCTGCAGTCCGCAGAACGCTACAGAAAGCCTAAGTTAAAACATTAGCACAAGCGCTTGAAGAAGTGAGGTGACACAGTAGATCAACCTGAAAATGAAATAAATGTTTTATTCCAAAATTAAATTTATGAAGGGCATTGATAAGTCTATAATTATAGCTATTTTAATATAGTTTTTACTTAAAGAAAGAGATATATTTTATTTAGTTATATTAATATTTGTTATTAATTACTTTATTTTCTTATTGCAGGTCAATCTTGGCTGTCAATGTTAATTTGGAGCTTACAGAACTGATCAGGAGAAGAAACTGAACATTTCTGGATAAATCGCAATTTACACGCCCCGGTCACGGGCGTGACACTCCAAGAGCTCCAGAATTCTAGTCCACGTCAGCTTAAAGTTACACGCCTAGTACACGGGCGTGACCAGCAGGTCACGGGCGTGACTACAAGGCGTGACTCTCAGGCGTGCCGGGCTTTATAACGACTGTTTCAGATCAGGCAGTTTTCAGCTTACACGCCCTAGGTCACGAGCGTGACCTCTTCAGCAACGCCAGATTAACTCTCGTTGTTTCTCCTTCCCGCCGTTTCCAGCAACAGTAAAGACACGCCCTAGGTCACAGGCGTGACCTAGGGGCGTGACCCGCAGAACGGCGAATTTTGGCGGTTTTTCTCCAACGTTGTCAGGCTTTCAAGACAGCGGTTCCGCAGCTTACACGCCCCCATGTCACGGGCGTGACTGAGGGGCGTAACTCAAAAAGAAAAATACTATAAATTCCAGAACTTGTCAGGAGCTCAGGAGGCATGGGGAGAGAGTCTTGGAGTCAGTTTTGGAGTTTATTTTTAGCTTTTGTTGCACTTTCTTTCATGTATTTTTCTAATTTGTAGTTTAACTTTTAGCTTGTTGTTATTTTCAATTCAAGTACTTTTTATAATCATGTCTCCTTTAAACCTTTCATGTAATTTTCCTATCATGATGAGTAGCTAAATTCCATTTAGCACTTGATCATGATGAACCTATAAAATAAATTTGTTTTATTTGTCTCAAATTATCAAGATCTCTATTTTGTTTAATTCGATTTATCTTTGAATTCAACTGCGTAGATTTCATGTCGCGAATATGATTTTTCGATCTTAGATCCGTGTTCCAAATTTACCGAGAGGTTAAGGATACGAGTAGATCACTCAAAGATAAAAGGACTTGCATGCACTACTCGAGAAATGATGGCATGAGTCTTCCGGATTGGAGTCAAATCCAACAGTGAGGTTCACCGCTTAAAGCAAGCTTACGGTCCGTTCGTTTTGCAGGAATTGGGGGTTTGGAATTGGCATTCATTTGCAAATTCCAATTTAGGATGTTCGGCAGCGTATAAAAACAGTGGGAATCGGAATTGGGTTTAATTCTCATGGGAAATGGATATAGGGCAAACCGGCCCGCGACATTTCCGACCTCCCGAGGTCTGAAATCGTGATTCCTGCACAACTCTCCTCTTTCTTTCACGATTCCAGAACGACGCGTCTGTCGTTGCTCTCCTCCCCCTCCGAAGTCTTTCCCGCCTGCGGTTTCTCTATCACTCACGACTCCTCCCTCCCATCTCTTCTCGGACGAGCCACGCCGTACCTAGATCTTCTCCGCGAAGTGAGATTCCTTCCCCATCGGCGATCCGGCAGCAGGTAATTTTTTTTTGCCCTAGAATCGTCTGAAAACATGTGCGACAAGCATGTCCCTAGATCTGCCAGTGTAATCTTACCTCTTGCTTAGCACGAAAATTTGTCACTCACGGATACCTCAGTCAAATTTTTTGATTTCCCTGCAATTAAATATGAAGATTGTTGAGAAATCTGATCAATGACCAAATTTCTTGTATTATTGTGTTTCATAGAAGTAATCGTTTGTGCAGATTCTTAGATTTATTTATGTTTTGTTCATGCTCTGATTCCATGCAAAAAAAATTTGTGTGATTATGTGTTTATGTGTGTGTATGTGTGTTTAAGTGTTTGTATGTAGTTATGTGTTTATGTATTTGTGTGTGTGTGTGGTTGTGTGTATTTATGTGTAGATATGTGTATTTGTATGTGTGTATGTGTAGATATGTATATGTGTGTGTGTGTGCTTATTGTGTATGGTTTGGGTATGTGTTTGAGTGTTTGTGTGTGTGTGTATATATTTTTTGGATGCGTTTACGTGTGTGTGTGTGTGTTTTGGATATGTGTGTACGTGTGTATTTTTTTTGAAAATGTGTATGTGTTTGTGTGTGGGCTTTTGTGGTTGGATATATAATGTGTGTTTTTTTATGTTTAGATGGATGAAAAAGTGAAACGTCGTAGGCGGAGGAGAGCAGCAGTAGCTGCTCTTGCTGCTTCCGTCATAGTGATGATGAAATGTGGGGTTAGAAGAAATATCGTGGACGCTGACGCAAAAAATGTTGTAAGGAAAAGTTTGTTTAGGCGTTTGTATGGCGGAACAGATATAAATTATTTTAACCAGCTTCGGATGAATAGAAGCTCGTTCGAAGTTTTGTGTAACATGCTAAGTCAGCGTGTTTTGTTAAGAGACACAAAAAATGTAGGAGTTAGAGAGGCAGTCCGTGTTTTTTTACATGTTTTGGGGCACAACAAAAAATTTAGGGTTGTGGGCGGGACATATCTACGATCAACAGATACAATTTGAATTTTGTACTTTGAATTCCAGGATACAGCCGAACATCAGAATTGCTAATTCTAATTCCTGTGACAGAATTCCTGCATTCAGCCGAACAACAGAATTGGAATTGAATTCAATTCCAATTCCTGCGGGAATGAGAATTGAATTCAATTCCAATTCCTGCAGCTCAATTCCTGCGAAACGAACGGACCCTTAGAGTTTTCGACTGGTCGAGAGGTCTTAATCGATCAACCTGAGCTTAGTCGAGAGCGTATTCTCGAGAGAGGCGCTTCCGTATTTTGGGAACCTCCACGGTCGAAATTAGTAATTTAGAGACTTGTATTTCTTAATTTCATGAAAGTTTATTTTAATCCAAGGAGATTCTAGATCAAGTACTAGTTTTTAAATCATCGAATTTATCTTTAGTTAAATCGTTATTTTTCTTAGTTTTTCCAAAATCACAAAACCAACTTTCGTTCGATAAAATAATAGCCCTTCTTTGTGAGTACAAGTACTCAACAGTCCCCGAGTCTAAATACGACACTTGACCCTATACTCTAGAACGATAGGTATACTTGTCTTATCGATTTAGAATCGCGTCCTACCGTGAATTTTACTCATCAGGCATATAGCTCCAAGATAATATGCAGCTAGTGATGTAGGGTAGGCTGTGGAGTGAAATCCTAAGACGCCTGCTAGTGACGTGAAGGGGAAAGACTCACCCTAAACAATGACTATATGCAAGATAACAATGATCAGGCGATGAATCAATTTAAGCAGCAAGACAAAATATTAAACATAACATTCATTCTAAACAAGGGAGGCAATTTCAGTTCAACTATTTAGGCAATAGCGCTCCTCCGCGCGGAGGGCTAATTTAAGCGCACGGCGAATTAAGCGTCCTGCAAAGCAAGAGATTCACAGGCAAATATAACGTGCTATAATTCCATTAATCAAAGGTCCACAACGTGCACAATATTTTATACCAAACAACAATAAAAATCCACACCAACAACAAGTACAAAATTCTGAATTAAAGATTAGGGCTGCAGGAACTATATAAAGATCTGAAGTTTCGGACGGCTAAAAGGGACTTCCGGGTGGTGGCGAGACTAGATCGGGCAAGGGGAAAGGTGGATCCACGTGGGGAAATGATGGTGGCTGTGAGTAGAAGGGACGATGGCGGATTTGGAGGCTACCGGGCTGGATCTAGCCGGATCTGGCCAGGTCTGGGCGGCGGGTGCAGGGAGGCTGAGAGGGGGGTGCGGTTTGGGCTGGAGGTGGGTTTTTTGTGGGGCTGCTGGTGGGGGGAGTTGAAGGGGCGGCGGTAGGTGGCTGTAGGGGGGTAGGGGCTGGCGGCGTGGGGTTTGCAAGGGGGTAGAGGGAGGAGCGGCGGGCTGTGTGGAGGGGAGAAGGGTGCTGGGCGGCCAGCGGCTGGGAATAGGAGGGCAGCGGCCAGATCTGAGAAGGGGAAGGCGTGGGCTGCTAGGTAGGGGGAAAGAACAAGGAAAGAGATAAGAATCTTACCCAAGGAGTCGGCACCAAGGGGCTCCACGGCGTCGGCACCGCGGAAAGACCACCGGAAGCGAGGAAGATGAACTTCTCCAAACTTCAGCAATAGGAATTCCTGCAGCCCTCCTATTCTATTTATAAGAAAGCCAAGTTAGGGCAACCGGAATCGACGGCTATGATCGGCCGGCGGTTCCGTCCCCAAAACTAAATAAAATAATGTCCGAAATACAAAGTGCTATATATGAAAATGAATCTAAACGACGAGCCGGACGCATCCACGGTAACGGATCGCCGGTTCGATCAAGTCCGTCGGCGCGAATATACGAAGGTGGGGTCCGCCTTGCGCCGAAGTGCGCTCGATGGTCCCCCATCAACTCCCCCCGACTGAAAAGCCTTCATCTCCGATGAATGGAGATGGTCGTACTGTAGTCGAAGCCCGGGGGCGAGTCGATCAAGCTCAGCTGCAATAACCCAAGTATCGTCGGATGAAGAATGTCCAAGCCAGCGAACCAAGTAGCGGCACACGGGTCCGTCAGTGGAAGGGACGAACTCATGTGCAATGATCTCTGTAATCTGCTCGACCCTCAGCTCACGGGAGAAGTGGTCCGGTGATGGTGGTGGTGCCACAGGTGAAGCCACTGGTGGGGAACTCCTGGGGAAGTGGGAGTCAAGGGGAGACTGGGTGGTGGGAGAACGGGGTGGTGGTAGAGGCTCGGGAGGGCCGCCAAGGTAGGGATCGGGGTACTCATGGGGTGGAAAGTAAGGTGTCAAGTCCTCAATATTGAACACAGGGTGGATACCCATGCTCGCAGGAATGTCCAGCTCGTAAGCATTCAACCCGATTCGCCTCAAAACAGTGTAGGGCCCAATTCGCCTGGCGCTCAGTTTCTTAGCAGGCCCCTGAGGGAGCCGCTCCGCACGAACTCGCACCATCACCTGTTCGCCAACCAGAAAATGTTTCTCCCGTCTATGTCTGTCTGCCAGTTCTTTGTAATGTTCGTTGCTTAAATTGATTTTACGCCTGATAGACTCATGCAACTCATGCAAATGACGTGTGAAGGACTCAGCAGACTCACTAGGACGTGACTCAGTCGGGACTGGTAATAGATCAATAGGCTTCCTCGGGTCATAACCCGACACTACCTGAAACGGACTCAGACCGGTCGACCTATTGACGGAACTATTGTATGCAAACTCAGCTATAGGGAGCACGGAGTCCCAGCTAGACGCATGCTCACCAACTAGACACCTCAGTAGGTTACCTAAACTTCTATTTACCACCTCAGTCTGACCGTCCGTCTGAGGGTGGTATGCGGAAGAGAACTTAAGCGTGGTCCCAGTCTTCCGCCACAACGTCTTCCAAAAGTAACTAACGAACCGCACATCCCGATCGGACACAATGGACTTTGGGAGACCGTGTAATCTGAAGACCTCGCTCATAAATAAGGCCGCGACGCGGGGGGCATCGGCGGTCTTACTACACGCAATAAAGTGCGCCATCTTAGAGAACCGGTCGAACACAACAAAGATAGAATCATGCTTCCGCAGGGTGCGCGGAAGTCCCAACACGAAGTCCATACTAATGTCCTCCCAAGGACGATGGGGAACGGGTAAAGGAGTGTATAAACCCGTGTTCTGCTTTGTTCCCTTGGCCGTTTGGCACACACGGCAGTGTCGAACGATACGAGTCACATCTCTCTTCAAACTCGGCCAATAGAAACGATCTTCTACTATAGCAATCGACTTATCTCGCCCGAAATGGCCGGCGGCACCCCCGGCGTGTAGTTCCCAAACTAAATAATCACGATATGAGGTATTGGGCACACACAAACGGGAGCCCCGGAACAAATACCTATCAATGATCCGAAACCCCTCAACAGGATCTGGAGGGTCCCTCGATAACGCGGTGTAAATCTCAGCAAAATCTGGACAAGTGGGGTAGTCCAAAATCACCCTCTCAAAACCATCCACCTGGGCCCTCAATGTGTGAAGTAGAGAGACTCGACGACTGAGTGCGTCGGCGGGTTTGTTCTCAACACCGGCGCGATGTTTGAGAACGTAGTGGAAATCCTGTAAATACTCTACCCACTTCGCATGGCGATGGCTCAGCTTCCTCTGAGAGTCGAGATAGCGTAGGGCCTGGTGATCCGAATACAGCACGAACTCCCGGGGAAGGAGGTAGTGTCTCCAATATCGCAGCGACTGGACAATAGCATAAAATTCTCGGTCGTAATTCGAGTATTTTTGCTTGGCTTCATTCAGTTTCTCACTAAAGTAAGAAACCGGGTGTCCCTCCTGACTCAACACTCCTCCAATACCTACGCCCGACGCGTCACACGCGACCTCGAAGGCTCTGCTAAAATCGGGGAGTCGCAAAACGGGGGCGGACGTCAGCTTGTCCTTAATCTCCTCAAATGCTCGAGTGGCCGCGGCGGTCCACTGAAAATCTCCCTTGCGCAGACAACTAGTGAATGGGGCCATAATCGAGCTAAAACCTCTAACAAATCTCCGGTAAAAGGTCGCAAGTCCGTGGAAGCTACGGGCCTCATGAATGGTCGATGGTATGGGCCACTCGCGGATGGACTGGACCTTCTCAAGGTCAACTGACACGCCTGAGGCGGAGATAATAAATCCCAGAAAATGGACAGACTCGGCTAGGAAGGAGCACTTCTTCAGGTTGATAAACAGTTTCTCCTTTCGGAGGATATCAAACAGAAGCCTCAAGTGCTCGAGGTGGTCTGGCTCGGTGTGGCTATAGATCAGAATGTCGTCGAAGTAGACGACTAGGAATTTGCCCATGTAGAGCCGTAGGACCTGGGTCATGACACGCATAAACGTACTCGGGGCGTTCGAGAGCCCAAATGGCATGACTAGCCACTCATACAGACCGTCCTTCGTCTTAAACGCCGTCTTCCACTCGTCTCCCTCTCGAACCCTAATCTGGTGGTACCCGCTTCGGAGATCGATCTTCGAGAAGATCTGGGCTCCGGACATCGTATCTAATAGGTCGTCTAGACGAGGAATCGGGAAACGATACTTCACCGTAATCTTGTTGATAGCTCTACTATCAATGCACATACGCCAGCTGCCGTCCTTCTTAGGAGTAAGAAGGGCGGGTACGGCACACGGACTCAGGCTCTCCCGGATAAACTGCTTCCGAAGAAGCTCATCAACCTGCCTCTTGAGCTCAGCGTGCTCAACAGGGTTCATACGATAATGCGGCAGATTGGGGAGCGAGGCCCCCGGGACTAAATCTATAGCATGCTGGATGTCCCGCAAAGGGGGTAACTCGTCAGGGAGCTCCTCTGGCATAATGTCTGCAAACGCATCAAGTAAAGGTCGCACGGTAGGGGGAGCCTCAGATGTGGGGCCATCAGAAGCCATAGTGGCGGCCACCACATACATGATACCAGCATCAGTGCTGTCTCTCAGGAACTCACCACATCGAAGGATATGCACGGGTCTCGAGGCAATCGTGCTAGTGGACGGCTCGACCCGGCCCTTAGGCCTCTCTCTGGGCTGGGTGGGAGTTAACGTGATCTTCCGCCCCTTGTCATAGAAGACACACGTGTTCGATCGACCGAAGCACGTGACATCGCGATCAAATAGCCAAGGGCGGCCTAGCAGAACGTGGGCGACGTCCATAGGGATGACATCGCACCAAACCTGGTCCTCGAAGGATGCGATGGTGATAGGAACGAGGCAGCGCTGGGTAACCTGGATAGCTGTCTTATCAACCCAGATGATACGATAAGGATGTGGGTGGGGCTCCGCCTTCACCTGCATACGGTCTAGACCCTTCTGGGCCACGATGTTCACGCAACTCCCGCTATCAATAGCCAACTTGCAGGGTCCGCCTGCACTCGGGAAATACGTGTAGAAAATGGTGGTACGGCGCCAGTCCTCATCGGTACGGGGGGTGTGTAGGAGGCGTCTGACTACTCCCACCTCTAATGAGCGCTCAGCGTCGCTCTCCCATCCCTCCTCAACGGTGGTGGTGATCTCCTCAGTAACCTCTTCCTCTCCTTCTACTCCGTGCTCCTCATCCTCGATCAACAGACTCCTCGTGGGGCAGTGGGCCGCCACGTGTCCTCTGCCCGAACATCTAAAACACTGAATACCCCCAGGCCTCTGGCCCTCAGTAGCGACAGCTTTGCCCTTCAAGTCAGTAGTGACCCGTGAGGGTAGGGCGGCTGTAGCCGTCTGGGCTGGAGCGGGTTTCCTAAACGTCGATGACTCCGTCCGGGTGGGGAACTGCCTCGTACCAGGTGTACGAAGGTACTGCTCGTACTCGAGGGCGAGCTGGAATATCTGATCCACGGTCTCCAGACGATGGGGAATCAACTCTCTCCGGAGATCCGATCGGAGGCCAGCCTTGAATCGAGAGGCAGTGGCAATAGGCTCCTCCGAAATATCACTCCTAACGACTAGCTCGTCGAATCGAGCCATATACTCGGCTACGGAAAGCGTTCCCTGGCGTAAACTTTGTAGCTGGTCAAGTAGCTGATCACGGTAGGAGGCAGGAAGGTACTTATCCTTAAGACTCTCCTTCATATCATCCCATCTGGTGATGGGGTAATAACCATCACGCTCTAAGGCTCGCTCCACACTAATCCAATACACCTTGGCTTGCCCGACCAACTTCATCTTGGCAAACCGGACACATCGATCGTCACTCATATCGTACCAATCAAAGTAGTGATCCATGTCTAGGAGCCAATCACTAAAGACCTTCGGGTCTAGGCGGCCATCAAAGG
Source organism: Platanthera zijinensis (assembly GCA_039513925.1). NCBI lineage: Eukaryota > Viridiplantae > Streptophyta > Magnoliopsida > Asparagales > Orchidaceae > Platanthera > Platanthera zijinensis. The sequence goes on along the minus strand of CM077080.1, from coordinate 246,080,425 downwards.
TCGGGGCATCAAGACGAATCCTACGGGTAATATCAAAGGTGCGGTCGCCTCTCCGCGGGTCAGGATAATCGTCAGGATCGTCGTCGCGATCATAATCGTGCCGAGCGGGTGGGGGTCCGCGTTCGCGTCGACCCGGTGGATAATATTCGTCTCGACGCTGGTCATAACGATCGTGTGGAGGTATACGGTTCCTAGGGCCAGGCTGACGTGGTATGCGGTAATCTTCCCGCGGGGGCGGGGGTCGGTCACGTGCCGGCTCTGGGTTCCGCCTCGCAGGCGGGGTGGGGCCTCTCACAGGGATCTCACGACGATAACGGTCTGCCGGAGGCGGGTCATCTCTGACTCGCTGGCCGCGCTGGGGAGAGTCGTCTGGGTCATCTGCAATCTCATCGTCATGTAAGGACGGAGCTTCCCTAGCGTGCTCTAGCCGATCTAGGCGGCGATTCACCGCAGTGATGTCGTGGCGCACGGTCTCAAATTGGGTGCCTAGGGCATCAAAGCGATCTAAGATAAGGCGCTCAAAATCCGTGGTGGCGGCGCTCGAATTCGAGCCGGCCGCTCGCTCGTGGGTGGCTGGCGGATCTACCATGCTTCTAAATGTCCTACCACTACGGAGCATGCACAATGGCCCAACCTTGGGCTCTGATACCAACTGATGTAGGGTAGGCTGTGGAGTGAAATCCTAAGACGCCTGCTAGTGACGTGAAGGGGAAAGACTCACCCTAAACAATGACTATATGCAAGATAACAATGATCAGGCGATGAATCAATTTAAGCAGCAAGACAAAATATTAAACATAACATTCATTCTAAACAAGGGAGGCAATTTCAGTTCAACTATTTAGGCAATAGCGCTCCTCCGCGCGGAGGGCTAATTTAAGCGCACGGCGAATTAAGCGTCCTGCAAAGCAAGAGATTCACAGGCAAATATAACGTGCTATAATTCCATTAATCAAAGGTCCACAACGTGCACAATATTTTATACCAAACAACAATAAAAATCCACACCAACAACAAGTACAAAATTCTGAATTAAAGATTAGGGCTGCAGGAACTATATAAAGATCTGAAGTTTCGGACGGCTAAAAGGGACTTCCGGGTGGTGGCGAGACTAGATCGGGCAAGGGGAAAGGTGGATCCACGTGGGGAAATGATGGTGGCTGTGAGTAGAAGGGACGATGGCGGATTTGGAGGCTACCGGGCTGGATCTAGCCGGATCTGGCCAGGTCTGGGCGGCGGGTGCAGGGAGGCTGAGAGGGGGGTGCGGTTTGGGCTGGAGGTGGGTTTTTTATGGGGCTGCTGGTGGGGGGAGTTGAAGGGGCGGCGGTAGGTGGCTGTAGGGGGGTAGGGGCTGGCGGCGTGGGGTTTGCAAGGGGGTAGAGGGAGGAGCGGCGGGCTGTGTGGAGGGGAGAAGGGTGCTGGGCGGCCAGCGGCTGGGAATAGGAGGGCAGCGGCCAGATCTGAGAAGGGGAAGGCGTGGGCTGCTAGGTAGGGGGAAAGAACAAGGAAAGAGATAGGAATCTTACCCAAGGAGTCGGCACCAAGGGGCTCCACGGCGTCGGCACCGCGGAAAGACCACCGGAAGCGAGGAAGATGAACTTCTCCAAACTTCAGCAATAGGAATTCCTGCAGCCCTCCTATTCTATTTATAAGAAAGCCAAGTTAGGGCAACCGGAATCGACGGCTATGATCGGCCGGCGGTTCCGTCCCCAAAACTAAATAAAATAATGTCCGAAATACAAAGTGCTATATATGAAAATGAATCTAAACGACGAGCCGGACGCATCCACGGTAACGGATCGCCGGTTCGATCAAGTCCGTCGGCGCGAATATACGAAGGTGGGGTCCGCCTTGCGCCGAAGTGCGCTCGATGGTCCCCCATCAGCTAGTCAACTACAATGAAAATAAATGCAACGGAGAAAAAAATGTTCATGAGCTTCATTTAGTACAACTGTTTTAATGTTATGCTTTCTTTACGCTCTGAAATAAATTTTTAACAACATGAGAGGTGATCCAGGTTAAATGACCCTATTTTCTATCCTGAAAGGAGGTCCAACCGTCCGAGTGGATGCCCCTAGGAGTGATTATGGAGTGAAATGTCACAACATTGTCAAAAGTCTCACTCTCATCAAAATCATGAATAATAATGAGAGAGAAAAGTAGAAGAGAGAGACATGAAAATATATAAGCTGACTTGTTCCCGGCTGTGGTTAAGTTGATTTAAACTATCCTGTGGTCATGGGTTCAAATCAGCATTGAAGGAGAAGGAAATAAGAGACATGAAAATATATAAGAATAAACAAAAGATAAAAGGGCAGCCCGGTGCACAAAGCATCCTGTGCAGCGAGGGTCCAGGGAAGGGTCCCACCACCAGTGTGAAATGTAGGCAAAATTTACCTTGCATTTTTGCAAGAGGCTACTTCCAAGACACGACCCGTGACCTCGTGGTCACACGGTAACACCTCAACCGGTGCGCCAAGGCTCCCTTTCAAAAGATAAAGAGATAAAAATAAAGAGAAAATGAACAAAAAAGGAAAGAAAAAGAAAAACAGTTACAGATTGTGAGGAGAGAGAAAGTGAATCATTCTAGCCTCTAGGAGAACGGAACCAAAAAGGAGGGGGCCTGGGGGAGTGATAACGGTGTTGGCTACTAAGGGGAAGATGTGGAGCATAGTTGCTTGTAAAGTTGTTTTCAATATTCAATAGCATAGAAAACAAATCTATAACCAAAGCAATTAAGCAACAAGGAGAACAACCGAAAGCAATCAGGATGCATCCTCCATATAAGTCAAGTGTTCAATTATCAGCAGATCGATGGGATAGTACAACAGACAGAATAACTACTTGGACAATGATGCGGAATGGAGATGCGGACCCGCGACGGAGGACAAGTTTTGGGGCCGTTCGGGGCCAATTGGCTACATGACATATATGACATCTCCGGATCAACGATCCGACTCCACAGATGCGTCCGGCTCATTGTTTACCTACAATTTCATTATTACCTTGTTGTTATTTATTTATTTTTATTGTAATCGGGCCCTCCGCATCCACAGCCAATCATAACCATTGATGTCAGGTGCCCTAATTATGTTTATTATAAATAAGAGGCATGAGGGCTGTTGCAGAATTTGGAGAAAGATTATTCTCAGATTTCAGTGATTACTCCACGGTGCCGACTCCATGGAACCCTAGGTGATGACTCCTAGGCCCTCTTCCGTTCTCCAAAGATAACTCTAACCCTTAGCCATCTTCCCCCACCCTCAAATCCCTCCACCGCCACCCCCACATCTCCCCAACAGCCAGTTGTCGCTCCCCTTTCCATGTTGTAGAGCAACAACCGCACCATCCTCCGCCTACAACCGCCCATACATCCCCCTAATCACTCCACCGCCAGCCCCTACCTGCTGTCCAGCAACAACCACCCAGCCCTCTGCCTGCAGTCGCTCGTTCAGCCACCTCCCCTTGCTTGCAGCTGCTCATCCAACCACCGCAACCCCCTCCTTCCCTCGCCTCTACATCCTGACAACCCGATCTGTCCAGATCTACCCACATCTGCCCAAATCCAAGGTTCCTGGCTGTTTTTTTTGCCTATTCCAGCAAACCCCAATCCCAATCTCACCCCTCGAACCTGCTGCCACCCATGAGCCTATTGGAGGACCCGCCAGTCGTTTATTTTCGCTGCTACAGCCTAGATCCCACCCCAAACCTCCAGAACCAGCCGCTGTCCCGCAGTTTCAGCCACCGGTTCCTCTCCGGATCATCCCAATTGTGTCGCACATCTCCAAATCTGCTCTCCTACGATAACCCCCATGCGTTGTGAGTTGTTATTCGTTGTATGGTACTTTAATTCTCATTATTAATACATGGTGTTATGATTTCATGTTGCCTTGGATCTCTTGAATATTAGTTGTTTTTTATTATTCTCGTGATTTGCAGAATCAATTTGTCACGCGCTCTTGCTTGGCCCTCCATGCGGAAGAAAATCATTGTTTGTTTGCCTAAAAAAATTATGTCTTTTGCTAAAAAAAATTATATATGATTTGACTATTTATTGTTTAATTTGAATTCGTCGTCGAATCTCGCATTTTACGTATAATCATTTAGCATTGTCAGGTTGTTTCCCCAACACGTCACTTAGGATTGCATTCCAGTAGTCACACATCAAGCCTCTAACCCTTCATTAGCCAGTGTTTAGGTTCATCACATTTATTGCGTACTCATTTGCATTGCATGTAGGGTCAGGGTATCGTTCATCCGCCGCATATAGATTCGTCCTGCGTCAGACAAATTATCATATCCCCAAGGCCCAAGGATAACCAAAGTATTCCATGAAATCAACAACGTGCTTGCGATAGTAAAAAGGTATTCATATCTCATCTGGGTCCTGCATGGAGCTATCTAGAAGGGCAAACTCTCAAAAGATGCTTGAGAGAATGTGACCATGGCGGTAATATCCCAAAAGATCAGCTTAACAATTCAGTTTCATGTGATTGCATCTGATACGAACATGTTTCCTTATAGTGTAGGATAGCAAAATATCATTGCATTAACATAATAATAACGGGATACATGAGAGGTAGAGAGGAGAGTTCCAAGGGACAGGGAGAATTCTAGAGAGAGAGAGATTAGAGAGAGAGAATTCAAGACATTATGATCCTCCCGGATACCCAAACCATAAGCTTCTCCCCCTTATATAGATGGAGGGCATAATACAACACACACACCACAATTAATATAACTAATATTATATTTTGCCATGAATATCTCATGGCGGTTTTCATATGCGCGCTCCATGAACTTCAATGAGAGGGGCCCGCTTGAGTGAATGTGCCTGTGTAACACTATACCACTCTTGAAAATCGACTTTGTCCTCAAGGTCGAGTGTTATTCTTTTGTCATAGTCTTTAAGGACATTGACGAGGAAGAAGTTGTGAATGGTGAGTAAGGGCGATGAGTGCCATGATGAGTACAACAAAAAAGAGTGAAATTTCAAATAGTGTTAGTGGGTGGTGAGATGAAATGAGGATAATTAGAGTGGGTGGAGTTTTGGGGGCTAGAGATGGCATGAGATTGGTATAGAAGAATGATGGGCAACGGCAGCTAGGAGAGTTTGCTTCACTTTTGGTTTTGGTTTTTGGGAAGACGAAAAGAGTAAAGAAAGAGGGAAAAGGTTGATGTGACAACACAAGGGAGAAGGAAAGAAAATTTTGGCAACTAGTGACTTTTTGGAATTTTGCTATTTGGTTGAGAAAGGAAGGGGGAGAAGTGTGTGGGGCTGGCTTAGAAATGTTGGGTGGAAGATGTCATGTGGGCTTGTGCCAAGAAAATAAATAAACCAAAAAATGGCAGCCCGTGGGATCCACACGACAAGAAAAAAAAAGCTAAAACATGGAGAAAGATCCACGCGGAGAGGGAAAAGAAATAAAGTAATAAGTGGGTGGGGCATACGCAGAGGGGGAGGTAACAACAATGCGGGGCTCGACGCTAGTGCAGAAGGAGGTCGACGTCTGGGGGGGGGGGGGGGGGGTTGGACCAGTGGTAGCTGCGGCTGCGGACGCCAGGACGGCTTGTCGCTCGACGATAACTGCGGGACGCTCGACGATAGCGGCGTGAACTGGATCAGCGGTAGCGGTAGTCGCGGAATGCTCGACGTTGTCAGGGCTGGAAGGGACACGAGGTGGCCTGGGTCAGCGGCAGGGACGTCGACGAGGGATGTTGGGGAAAATATTTGACATCCAGTTCCGCCGGTCGCGGTGGAGGAGGACTCGTGCATGGATGGCCGGTCTTGAAGAAGGAAGGAGACCCCATCGGGGGTGGCCTGCTGATCGCTGGAGTATGCGGCGGTGCGGGGATTTGTGTGCGCGGTTGTGCCTGCGATTGGGAAGACGTCCAAAGCACATACACCGGGGATGACGCAGGAGCGGTTAGCAGGCGACGGCAAGGGCAGGGAAATAATGGATGTTGGAGAGGTTCAATCGATCCCGGCGAGTTGATCGAGCTTGGCGTTGATGCGATGCGCCAAGGCAAGGATGTTGGCCAGCATATCAGTTTGTCGATCGAGGCGCGCACAGACGGAGATAACGGCGGAGGACATGGTCTTCGTCAAGGTGTTCCGAGCGGTGGACGAAGGGAGCGCTAGTGAGCTTCCAGCAACGGAAACTGCAGCCAGAAGGCGGCAGGGGATCGAAGCACCGGCGGCGTCCAGGCAGGCGGCGCGGCAGGTCAGACCAAATTGATACAAACACGTTTCCTTGGAGTGTCGGTTAACAAAATATCATTGCATTAACATAATAACGGGATACATGAGAGGTAAAGAGGAGAGTTCCAAGGGAGAGGGAGAATTCTAGAGAGACAGAGTCTAAGACATTATGATCCTCCCGGATACCCAAACCATAAGCCTCTCCCCCTTATATAAATGAGGGAGGGCATAATACAACACACACAATAATTAATATAACTAATATTATATTTTGTCATGAATATCTCATGGTGGTTTCCATATGCGCGCTCCATGAACTCCGACAAGAGGGGGCCGCTTGAGTGAATGTGCCTGTGTAACAACATCATTGTTAAATAAGGCTCTGGTTGACGCAGCGTTTTTGCACCAGTGAGTTTGGACAAAAACACCAACGTCATAGAATATACGTTTGGCATGACTATGGTTATGACCGCTACCAAGAAAAAAAACTAGTTTTGAACATAAAAATGGATGAAGTTCCTTTGGTGAGGTAGAGTGTTCACAAACTACAGTTCATAACCACCGTGTTCATGACCGCTAACGCTATGCCAAACGAACCCTGAGTCATCCGCATAAGGGAAGATCCAAGGTAACATGGATGAAAGTTGTTCAAAATGATTTGTGCACTGCAGATTTAAAACACCGGACAACACACTATGGGAGGGAAGTATTATTGCTGACAATTATAGATTTAGATTTCATGGAAAGATAAGAAAGTTGGTTTTTTTCCATTCTGCAAGCAAAATTTGTTGGATTGGACCATTTCGATAGATTAAATATTCTGTTACACAGCTTTCTAGATTGCCTTCACAAGAAGAAAATATGATTAATTTAGTGAAATTCTTATTTTGTTTTACACCACATCCCTAATTTTACATACCCCTTAGGCCAGAAGCTTATCAAGTTCAGACATTTACCTTTCTTGTAAGAGACCAACATCTTGAGGGTACTGTGAGATCCGTCCAAGACCCATTGGTTTAAACAAAAATCGATCTATTATGGTTCTCCAACCGGAGAGTCAACTTTTACCAACTATGCACTTTTGAGATATTTGTCTTCATGATTAGAATCTCTAAGGGGTCCCAAAAATATGGACTCGAGTAGACATGCCTAAATAGTGTTTTATATGTACTTGGCCAGCTCATGATATCATATAGAATGTGCTGGTCAAGAAGATGGTTTTCTAAGCTTATTTCTTATAGAACAGAAACTATTTGCTAAGTCTTATGTTGGTGAAAAGCAGAACCAAATTATCTTACAACGTACAAAAAAAATTAAACACCCAGGATGCAATAAAAACACATGATGCACTCTTATTATACTTACAATTCTTTCAAAATATTCAAACACAACAAATAACTTAAACACTCTAAATTAAACAAAATCACGGCGAGGTCAGAACAATAGAAAGTGCTTACATGGATTGATTGGGAAATCTGGGCGATGAAAGTTGGATGTAACTTCAGATCCTTAACCGTCCTTTTTGCAAAACTGATTACCTCGAAATCAGGATCTTCCAGTGAGGATAAATAAATAAAAATAGTTAGCCTAGATTCTAGTCTCAAAGCTATTATGTAGAAAAAACTGAGAATAAACAGCTAAGAAAACAAGAAATCCAAAATCGAGAAGCTTAGATAGTTAATCCTTCATACTTCCATTGAACACAAAAATATTCTCTTCTAATAAAATGTGTATAATAAGGATGACAGAGAACTATGACCTCTAGTTACAGTGAAGAAGTACCTGCAGGATTCCAAGTGAAGGAGTCTTTGAAGCGTTGCCCCTCATTTTCAATGTCCAAGCGAATAGGAATAAGATTTTCAGCAGTGGGCCTGCCATAAACAATAACGTCTAATTGATTCTTCACTATAAAATACAAAATTAGGCTGTAAGCAATTCTGTCTAGTGTTGATCCAAAACCGGCTCAAGACTCCGTTTGGCACGGTGTTTTTGCTCCGGTGAGTTTGGAAAAACACTCCACCGTCATAGAATACATGTTTGGCATGACAACGGTTATGACCGCCACGTGGATGAAGTTCATTAGGTGAGGTCAGGCGTTCACGAATGACGGTTCATAACCACCGCGTTCACGGCCGCTGCCGCCGCCGCACCAAACCGAGCCTTAAAGATCACACAATCCAATTTTGAGGTTGGCTCAATAAGATCTAGGTTTGAGCACTAACTCATTGGTTCTGATATGAGCTGGATTTGAACCACATGTTAAAGATATTGTATGTGGTAGATATAGCTTAGACGCACCTCGGGTGTTGATATACCCTATTATTGAGTTAATTTTGGCATTGACTTACTCTATTCTATCATGATATCAGAGCTTAGGGTTTCCCACACGCGTCTATAATAATGCTGCTTCGGCCTCATGCTTCTGCCGATGATTAGCCACTCACGATCTCGCCGCTCCCAATCCAGATGAGCATCACGATCTTAATGATCCCGATCCCGCTTCCGCCGCCGCATCCCGATCCCGATCAGTACTTCTCGTCGATCTCGATGCAGAGAGCCTCTCCGCGGTTTCGACGACTTGCTTCTGTCGCTGATTAGCCACTCCCGATCTCGCTGATCCCGATCCAGACGAGCATCCCAATCTCGTCGATCTCGATTGGTGCTTCTCGCCGATCGCGATCTCGGCCACGAACTGATCTCTGGTTGATCTTCTTCTTCTTTGACTAAACCTGCAACCCTGATCTTCTTCTCTGGCCACCTTCGTCCTCTATTGGTTTGATGGCATTGTCTCACATCTCATCTTCCTTCCTCCAGAAGGTCGGTGTCATCCTTGACAGGCGGAACTACAAGGCATGGTCCGACACTGTCGGCGTGATCCTTTGTGGCCTTGATCTATGGGGCCACATTGAAGACACCGATCCTACTCCACCCCCACTGAATGCCAGTCCCACGGACTCCTCTTTCATAGTCAGCATGGCAACCTCCTCCCAACATTCCAACTGGGCGAGGTGGCGCTCGGACGACTCTCGCACGATAGCCGTCATTTGTCAGTCGTGCGAGCTCCTCATTCGCATGACCGTCTACGAGCTACCAACAACCAAGGCGATGTAGGATCACTTGCGTAGTCTCTACCTGCCATCTAGCCAGGCCCCACGCTACTCCCTGTTCCAGACACTTGGTGTCTACTACCAGCGTGATCGGTCTGTACATGCCTTCTTTGCGGAGCTCATGGACCTCTGGCGTTAGTGAGATGAGATGTCTCCTCTCCCTTGCATTTAGTGTGTTGCTACATCCCAGGATCACGGCTTCCAGCGATGTATGAGTTTCTTATGCCTCAAGTTAAAGCCTGTTCGAGTACAGCTTCTGCGTCAGGATCCTCCGCCGCCTCTCAATGATACCATGACCTTGGTGATCACTGAGGAGACTCGTCAGTCGTATCCACTCCTTGGACATTGCTACTCCTCCTTGTGTGATGCCTCAAGCTGTTTTATCTTCTTCGCAACTTCCATCGCAGTCTTTTCTTATGAGTGCTCCACTGATGCCTAAAGCTATTCGTGCTCCTTGTCGACCACATGTATGTTGTCATTACTGTCAGTGTCTTTGTCATGTCAAATCTGAGTGCGGCAAGCTTCAGAGGGCTCAACAATCTGGTCAGCAACGTACTCTTGGTGCACCTTCCGCTCACTTTTTTTCCCTGACACAGTCTCTCTCTGTATCTGAGCTTACCCAACTGATTGCCCAACATCTCTCCCAAGGTTCACTGCATCGCTCCTCTGCCTCCGTACTTCCACCGGATGCTTTTGACGCCTCTGCCTCTAAGTCGGCTGCCTCCACCCCTGCAAGTATTTCTCCCTCCGACCGGTTGCTTGACTCTAAAGCCTCCATTCACATGACCTGTGATGCCATCCACCTCTTGCCCTGTCAGTCTGTTTCCTCTAACCTTAGTATCATGATAGCATATGTCACCATTCTCTTCAGCACCAGTCATGTTCACCTTTATACCATCCATTTGCATGTTCCTGATGTTGCTTACATACCCAAGTTACCCACAGTTGTCTTGTTATTTTTGATGAGTTTGTGTGTCGTGTGAAGGATCGTTTGACAGGGACACTCCTTGGAGTTGGTCGTCGTCGTAGTAGGGTGTACGTCCTTGATCGTCTTCAACTTCCATCCACTCCATCACCGGCAGCTTTTACCTTTTGTCTTCCTTTGATGGGTTTCTCTTACTGGCATCACCATCTTGGTCATCTCAGTTGTACGCATCTTGCGTTTCTCATCAGTCATGATTTCTTTAGTCGTGTTTTTGTTGATCGGCTCCACTCTTGTACGTGTTGTAAGTTTGGTAAACAGCTAAAACTCCATTATCAGCCTAGTGAGCCTAGGTCTCAGCGTCCTTTTGATTTAGTTCATTTTAATGTATAGGGTCCCGCACCTTTTATATCAAAGGGCGGACATCGGTACTATGTTCTCTTTATTGATAATTATTCTTGTTATTGTTGGATCTACTTTATGCATTCTCGTTCTAAATTCTTTCAAATCTATGTTACTCTTTATGCTATGGTGCGCACCCAGTTTTTTGTTTTCATACGTATTTTTCGTTCCGACTTAGAGGGGAAGTACCTCTCTCATGTCTTTTGTGATCGACTATCTACCCAATACACTCTCCCTCAACTTGCGTGCCCTGGTGCTCACGCTCAGAATGACACCACTGAAAGGAATCATCTACATATTATTGAGACATCCCACACCCTCCTCATCTCCTCCCACGTTAGCCCTCATTTTTGGGTTGAGGTAGTTTCCACTGTTATCTACCTTAATATACCCGCAACCTTCCACTTTTCGTCAAGGTCAGAGTGATGGTGCATGTTTGTACTCTCGACACCCCCTCATTACACCCATTTTTGTGTTTTTTTTTGTCGGTGCTATGCTATACTCCCTCCACGTGAGCGTACCAAGTTTTATGCTTAGTATGTCCTCTGTGTTTTTCTTGGATACATTCCAGAGCATAAGGATTATCGTTGTTATGACCTTGTTGCACGTCGACTTCGCATCTCGCGTGATGTTATCTTTGACGAGTCTCTCCTCTGTCCCTTGACCTCGCACTCATCTATTACTCCCTTTGATGTATAGTTTCTCACCTTTCCCATCCCACTGTCTCATGTCTCGTCTTCTTTGGTATGTTCCCCTCCTCTCCCCTTGTTGTAGTCTGCACCACCTCCGACCTCTCCAGTTTCACCTCCCCACTCTTCTCCTACGCCACCCACTTCTCCCTCTAACGACCTCGTCGTCCCCTTTCTATATCACTATACTCGTCATCCCCCTTCTGTTCCCTCGCCTCCAGCAAGACTCGGTGTCTGTCTCCTCCAGCGAGTGTCCTGTGAATGATTCTCTTATGCGCCGCTACCCACTTCATGAGAGACATCCTCCCGACCGCTTTAGCCTTGCTACAGTACCGCTGGACCTGCCTGCCCTTCCTGCTACTGCATGTGGAACTCTAGAGCCGACTTCCTACTGTGAGGCTGCCCAAATACCTGAGTGGAAGGTTGTCATGTCTGTTGAGTTGAAGGCACTCGAGCACACTCGTCCTAGGAGTTCGTCCCTCTTCCAGACGATGTTTGTCGCTAATCCTCTCGGTCTCTCCTCTCCTCCAGGCCTTGTTTGTCGCTTACGGCGAGCTCATTACGGCTCAAGCAGGCATCTCGTGCGTGGTTTGCACATTTCAGGCTTTCAGAGCCGCTGGTTTTCAGCCGAGTCCACATGATCCAACCATGTTTGTGGACTCCTCTCGTGGCTGGACTCTTTTGTTACTTTATGTGGATGATATGATTATTACTGGTGATGATCTTTCTCATGTGGCTTTTATCAAGCATCACCTTCCGCAACAGTTTGTTACGGATCCTCCGTCAATTATCTCTTATTATGTTATGATTATTATTTATATGTTGAATCGAATTGTTGTATCAAGTCATGTAATATTTAAGGCTCCATTCGGCCCCCCAGAATTGGAATTGAGAAATTAGAATTCATCCAATTCCAAAATCGGCAGGAATTGGAATTGGCTGAATTCCAATTCTGTTGTTCGGCTGCTGCACAGAATTGGACATCAGGCATTGGAATTGGACAATTCTGCTGTTCGGATGCATAATGAAATTCAAATCTTGAATTGAATTTAACAGAATAGAAAAACTGAGTGCACATAAAATAAAGTTCAAACAAAGTCCACAAATATAAAGCCAGCCATTGAGCATTAAGTCCACAAACATAAAACCAAACATCAAACAAAAACTCGAATAACATAAAGTACACAATCATAAACTCAATAAACATAAAGTCCGCAAATGAAGCCCAAAAACATAAAGGCCACAGACATACGGTCCACTGAAATACTGCTACTTAAACTGCATGCGCAACCACTCCAACTTCAGATCGTCTGACAAAGTCATGAATACCCCATACTTAGTGGTATCGCGAGAGAGTATATCCATAGCCGTGAGTAATTCATGCCTCTCCAGACTCGGTAGATTTCCAAGGGCAATGTATATGGCTTGGGCATGTGTCATAGACGCATCTGCAGCTAAAGTGTCTCCCAAGAAATGACTTAAACATGCTAGTGGCAACACTGGATATTGCTTCTGCCAATGCATCAATCCCAACCGATTACTTCTTTTTCTTTTTGGCGCTACCTTCTGATGTAGGGGTAGGCTAGTGGTGCTCGGAAGCTAGGGCTCTACGTGCACGTGTGAGGGGATATGCGAATGCAATGCTACATGCAATGAAACAGTCGGATAGCAACGACAATTAATTTAAGCAATGAGAATTAACAACACCACGCAGCTAATTAAAATAAAGAAACAATTAAATAATTTTAGCAATTTGGCAACGGCTTCCTCCGCGCGGAGGGCCTTAGCAAGCGGCGGCGATTAAATCCACAGACAATTAATAGCATAAAAGGAAATAACTACCACACAACTGTAATCGCAGCAAAATATAGATAAACAACCAAATGAAAATGTCAAGTTACAAAACACAATCAAGGGCGGACCCACCTTCGGACACACCCGGGCATGTGCCCGGGTGCGATTTATCGCGGAATTCACCAGCGGATTTTGCCCTTTTCATTTCCGCGCTTGACCTAGCCGCCGCTGCTCCATTCTCGTCGCTGCTCCTTCACGGCTTCACCGGACGACCTAGCTGCTCCATTTCCGTCGGTCGTCGCTACTCCATTCCCGTCGGCCGTCGCTGCTCCTTCACTGCTTCACCGGACGTCGGCCGTCGCTGCTCTTTCACGGCTTCACCGGACGCCGGACGGTACTCCTCTTCTTCTTCTTCCTCTTCCTCTTCTTCTTCCTCTTCCTCTTCTTCTGATTCTTTGCTCTGATTATTGCCTCATGTTGTTGTTCCTGATTATTGCTTACTTTGCTCTGATTATTGCCTCATGTTTTTGTTCATATTTACAAGATGTCACATGTTGTTGTTCATATTTACAAGATGTCACATGTCGTTTTCATATTTACATGTAGATCTATTCCTAGATGGAAGTTGTGCTCTATTATTCCCAAGAGAATCTTAGATCCAATTGCATTGGAATTCTGAGGATCTGCCAGATTGGTATAGGTGTTCCCATTCAGATTAAGAAAGACATTTATATGGTCTTCATTATCAGGTATAGGGCTGTCCTTAAGCTTGCAATTAGTGACTCCTAGTTGCTGTAGCTACTAATTTTCCAGAAATGTGCAACTCCATGTTACTGTACACATCTGTGTGGTTCCTATTCGTTCCAACTTTCAATTCCTCAAAACATTCCTCTCCTGGTAATCTGGTGTTAACAGGCATCATTTCCTTACAACAATAATCAAAAGCTCCATCTTCCGATGTTTCAAAAGGAGATAGTTTTTCTGAATAGGGATGTGACAATTCAGGAACCTTATCAATTGTACAAATAATTCCAAAGAGAGATCTCCCTGAAACCAAATGCAGAACCTCAGAAGTTTCAGTTAAAGACCTCTCAAGTTCATCAAAATAATTCCAAAGAGGAATCTATAACCGAGCCATGATATGCAAAATGTATTGCTGAATAAATTTCACTCTCAAGTTCATCAAAATAACCAAAACCAGTAGCAACTTTTTTCCGAGTAACAATATCATGGATTGCATGCTTGTACCATTCCAACCATTCTACGACCTCGTCCGGCTTTGATATTGCCACTGGAGACTTATATGTGTACATAACTGAGCAGTGCCCAGATTTCTTTTTCAATACCTTTTTGGAAAATAAATATATATCATAGTGAGCCCTCCTTTCAGAATCTGACAGAATCTGCACTGTAAATAAAACAATAAGACATCAAAATCTAGAACAAGAATGACTGAGGACAATATAACACAAAATCATAACTCTTCAACCTAGATCACCAATAGGAATTGCAATGGAGGTACCATATAACGTTAACTATGAGTGGATGGGTAAGAACATGTCCATGAGTAACCTTAAACCCTAAAACCAACCTTGTGTCCATGAACACACCCACAATAGAAACACTTCCATGACAGTCTAGGATATTATAAAGGAATTAAGTATTATAAACGAATTTCCCTCGCGGGCCTGGTACGGTCGCGCTTGGCCGTAGGGGCATTGTCCCGTGTACCGTCAGGATTTGCCACAGTTTTGAATTCAGTACAGTGTAAATTATTATGGTCACACAATCAAATTAGATATTTTTTTTGTGTGTATTTCAAATGTTGTTTTCTACTTAGGTGTTCAATGGACAAGTTTCTTTCAAATGTGAGGTCAAATGAAATTTCTCGAGATTTTCAAGCATCGGATTCATGTGGTAAAAGGAATCGATCTGAATTTAACTTAGATGAGCTACCTGCTGATCCAGGATTGAGGCAACCTATAAGCTCATATGATGTAAATATACAAGATACGATAAGAAGAAAATACTTGCATAATGATCTTTGTCAACCGATTTTAGCTAATTTTTCACAAACTGAAATTGGAAATAAGGCACGCCGTTTCAACAAAAGCTGGTTTAATGAGTTCAAGGATTGGCTGGAATATAGTATAGAGAAAGATGTTGCATATTGTCTCTATTGTTACATTTTTTCACAGAGAGGTTGTGATCCGACATTTGTATGTCGTGGTTGGAGATATTGGAAAGATAGGACGATATTAGAGAAACATATTGGAAATCACATGAGTGCACATAATAACTCCAAGAAGATGTGCATAGCTTTAATGAATCAGAAGCAAGGTATTCAAGTCGCGTTTTGCAGGCAGGAAGAAACACAACGTATTCAATATCGTGCTCGTTTGTGTGCGTCAATAGATTGCATACGATTTCTTTTAAAACAAGGGTTGTCTTTTCGCGGACATGATGAGTCTAAAGAATCCAGTAATCGAGACAATTTTCTTGAACTTTTAGAATTCCTTGCATTACATAACAATGAGATCAAGTCAGTGATATTCGAAAATGCACCTATCAATTGTCAATTAATATCTCCAAAAATCCAAAAGGAGATAGTTTCTTGCATTGCATCTGAGATAACAAAGACAATTGTTCAAGACATTGGGGATAGCTGCTTCAGTATTTTGGTCGACGAATCACGTGATGTGTCCATAAAAGAACAAATAGCTGTGGTTTTACGCTATGTTACTATCAAAGGTCATATTATGGAGCGTCTTCTTGGGTTTGTTCATGTTATAGACACAACTGCCTTATCATTAAAGAAAGCTATTGATAATTTATTTGCAAAACATTGCCTAAGTATTTCTAAATTGCGGGGTCAAGGTTATGATGGTGCTAGCAATATGAGGAGTGAGTTCAAAGGACTGAAAACATTGATATTGCAGGAGAATAATTGTGCTTTCTACATTCATTGTTTTGCTCATCAACTACAACTAATATTAGTAGCTGTTGCAGAAGATCATGTTGAAGTTGCAGAGATTTTCACGCTTATTAACCTTGTGCTGAATGTTGTTGGCGGATCTTGCAAACGACGTGATTGTATAAGAGCATTAGAAGTTGATCGAGTTGCTTTAGAGCTTGGTTGCGGAGAGTTGGAAAGTGATTGAGGGGCAAATCAACCACTTGAATTGAAAAGAGCAGGTGACACACGGTGGAGTTCACATTATGGCACAATATTAAATTTTATTCGGATGTTCTCATCTATTGTTGAGACACTTGAAATTATCAAGATTGATGGTGCAGATGGAAATCAAAGAGGAATGGTCAATACTTTAATTAAAAGTCTCTTGACTTTTAATTTTATTTTTCTCTTGCATTTAATGAAGAATATTTTATCCAAGTCACACGAGTTATCACAAGCTTTACAAAGAAAAGATCAAGACATTGTTAATGCAATGAAGTTTGTAAAATTTACAAAGCAGTTACTGTTGAATTTCAGAAATGAAGATCTTGAATGGAACTCTTTCATGATTGAAGTATCAAAATTTTGCACAAAACACCATATAGAGGTTCCTAATATGAATGAAAAATATATGCAAGCAGGAAGATCAAGACGCAATGAAAGAGAGATTACAAATTATCATCATTTTCGAGTTGAAATCTTCAATACAGTGCTCGATTGGACTTTGAACGAGTTAAATGATCGTTTTAATGAAGTGAACACTGAACTACTTTTATGTGTTTCTTGTCTGGAATCTAGTGATCGATTTGCTTTATTTGATAAACAAAAGTTAGTTCGTCTCGCAGAATTGTACTCATCTGATTTCTTACCAGTAGAATTGCAACTACTTGAAGGACAACTTGATATGTATATTATTGATATGCGCTCTTTACCAACAGACATGTTCTCTCATAGTCAAGGAATTGGTGGCCTTTTAAAACTATTGGTGGAGTTGAAAAAACAAGATCACTATCAGTTAGTTTTCAGACTTTTAAAGTTGGTATGTCTTCTACCAGTTGCAACTGCTACAGTTGAAAGAATGTTCTCTGCAATGAAGATTATAAAAAATCGTTTACGAAACAGAATGAGAGATGAATGGATGAATGACTGCATGATCGTTTATACGGAGAAAGATGTTGCTGAGGGTATTACTAATGATACTATTATTACAAAATTTCAGAATATGTGTCCACGAAAAGTGGTCTGTTGAACAGTATGTCGTGTGTTTTTTGGTTATTAACTTTTTATTAATTGCAATATTAGTTTAAATTTTCTTTAAGCTTTGCATTTAATTATTTACTTTAAAATTGTGTCCGGATTAAGAAAAATTCATAGTTCCGCCCCTGAACACAATACCATAAATGCTCACAACGTAGAGGGCTGAACCGAGGCACTGGAGAATCGGAGGGTCCGGATCCGTAGATCGGCGATCGGAAATGGATCCGGTGGAGCGGTGGTGGTGAGGTGGCTGTCCAAGGCGAAAAATGAGGGAAACGGGCCGGAAATGGAAAGATCCGGCCACTAGAGGATGGATCCGGGTGTGGGTGGATAGATCCGATGTTTGACGGCGGAACCGGGTGACTGGGTGATGGATCTCGAATGAAATAAGGGATTTGCGGACGGTATCACTAGATCAAAAATAGATCTAGAATTTTCGGAGCGATGGGAGGTGGATCCACGAAGGGGAAGGGTGAAGGTTGGTGGTTCCACGTGGGGGGAGGGGCTGGCGGCTTGAGAGGAGGGGCTCTTGGGGGAGGTGGTTGTTGTAGCTCTAATGAGGGGGTGGAGGTTGAGGATTAATGCCAAGGAGTGGTCGGCCTAGGGAGGAAACAGGCGGAGGGGAGGCGGGTGGTGGTTCCACGGTGGGTGCTGAGGGGTGGCAGTGGGGGAAAACTATAGTATATGAATAGTGTATTTCATTTTTGAATAGTGAAATACAAGGAAAACTGTAAATCTGGGACAGCGGGGTGGAGGCAAGATTTGAGGGCTGTGGAAGAGATTTTGGGAAGGTGAAAAGAGGGCTAGGGTTAGGGGGTACCTTGGGGAGGAAGATGGACACCTAGGAGTCGTCACCTAGGGTTCCACGGAGTCGGCACCGTGGAGGGATCGCCGGATTTCGGGATTTTCCTTCTCCAAAATCTGCAATGGTCTCAAATCAGCCCCCTAGTATCCTATTTATAAGAAAACACAAACTAGGGCATCCCCATCAACGACTATGATTGGCCGGTGGGTTAGCCCTTAAAATACATCAAAATAAACTCAAAATATAAAGTAATATAGCGTTTTGACTCGCGGCGATGCTCCGGACGCAATCGCGGAGCCCGATCGTCGATCCGGGCACACCATATATGGAAAGTTGCCAAATCAGCTCCGAACGAGCCCAAAACGCGTCCTCGTCTCTGCTCCGCATCACCTTCCCCTCTCAGTTTCTAAATATTGATCTTTGATGTTGATCACTTCATCAACATGTATTGTTGACTGACATAATTTCAGTCAGCCCTTTTTGATTCCCAATTTTTATTGTGAGTTAAAAAGATTCCTATTGCAGCTCGATTAGACTTGACAAGGAGAAGCACAAGATGGAGAGAAAGTTAAAAAGCATAGCAAACAAAAAACAAGCAGATAAGTGCAGCATTGAAAAATCCATATGAGAGTAACTGCACTAAGCTCTGGCTTCATACCAGCCATTCTAAAGTTTGCAGTCAGATGTTTTTGGAACTAATTAAAGAGCATTGCAATCATTCCAGTACATGCAACTATTTGCTGTATGTACATATTTTCATACTGCCCGAAAAAGAGTAAAAAAAAAATTTATATCCCTGGACTAAAAAAGAACAATAATCTCTATGTAAATTAGATAAAGTTTGGTATATTTCACCCTTTGGAGAAATGTTATATCATAATGGTGAAAAATGATTCCTCAAAAATGAAATTGCTAGATATGAAATAAATTGTAATTAGTCTTTGTTTATCCTTAAAAAGAACTAAAATAAAATCAATTCTAAAAAATTGACAAAACATCAAAATTTGAAATTTTGAAGTTGACTCATTGCAAGAACTTCTTCCTCATCAGGACAGAAAAATTAAAATTCTAAATGGAGTAAAAACACAATAAGCCTGATTAGGAATAAGTTCTAAACGCAAAATGATCTAACCTCCGGCGAGATCGAGCGAGATGGAGCCTAAATCTGGAGCCAATTGAATAGAAATGCAAAATGATCTACCGACTGGGGTATTAACTACAGTAGATCTAACCTACAACAAAGCTACCGACTGGGGTATGAAGATTCCAAGCCGCGAGAAGAGGAAGACCTTACCTCCGGCGAAAAAACATCTTAAAAATAAGAAGATGAGGAAGAAAGAGGGAGATCTTACCTCCGGCGAGATCGAGCGGCGAGATTGGAGCGGCGAAACCTTTTCGTTGGGCGGAGAAGATGCGGCGCGGGTTAGGGATAGCGAGAAATGAAAACTTCGGGAGAAATAAGGAGCGACACCCTAAGAATTCTGGCACGCCTAATTTTAAAACCGTGGAATTAGACCGGATTCCAATTCCGCGACAATTCTTTCTTGCCGAACAGTGGAAATGAATTTCGCATTCACAATTCCAAGTTTGATTTCCAATTCTTGGGGGCCGAACAGGGCGCAAGTGTTTTCAATATCTGTTTTATATTTTTGTTATTTACTATTATGTCATCGGCGCCTATATATATGGTCCTTCGGGTCATGTAAAGATTATGAAAGAAATAGAATCAAATTTCTCGCTTCTCTCCTCAAATTCTCTTCTCACCCCCTCAAGCTCTTCTCAATGTCCATGCTGCGAGAACCAGAAGCCACAGAATATGCATCCCTCCGACGATCCACTATCTAGGCACATAACACAGTTTCAAATGACTGACCTTAGACAACTGAGCTACTTCTTAGGCCTTGAGATCACCTCTACAAACCGTGGTTTTCAGCTTTCTCAGCGGCATTACACATCAGATCTCTTAGCTCGGGTTACTCTCTTTGGCACTCGTACCGTGGACACCCCTGTGGAGCTTCGCCTTCAGCTACGTCCAGATTATGGAGTTCCACTTTCTGATCCTACTCACTATCATCACCTTGTTGGGAGTCTCGTCTACCTCACTATTACTCGGTCTGACATTCCCCATGATGTTCATGTGTTGAGCCAGTTTGTAGGCATCTAACTCTATGCATTATGGTCACCTACTGCGGTTATGACGCTATCTTTGGGCGACAACTTCATATGGTCTCGTCTTCTTTAATTGTAGTTCTTTGCAGCTTTGTGCTTACTCGAATGCTAAATAGGCCGGTGATTCTGTTGACCATCAATTTGTCACTAGTTTCTATCTGTTCTTAGGTTCTACACATATTGCATGGAAGTCAAAGAAACAGACCGGTGTTTCTCGTTCCAACACTGAGGCTGAGCTTAGGACCATAGCTTCCACTGTTGAGGACATTATTTATCTCTGCTGGCTTCTTGAGGACTTTGTTATCTCTTCTCCAAATCCCACTCCATTCAACTGTGATAACACTGATGTCATTCAGATTACTCTGAACCTGGTGAAGCACTCTCTTGCCAAGCATATTGGGGTGGATGCTTTCTTCCTACGTGAGAAGTATGGTCGTGCTACTTTTGCTCCTTACTTTATTCCTTCTGAGCAACAGCTTGCAGATTTGATGACAAAGACACAAACGCAAAACTAGCATACCTATCTATTATCTAAACTCTGGAGGGTGGGTGTGTTAGAGATATTGTATATGGTAGATATATCGTAGACTCACCTCGGGGGTTGTGATCACCCTCTCATGTATGTATGTATATTTCTTTATTATATAAAAAAATATAACATTCTTAATGCTCTTACCATACTTTTAAATCCAGCCATCCAAATTAAATAAATTTAAAATCATAATCGTTCATATTCTTCCCTCGCACTGGTGTCGATTCTATTGGGCAATTTCCCGATCTCCACTAACTCCTCCCTCCCACGCAAAATGCCTAAATTCTCAACTCCTCATTCCTCGATGATGAAGCACTCAATGCCCTTTACCTGAAGAAGCCCTCTATTGAAGCCCTCCCCCTCACCTGAATCCTCTATGACTCCACATCAGTGCTTCCTCGCTTAGCATCCTCCTAACTCTACGATAGTGCTTCCTCTCCAACGAAATTAACTCCCCTCCCATGAAATTAACTCCCCTCCCACGAAATTAACACACGTGTTGGTCATATCGCCGCCCTTCTTCCCGCACATGGCTTCCCACTTCTTCCGGCTTAGGGCATCATGGCACGCCTCCCTACTCCGAATATCGACGCCGACGCTAACGCTGAAGACAATATTTTTGTGATTATTTGGTTGATTAAAATCCCAACAGGATTCTACATTGGTGGTTTCTAGGCAAGTTTTAGTCGCAGTTCTCCGTCAATTGGAGAATCCTTTATGACTCCAATGAGGGCCAGAATTCTCATCCTCTTTGTCTTTATCACCCGTATGTCTCGTCTACATCTTATGTTTGCCATGCCCATCTTCTTAGTATTTCTTCCATGAAAATTTGATAACATGGTACTAATTATGCTCTTAAGGTGTTTGACATTTGGCCTAAGATAGAAAAAATGAAGACACTAACCATCTTGGAACACCATGAACTGTTCCATGGCCTGAGATACACTTAGGAATAAAATTGCTAGGTGGCAGTGATTCCCTGGATTCCTAGGAACACCATGAACTAATTGTTGGATGTTTAGATCATGAAAACTGGGGTAGTGATTTAGTGCCTATTTAGTTTATCCAAACCATAATATGATTAGGTGGTAGGATCCAACAATTAGTGATTTAGTGCCTATTAGGCAACAAAATGATACATTGAGATCTAAATCATAGTTCACTGCCTATACACTATCATAGATGGTAAGAAAATGCAAACAGAAATAGGCAGTGATTAGCAGGCATTTAGAATGTTGGATCCTACCACCAGATGGGTAGACTGAAATAGGCAGTGATTTACTGAACAATGACGTTTTTTATCAAAATGCGGTTTGATTTTTCTTTTTCTTGATTTTTATACTTTATATCAATCACCTTCAGATGGGTACATAAAATTGCACTGCCCCCTTACGAGTTATCAATCACCTTCAGATGGCTCAAGAGGATTTTCAAATTGCTTTGCCTCATTCTTTTTCCAGTTGGAGTTAGCATTGTTTCCCTTAATCAGATGTTATTATTTGGATGTTATATTTTGATAAGATATTTTTAAGATTTAATTTTTGCATTTGGCCTTTACATGTTCCGCATTATATTTTTAATAGTTCTATCATTTAATTTTGAGTGAAACATAAGCAGAATGTTCTTGCACTTATACTTGAAGCTTTTTAAAAAAAAAAAATTGACATGTGATGGGCTATCTATGAATGCCTGCTCCTCAAAAATGAACAGAAGATCTAAAACTGAGGTTGCGTTTGGCGCGGTTATCGCAGCTTATTTGCTCCGGTGAGGTTGGACAAAAAGGTCATTGTCATAGAATGTATGTTTGGTATGACAAATGTTACTACCGTTACCAAAAAAAGAAATTAATTTGGGGCATAAGATTTTGAAATGACAATGACATTTTTGTCCAACCTCACCGGAGCAATTAAGTCGCGTCAAACGCAGCCTGAATGCTGGAAGCTCCCACTATATGTTCATACTAAAGAAACAGAAATTGAGCATTGAAAACTAATCTAACCAAAATTGCAGGGATACACATGAATGCGAATTAGAAATAATTTTAAATGCATTAATCTCTTTGTTCTTAAGGATTGTTTGAAGATTGCATTAACAGAATAGTAAAAAGAACTAATTATAATCTTGTCTTTGTTCACAAAAAGGAAAAAAATGCATAAATGCATTCACCAAAAAAATCATCCGAACAGAGATTGAAAGAGATAAATGTCATGTGTACCTGCGCCGGCTTGGATGCAGGCGTAGTAGAGCATTGAGCATCGGCGTAACCAGCATACTTGCGGGTGAAGCCGCAACAAAGCATCGAGCATAGGTGAAACCCGCAACAAAGCATCGAGCATAGGTGAAACCCGCAACGAGCATAGGTGTAAGTGTGTAACCCGTTTGCAAAGCACGGGTGTAACCTGTTTTTCTGCGGGCAAAGCCCGCAGGGGAGCATCGAGCAAGGGCAAGGGGAGCATCGAGCAAGGGCAAAGCCCGTTTGTATGTGGGTGAATCCCACTTGCTTGCGGGCGCAGACTGCAAGAGAGCGTCGAGCAAAGCCTCCCCACTTCGTTCTCCGTTCAAATCAAACTCGCGAAACTCTCGATCTCCTGCAACCAAAGTGAAGCCTAGCTTCCTGGCATCGCATGTCTTCTCCACAAAATCCTATCGTCCAATGACGCTGCCTACTAAATGCTATCGTCCGTTGAATGTTATAGTCCTCCGAATGTTTCCGCCCGCTAAATGATGTCGCCCTTCAAATGATGCTTCCC
Organism: Platanthera zijinensis; assembly: GCA_039513925.1. Taxonomy (NCBI): domain Eukaryota; kingdom Viridiplantae; phylum Streptophyta; class Magnoliopsida; order Asparagales; family Orchidaceae; genus Platanthera; species Platanthera zijinensis. The sequence goes on along the minus strand of CM077080.1, from coordinate 246,056,840 downwards.
GCCGAATGTTGATGCACATGGAATGTTGCCTCTCACTGAATGATGTCGCCAACCGAATGATGTCGCCGGATGAATGATGTTGCCCGTCGAATGATGCCGCCTACCGAATTTTGTTGATCGCCGGGTGTCGGCGCCCCCGCCGGGTGTCGGCGCCCCCGCCGGGTGTCGGCGCCCCCGCCGGGTGTCGGCGCCCCCGCCGGGTGTCGGCGCCCCCGCCGGGTGTCGGCGCCCCCGCCGGGTGTCGGCGCCCCCGCCGGGTTTCGGCGCCCCCGCCGGGTGTCGGCGCCCCCGCCGGGTGTCGGCGCCCCCGCCGGGTGTCGGCGCCCCCGCCGGGTGTCGCCGCCCCCGCCGGGTGTCGCCGCCCCCGCCGGGTGTCATCGTCCTCGCCGAGTATCGCCGCCCTCCATCAAGTGTCGTCGCCCCCGCGAGTGTCGCCACCCCCGCCGGGTGTGGACGCCCCAACCGAGTGAATATGGGTGAGATTCTTGCTAATTTTTCTTCATTATCCTACATCCAACATTTGAATATATATTCAAGAGAAATTTCATTCTAATAAAATGCAATTTTCAAACATAAATTCAAATATTCCAATTGGAGTTTAAAATGTTGCGAGTTTTGATTGAACATAAGCTTTGATTTTACACTTTTAGTAATCTATACTGATTAGCATCCTCTAATTTTTTCCTCTTTCCAAATCCCTAGTTGCAGATCCATGTTCCTCCTTACATCAAAAATGCTTCATTGTTGTCTTTACCGATTATTTTTTCGCTGGCCCTCCTCTATTAGCGGCCCACTGATTATTATTGCTGGATATATTCAACTTATTTGATTTCTTTTAGTCCTCAATCTCTTTTTGTTCCATGCTGCAAGATAAATTAAATCTATTTTGCACAAATATTTTTACCCAACTTGGAAGAAGTTAAGAATTACTAGTAAACATCATTCACTGAACCATGATGGTGGAATCCCTTGCCCTAATTGCGCAAGGACTATGGTTGAAACGGAGACCGACAGCGAAGCGAATATTGGTAACTCCATGCTCTTTTGATCTTTCTTCCCCCTCTCTCTCTCCAAATTTGCATTCAATAATATATGTCGTCGTAAAAATTTCAAGTTTTTGGCGTATTTTTGTGTCTTGAAAAGCAATCGATAGAAGTTGGAGATTATAATGATAGATTCTCCTTTGTTTCTCATTCAATTTATTGCGGTGAGTGAAGATGTAAACATAATTTAGTGTCGTAATAAACATTTTACATTAAATTCTATTTGCAATAATAATATAGTAGGCGTGCATGAAAACTGCAATTTGCACTGCAGCATAACTGCTGTCTGTTTGCTGCAGCAAACAGCAGCTTTGTAGTGCAAACTGCAATCTGCTGAAAGAAATTGTCAACAAAAACTTTTGAACATGCCTAGAATTATAGTGGGGATAATTTGTGACATAAACTCTTTTTTTGGCGTTGTGAACTTATTGTTTCATGGTAAACCTTTTTGTTCAATATTGAAACTAAGCTATCACTGCTATCTTACACGGTGTATGATGTAAAATAAAATAAAATTGTTTAGGTTGTTTTTTTGTTATTGGATTTTCATTTCATTCTCTGCATTTCTACAATCCTAATTCACTATCCCTTCCTCTGAACTCCATTGTCGTCGATTACTCCTTCGCAATCGTTCACGAGTTCCTCCGATTGCCATCAACATCAATTCCTCCTTTGCAAGAGCCCACGGGTTCTTCCGGGTTCCCTTACACATTTGAATGCTCTTGATTTTCAAACCGTCCTCCCCCTAATTTTGCAATATGCCACCGACCATTTGAATTTACTGGATATTAAGGTGAAAATGTTTGTTAGGTCGTCAAATGATGCTGTCAGCCGAATGATGCAGCCCACCGAATGATGCTGCCCTCCGAATGATGCCAACCGCCGAGTGTCTCCGCACATGAAGAAAGTCACAGCCCATGGCGAATGTCACCGCCCATGGCAAATGTCACCGCCCTGGCGAATGTCACCGCCCATGCCGAATGTTGTCGTCCATGCCGAATGTCGCCGTCCATGCCGAATGTCGCCGCCCATGCCGATTGTCGCCGCCTCCGCCGAATGTCGTCGCCTCCGCCGAATGTCTCCACCCACGCCGATGTCCCCTTCCCCGGGCCAGAGGCCCGTGCCTATCACTCGTGTGTGTGTGTGTGTCTATGTATATATACATGTGTGCGTACATCCTATTGTTGAGTTAATTTTGGCATTGACTTATTATTCTATTCTATCAGTACACATGAATTATGTATGATTCAGGTACATTTGATATAATTTCTTCATCTTTCGGAACCATATCACATTTCATTTGTCCATGTAAGTTCAATCTTCAGGCATGGCTTTTTAGTCAGCAGGTTAAAAGTAACATTCATGCTCAATCCGAGACAAGAACCAATTAGGCCTCTAATTTAAAGTTAAGTTAAATTAAAAGCCCAAATAATGAACTTTATTTGTTCATGGTAGATGCTGGTAAAGATCACGAGGATGTGAAGCGTACAGAAAAAGCCTGATGTCATCAATAACGCCGGGATGAACACAATTCATCCCAGCAAACGAACAAAAAAAAGAAAATCAAAAAACCAATTTCGTTTACTACAGAAAAGAGGGGTGAATGCGTTTAGGTTTTGTCACCGGGATTGCAATCAGTAGAATAAGTGCGCGATTCAACAAAGAAAGCGCGAAAACAGTGATTTTTGTCAAAAAAACGGCATGGAATTACATTCGAAACCTTGGGGACTTCCATTCGAAACCTTGTGGACTTACATTCGAAACCTCATGGCTGTTTTGGAGGAGCTTGGCGGGTGTGATTTCATAGCTTGTTCGGTTTCGGGAAATGAACTCTTTCGACGGTTATATGATCCTAACCCTAGGGCACACTGGACCAGACAGTCCCCCAGTCCGACTGAGGCGGCAAGGGTTTTCTGATTTTGGAGTGCGCAAAGCGAAAGAACCAAAGCAATTTTCGGTGTGTCCGGGGTATTTTATGGGCATTTATGTAAGTAGATCGCTTTTTTTTAAAAATATTTTCAACTTTCAGTCTAATGATAATTGTAATCACGTTTTAGAAATGGAGTTTGTTGCGGACAGACTCGACGTCCCGGTCGGACCGGATAACCTTGGACCGCTTTAGCTCGCGGAGCGGTCGAGCGCGCACGCAGTCAGTTGAAAAGGGGGAATGAACACAGAGAGTTTTAGCGTGGAAAACCCTTCAACCGGGTGAAAAACCACGTGACCGGGTCGCTGCCGGTCAAAATCCACTAGATTGCTGGAGGTTACAATTTGATGGGGGAATCGGGGCGACAGGCCGCTCCCGTTACAATCTTGAAGAGGGGAAGAGCGTATGCAGCCGTTGGTGGGCAACAGACTGCCTCGCCAACGGGACTTGGACGGTGGAATGCGCGGGACGCTTTAGGCGCGTGTGCTCAGAGGCGGGGTGTATTCCAGGGTTGTTGCTGCCTCCCTTGTTCGTCTCTCTCTGTTCTTGGGGTGCTTCCTTTGCGATTGAGCGCTGGTGGGGTGCCAATAGCCGATGACGGGGCCGACGGATTATGACAAGTGCTGATAGCTGCTGGCGGGTGCTGATAGCCACTGGGGGCCGCTGGAGGTCTCGGGCGGCGGCCGGTGGTTGGCGGCGAGAGGCGGCCGCTGGTTGTTGGCGACGAGGGGTGGCCGCCGGCGGAGGAGAACGGGAAAGCTCCCACCTGAGGAAGAAGAAGGGGGGAAGGCGTAGGAGAAGAGAGTTATCAAATGAGGAGCCCCTGGGGTCCTTTTATAGGCTCCAGGGGGAAGTTACGGCGGGCCCCACCACTAACATAGTGGGTTAGTGGGTGGTTTTGCCCCGATCGGACAGCCGGCGGGGCCTCCCCCTCGATCGGACGGTGGGGAGGTCATCCCGAGGCGGGGCCGCCCGGACTACGCTGACGGCGAGGAGGCGGCCGGACGCGGCGGCGGCCGGCCATGGCCGAGGCCGGTCATGGCCGCGGCCGGCCATGGCCGGGCCATGGCCGCGGCCGGCCATGGCCGGGCCATGGCCGCGGCCGGCCATGGCCGGGCCATGGCCGCGGCCGGCCATGGCCGGGCCATGGCCATGGCCGAGGCCGGCCATGGCCTCCGCCGGCCATGGCCTAGGCTGGCCATGGCCGAGGCCGGCCATGGCCGGGGCCATGGCTGAGGCCGGTCATGGCCTCCGCCGGCCATGGCCGCGGCCGGCCATGGCCGCGGCCGGCCATGGCCGCGGCCGGCCATGGCCGCGGCCGGCCATGGCCGCGGCCGGCCATGGCCGCGGCCGGCCATGGCCGCGGCCGGCCATGGCCGCGGCCGGCCATGGCCGCGGCCGGCCATGGCCGCGGCCGGCCATGGCCGCGGCCGGCCATGGCCGCGGCCGGCCATGGCCGCGGCCGGCCATGGCCGCGGCCGGCCATGGCCGCGGCCGGCCATGGCCGGAGGGGAACCGCCGGCGGCGGTTCCTTCCCCTAAAGGTGGGGAGAAAGGGGGCCCACTCCCATGATCTCCATGAGAGATCATGGGGGTTAGGGGGGCCCACCCATGATCTCCATTGATGGGGATCATGGGGGTCTCCTTTTCCTTATAAATTAAGGTGGAGCCCATCAGAGTTGTTATTAAGTGCACCACATGTTTTGATAATGTGCACTATCAAGTTTTAAAAATTTAGAATTTTATACCTTAAATCACTAAGTGCACTCATTTCGTGTTTCGCCACTCCAACCCGCGACCCCGATAGCTAGGGTTTTGAAAACCCCGGCCGATATGTCTCCACCAAATCCTGCCTGACGACGCCCTACGCCCGAGGCAGGCGGCCTCCCCACTTCCTGGGATGGGTGGCCATAAACCTTATGTTCTCCCGTCCCCCCTTGCTTCTGCCCGATCTTTGGCAGCCCACCTTGAGCCGCCCTTTGGCCGCCCAGGGCAAGCAGCCACTGGCCTCCTCCGACCGTTGGCCTCGCGGGACCGCCCCTCCCATCGCGGGAGGGGCGGTTATTTTTCCATCGGGGGCAATCCTGTCATTTGCAAAAAACGGTGATCCATGTGCTCTATTTCAGATGATTTTATTCGTCCATCTGTAGTTACCGGGAAAATTTATCGGTTCGGCCCTCGTAAAATCTATAAATATGGCTCTTTCCTCTTCATTATGATCTTTCCATCCGCCGGAAAATCCTCCTGCGAATTTCTCTCTCCTCCTCTTCACTTCCTAGTACGCTCCCGTCCGCGTCTCTTCCTTGTGCACATTACTTCCTTGCGCGCTCTTGTGCGTCCCTTCCTTGTGCGCTATCGTCAGCGCCTCTTCCTTGCGCGCTCCCGCGCGCGCCTCTTTCTTGCGTGCTCCCGTGTGCGCCTCTTCCTTGCGTGCTCTTGTGCGTCCCTTCCTTGGGCGCTCCCGCTCGTGCCTCTTCCTTGTGCGCTCCCGCGCGCGCCTCTTCCTTGCGCGCTCCCGCGCGCGCCTCTTCCTTGCGCGCTCCCGCGCGCGGCTCGTTCCAACAAGCGTCTCGCGCACTCTCCTCCAACAAGCGCTCCGAGCGCTCAAGCGCGGACGCTTGTCGGAGGAACACATGCACCGGTTAAAGGAGAACCAAAGTCAGAAGGTGGCCTCCCTCGCCCCCTCGCCCCCTTGCCCCCTCGCCCCCTCGCCCAGCTTTTGGGGTCGGCAGCCCGCCTCCGCCAACTCGGGACCGTGACATTACCAAACAGTTCGCCTGTAAGATTTGCGTGCCTGCAAGAGGGTTCAAAGATGTTGCAAGCTCAGCCCATCTTATCCCTCGGGCCAAAGAATCTGAAACTCATCAACTTCGTTGTTGCACTGGGAGCTTCGAGCCCTGGACCTTCGTTTCGAATGATTGCTCGTGAAGAAATTCGTAGCTTGCTCACCAAAAAAACATAGACAAGACAAGCAGCAGATCGCTTTGACCCGACATCCCATGCACCATCAATCATCGTTGGCAGCGAGTTCCACCGTGAACGTGGGCACGACACAGAAAGTTATTCCAAACTCAAGAAGGAAATCGAGTGTCTCGTCAGACAAGGGCTTTTATGAAGGTTCTTGGAGGACCAAGCTTCGAATCGACCCGTAAGAGATTAGTCAGCCGATCACCAAGAGGGACTGGGAGGGGGGCAACCCCTAGGACGACCATCTCAAGAGAAAGCTTCCTACCAATCAGCAGGACCCTACCCACGTCATTGCAATATTTTATTAACTTTGTTCTCTTTATGAATCCATAATATAAATTACTACGAGACCAGTATCGTGGCTATGGTTCTAATAGCTTTTTGAAATTTGCTCATTTCATACCTATAGAAGGCAAACATCGCCTACCCTGATGGAACTACGTACTTAATTCTCTCCAACAGAAGGACGTTCACAGAAACTGCCTCCAAGCAGTGTGCTCGACATCTCTCCGGGACCACGTCCCTGCAGCCTCCCACTGTCGACGATCGAAGTTCTGTCCTTCTCTTCGCAGTAGGCCGCGACATCGCCAGGGCTTTCCTCCCTAGCTCGCACACGCCAACAGCTTAAAGGTCTGCCCTTCGCCATCTCTCTGGGACAACGTCCCTGCGGCTTCCCACTGCCGACAATTGAAGGTCCGCCCTTATCTCCACGGTAGGTCACGGCATTGTTAGGGGCTCTCCTCCCCCGTATTCATCAACGGTTCGAAGGTCTGCCCTTCACCATCTCTTTAGGAACATATCCATGCGGCCTCCCATTGTCGACGATCGAAGGTCTGCCCTTCTCTCCATAGTAGGCCACGACATCGCTAGGGGCCCTCCTCCCTCACGTTCGTCACCGGCTCGAATGTCTGCCCTTCACCGCCTCCTCTGGACTGTGTTCTTGGGGCCTCCCACTGCCGATGATCGAAGGTCTGTCCTTCTCTCTCCAGTAGGTCGCGACGTAGTCAGGGCCTGCCCCCTCGCACTCCACCGGTTCGATGGTATGCTATTTGCCATCTCTTTGGGACCATGTTCCTGCGGCCTCCCACTGTCGACGATCGAAGGTTTGCCCTTCTCTCTACAGTAGGTCACGACATCGCCATGGCCTACCCCCCTCGCGCTCGTCACTGGTTCGAAGTTCTGCACTTCACCGCCTCTCCGGGACCATGTCCATGCGCCTCCCACTACAAACGATCGAATGTCTGTCATTCTCTCCGCAGTATGTCACGACGTCTCCAGGGCCCGCTCCCTCATGTTCTCCACCGGTTCGAAGGTTTGCCCTTCTCTGCCTCACTAGGACCACGTCCATGCGGCCTCCTCCGCCTCACTGAGACCATGTCCATGCAGCCTCTCACTGCCAGCGATCGAAGGTCCACCCTTCTTCTATAGTAGGTTGTGGCACTGCGATGACCTGCCCCCTCGCGGCCGCCCAGATTCGAAGGTCCGCCCTTCTCTGCCACCTACTCAGCGACATCCCCCAGTCTGGTAAACCTGACCTCTCACTTCCCGGCTAGAACATTTTCCCTTCGCCCTGGTAGTAAGTCATGGAACCATTTGGGTCTCATCTTTCAACCATCAACTGCTCAGTGACATCCCCCAGATTGGAAAACCCGACCTCACACTACCCGGTTAGAAGCATTCGCCCTTCTTCATGGTAGTAGGTCGCGGAACCATCTGGTTCTCGTCCTCCAACAACCAACCTCAACGGAGTACCTCAAAGTTGCCCACGCAACGATAACGGGGCCGACCTTCCAAATCTCACATGAAATGTTCAAAACCATAATAGGTCAATCAGATGGAAGGAAGACAAAATGCTCAGAGTTGCTAAAAAAAATAATGGTACAAAGTCCAATCACAGATACACGTCAAATACAAGTAAATACAAACAAAGTAAAAGATACAGGGCTAGAGTCTACTCCTCATCAAACTCAACACGCATGTCCTCAAAAAGGTCATCAATGCCAATATCAACAATGATGTACTCACGCTAGCAGAATATCATCCGACCTTCACCCAAGTAGTAGTCAAGGTATTTCTCGAATCTCACACTCAATCACCGACGTCAAAGAAGAATAACAAATTTGTTTGCACGGGATGACAGTTCAAACACCACCAGATACTCTACTTTCACAAGTAAATGCACAAAACTGAAACAATTTACAATCAATCAAGCAATGCTTATAGAGCATTCAAGGCACCGCAAACACGGTACAAAACCAATACATGACGCAGATGTACAAAAATATAATAAAGGTGAAACTATACCTCATCTGCATCAACATCTGAGCTCCCGCGCTAATCAGAGATCTCTAATACCAAATTCGGCTACACCACAACCGCGCGACCACGCCATCATGCAAAGGTATGTCACCTCCAATCTCGCAGGTATCTCTTAATATTCGGTGCGCATTGCGTCCGGTGCACGTAACACCTTACACGCACGTTGCACAATGCGCGTCGCAGGCTCATTGCACACAATGCATATTCAGTGCACATTGCGCGCATCACACATATTGCACCTTGCACGCACGGAACACATCGCGCCCTGCACACACATGACACACATCCTGCTCTGCACACACGTTATGCAAACTTCGTGATTAAGCAGACATAGCGCCCCTGCACATTGCGCTTAGCCCGCGCTTCACGCATTATGCCTTGCATTGTGCATGTTGAGCGCCACGCGCGCAGCATGCACTTCGTGCACACTGCACTAATAGTGCACACCTCACGATCACTGCTTTCAGCACACAAGGCTCCCCGTGCATATCTCACCCCTAACATATCTAGCCATAAGCACACACCACCGCGAGCAAGCAATTCACTCGGTGGATAGTTCACCTTCCGCATCTCTACCATGATCACCGCAAATTATCATGCGCACGACTTAGGTAAAAGTCCCCGCACTCCATTCACTTCAACTCCGAGCAATAGGGACTTGGGGGGCAAATGATGAGATTCCCCTGAGCTGGTTCGATAGAGCCCATAGGACCGCACGCAACCTCTACAACCCCGGGCAAGTCAACACGTGCTGACTAGACCCGTTTCGCCGTGCACACCCGGCGCATGCCTCCTCCAGCCACCCAAAAAACGGGCAGCTGGTTTTCCATCGAGGGAGGATGACCTCCTGGCCCCCTCCCCTTTGTCGGAGCCCCGAGGTTAGGGCAGGGATGCCCAGATTGGGCGGCCCTCTGACCGCCCCATCTGGGCGGCCTCTTACCCATCAAGAGTGGGAACCCCCCGCCCCGTCTCCTCCCCCAAACTAGAGTGTGAGACCGCCCTGCCTGGGCGACCCTTTGGCTTCCTAGGGCAGGCAGCTCACACGCCGCTGGGGACGGGTGGCTTTTTGGTCGCTCGTCCCCCATTCGCCTTCGCCCACTCTAGGGCGTGAGGTTTCCTTGCCTTGGCAGCCCTCTGGTCTCCCAGGATAGGCGACTTTCTCTTCGCCTAGGACGGGCGGCTGTGTAGCCGCCCGTCCCTCCTTTCTCCCCGACCCATTCCAGGGCGCGAGGTCGCCCTGCCTGGGCCACCTTTGGCCGCCCAAGGCAGGCGACCTCCCCTCTTCAATTTCTGGGACGGGCAGCCTCATGGACGCCCATCCCCTCTTGCTTCTGCCTGATCCTGGGTCGCCCATCCAGGGCCGCCCTTTGGCCGCCCATGGAAATCAGCCACCGACCTCCTCCGGCCGTTGGCCTAGACGAACCACCCCTCCCCTTGTGGGAGGGGCAATTATTTTTCCTTCGGGGGCAATCCTGTCATTTTCATAAAATGGTGATTCACGTGCTCTATTTTGCGCGATTCTATTCGTTCGTCCTGTAGTTACCGGGTAAATTTACCGGTTTGTACCTCTTAAAATCTATAAAAAAGGTTATTTCCTCTTCATTATAATCTTTTCCACCGCCGAAAAATCCTCCTGCGAATTTCTCTTCTCTTCTTCTCTTCCTAGAGCGCTCCCCCGTGTGTATCTTCCTTGCACGCTCTCGCGCGCCTCTTCCTTGCGCGCTCTCGCGTGTGCCCTTCCTTGCGCGCTCTCGCACGCCTCTTCCTTGCGCGCTCTCGCACGCGCCTCTTCCTTGCGCGCTCTCGCACGCTTCTTCCTTGCGCTCTCTCTCTCTCGCGCGCGCCTCTTCCTTGTGCGCACCCCTTCCTTGCGCACACTTCTTTCTTGTGCACTCTTGCACGCGCCTCTTCCTTTCGTGCTCTTGCGCGTGCCTATTACTTGCACACACATCTTCCTTGCGCGCGCCTCGTTTCAGCAAGTGCTTCGCGCGCTCTCCTCAATCATAAGAGCTCAACGCCTTCAACTCAACAACAGTCTCTACAGTCTACAATAAGCCCACCAAGCATTAACAAATCAGTCATTCCAGACTTCTCTAAGCACAACACTGATCAAACCACAAAAGATAAGGCGCGCCGAGCGCGCCACTCGAGCTTTCAAGGCCTAGACATCATCAGAACGAGTACAACAAATTGCTCCCAAGCATCAGTAGAGGACTTCAAGGAGCAACAAGAGCGTCGCTCCCGACAACTCACAAAGAAACATTTATCTCTGTGAGAGGTGGCCTGTCACCCTCTGAGCTCTCCCTCCACCCTCACTCTCAACAATTGTAACGAGGGGCGTCTTGTCGCTCTCGAGTTCTTCAAAAAAGCTCAGTACAACAACCAACAAATAATGGAGGTTTAGTCGGCACAGATTCGGCCACATGGTTTTTCACCAAGTTGACGGGTTTTCCACGTTACAAAAATTTTCTTCCCAACTTTGTACTTACTGTAATTGTGTGCGCGCTCGACCGCTCCCGGACTAAGACGGTTCAATTTAATCCGGTCTACCGGAGCCTCGAGCTGTCCGCAATAACTTAATTTTATTTTATTGCAAAAATAAGAGGTACATTATTGCAAAAATAAGAGGTACTACTGCATTGTTTATGATTCAGAGTAGGAAAATTGATAAATTGCTGCAACTAATTAGTAACTAGCTGCAATGTTTAGGTCATCAAGGAATTGGTCTTATTTTTGGAAAGTAGCAATTCAAGGGATATTGAAAGTTACTGCAACTAATTAGTTGATAACATTGTCAAATTATCTAAGAACATTGGTCTTGATATTTTAGCTTATTAATATTGTAGGAATATGGACAAAAAAGTATCATTGAGAAGAAAGTTTTACGAAAATGCGGTACCCCTAACAAATATGTGTGTACTTTTCATAGTGCGGTGCATTTAACAAAAATGCACATAGTCAAAATCATAATGCCCTTAACAATTCCCTTTACAAAACCGGTCTGTCAGATCGGTCGGACCGCCGGCCAGACCCCCGACCAGTCCGGTCATGATGTCCTGCCAGGAAATGAGGAAATGTGGGCAATGCTCCATAACCAGGCAGGCGAATTCTTGTTCCTCAATTTAATCCAGCGGCGCCAGGGAGAGAGATAATTTAGGGTTCTTACCTATTACTCTTCAGTTTTTACTAGAAGGAAGCTGTAGTAAGGGGTCAAAAGCCAAAACACTGAAAAGACGAATTTTTTGTTTCTTCCTCGCAGAGCACCGATAGTCTCCATCTCTCTAGTTCATTCTTCTTCGCAGAGCACTAATAGGTTATTTTTCTTTAGTTTGTACAATTTTCGTTTATAATCTAATCTATGCTAACTTTGGACACCATTGTTCAAAGAGGCAACCAAGCTGCAACAAAGCTTCGGATTTGGTTGCTATGACCCTAGCTTTATTGGCTACTACGGTGTCGTCTTCTACTTCAACGGCGGGAAAACAATCATTTTGCCATGATTTCCGACAAAAATGTTCAAACAAACGTTTGATTCATTGGTTTTCGGCTTGCGGGGAGAACTCGGGATTTAACTTTGATCCAAGCTCTCGGATTCATCTTAACAAACCGGACATCGACTATAGGAGCGACTCCAACTTCCTGTTGTTAAGAAATCATTGACCATCCCTTTTTCTCTTGCAATGACGTCTATGGGTCTGTTTGGGGCAGCTCTGGCGGCTGGAGAAGCTCTTTTCCAGCCGCCAGAGCTGTTTTTTACACTGTTTGGGACAGATTTTCAATAAAATTACTCTTTAAAATACTGCTCCCAGAGAACTTCTCGATAAGCTCCTCCCCCCCTGCGTTCAGCTCTTCAAAGAGCTGCTCTTCAAAAATTCCGCAAACCACTATCCGCTTTTTTCACTTCTCCCCGATCCCGATCCCGCAGGGCTACGCAAGGGAGACTCCTCCCGAACGGCGATGCGCATCGGCTACTCCTCCCGACCGGCGACAGGAGATCTTCCCGCAGCGCGACATCCCGATCCCGAACGGCATCGACGTCTCCTTCCCGCAACGCGACACCCCGCAGCGCGACATCCCGCATCGATCGACTACTCCCGACCGGCGACCGGCGACAACAACGATCGATCGAATCAGAGCCGAATGGCGACCGGCGACCAGCCCTAGCTCGGCGACGCTCTTCTCCAGCCCTAGCCTTCGTCCATCGGCCCGTCTGCAACTCCAGCCCTAGCATCCGATTTCAGATTTCCCTCCTCCTCCGGATCTGCAACTCCAGCCCTAGCATCGGTGATTTCTCAGGTATATGTTTTATTTTTCTGTGTATGTGCTATATTTTTTGAGTATTTGTGTTTGTGTTGTGGGTGTGTGTAATGTGTGTTTGTGCTGTGTGTGTGCGCTGTGTGTGAGAGTAATGTGCTATGTGTGTGTGTTTGTGTATGTGTGTGTTTGAATGTTTGTGTGTGTATGTGTGTGTGTGTGTTATGTTTTTTTGTGTGTGTGTTTTGGTTTATGTTGTGTGTGTGCGTTGTGTGTGAGAGTAATGTGTTGTGTGTGTGTGTGTTTGTTGTGTGTGTGTGTTTGAATGTTTGTGTGTATATGTGTGTGTGTGTTATGTTTTTTTTGTGTGTGTGTTTTGGTTTATGAGTGTGTGTGTATGTGTTTTTGTTTGTTTTTCTTTATGTGTTGTGTATGTGTGTTTGAATGTGTGTGTGTGTGTGTGAATGTGTTTGTATGTGAATGTGAATGTGTTGTGTGTATATGTATGTGAATTTGTTTGAATGTGTGTGTGTATGTGTTTGTTTGAATGTGTTTGTGTTTGTGTTTGTGTTTGTGGGTGTGTGTGTGTATGTGAATGTGTTTTGATGTGTGCGTTTGATGTGTGTATTAGGTTTTTTTTGTGTATGTGTGTTTGTTTTTTTGTTTATGTGTGTAGGTGTGTGGATGTGTGTGTTATGTTTTTTTGTGTTTGTGTTTGCGTGTGTGTGTACGTGAATGTGTTTTGATGTGTGCGTTTGATGTGTGTATGTGAATGCGTTTATGTGTTTGAATTTGAATGTTTGTGTGTGTGTGTGTTTATGTGTGTGTGTGTGTGTGTGTGTGTGTGTGTGTGTGTATGTGTGTGTGGATGTGTGTGTGTGTGTGTGTGTGTGTGTGTTCGTGTGAGGGTGTGTTTTTGTTTGTGTGTGTGTGTTTGTGGATGTGCTTGTGTGTGTGTATGTGAATGTGTGTCTTTGTGTGTGTATGATTGTGTGAGAGTGTGTTTTTGTTTATGTGTGTCTGTGTTTGAATGTGTGTGTGTGTGTGTGTGTGTGTTCGGTTTTTATTTGTGAATGTATGTGTGTGTGTTTGAATGTGTGTGTGTTAGGTTTTTTTGTGTATGTGTCTATGATTAGTAATTCGTATTTTAATTTTATTAGTTAATAGCACAATGGTAAAACCAAAGGAAGGAGGAATTATAGCGAGTTGGGAGTCAAGCGAAGTGATGTTATTTTGTGATCTCTGCATAAAAGAGATTGGGTTGGGGAATCGGACAACCACCCACTTTAGCAAAGAAGGATGAAAAAAATTGATTGTGGGGTTTAAAGAAAGAATAGGGAAAAACTACGATCGAATGCAAATGAAAAATAAATGGGATCATTTGAAGAAGGATTGGAAGTTATGGAAGGAATTAAAACATGGTGAGACTGGCTTAGGCTGGGATCCAGAGAAGAGAACTATTGCTGCATCAGAAGAATGGTGGGCAGAGAAGGTTAAGGTCTGCACAAAATCATGTTTTGTTTCAGTAAATTTGTTCATATTTGTTCAGATATTAATCTTGATACATTGATTGCACCAGGTTGTTCCAGCGGCGAAAAAATTTCGATGCGGAGGTATTCCACCTGACTTGGAGGAGAAATTGAATATTATGTTTAGTCAGATAGTCGCAACTGGAGAAGACACATGGGCTCCTTCAATTGGGAGTTTGCCACCGGATGTGGGACGGATCTAGTTGGAAGACGATGATGTGGCTGATAACATAGAGACCAATCAAGGTGGACCTGAAGAGTTAGGGGGAGGTTCAACACCACCTGGGAATGCGTCCTCCTCGGCGAGTAAAAGAAGGAAGATTGGAAAGAACAAAGGAATGACATTTTCTTCGATGTCAGATTTACATCAATCCACGCTAGCATTGAAGCCTCCACCAGTTGTCACGATCAAAGAGGTGGTGGAGTTGATTTCAAGCAGCCCAGAGCTACGTGCAAACCTGGATTTATATTACTTTGCTCTCGAGCACATCAGGGACAAGACCACTAGGGAGATCTTCATGAGTATCCCAGAAGATATGAGGGTTTGGTGGATTATGAAGGCGTACGAGAAGAGGGCTCAGTGATACGAGCTTACGAATCTTTTTTGTGAATTGTCTGTTTTGCATGTAAAACACAATGATGTTTATGTTTATTTTTTACTGTTGTACGTTATTCAGAGTATTAGCTTTTTGGTTATCATATTTATATGGATTATAATTAATGTTCTATGATGCTTTGAATGCAACTACTAATAATGGAAGATCATGACTCCTCCCCTGAAGATTCTGTGGATTCAATCAGTCTTTCGCCAGAGCGGAGGCAATATATAGAATATTGCCGTGTAGTTATGTCATCGATCGAGATGATGAATTATAATGTTCGAGACACACGACCATGCATGACATCTACACAAACAGGCGCGAAATGGATCAAAGAGTTACTAGAAGGGCATCCAGATAGAATTCATGATGCATTTAGGATGTCTAAACGCATTTTCGTAGATTTACTTCATAAACTGGAAGCAGATCATGAGCTTCAAGGATCACAACGGACGTCTTCAAGAGAAGTCTTAGGGATTACATTGTACATCTTAGCACAAGGAGGTTCCGTTAGATTAACAAAAGAACGGTTCCAGCACTCGACCGAAACAATAAGTAGATATTTTTCGGCAGGGCTTAGATCTCTTTTATTACTCTCAGTTGATGCTATAAAGCCTATTGACCGTCAATTCAGAGATATTCCGGCTGAGATAAGGTATGATCCTCGTTACATGCCATTTTTCAAGGATTGTGTTGATGCCATTGACGGTACACATGTTGATGCGAGGATACCCGTAGAAGATCAAGTACGATATATAGGACATCATGCCACGACGACACAAAATGTAATGGCAGTCTGTGATTTTAACACGTGTTTTACATTTGCCCTGGCTGGATGGGAGGGATCTGCTCATGATAGTCGCATCTTTGCACGCGCATTGGCCGATGATAGATTGCACTTTCCGCATCCCCCGCAAGGTATACTAATCAATTTGTTTACAATAATACAATTGTTCGTATTTCTTAATGTTTTCCTGTTTAACAAAACAAATAAATACAGGTAAATATTATTTGGTCGATGATGGATATCCGTTAAAGATGGGTTATTTGAAGCCATATCCAGAAACAAGATATCATTTGGCAGACTTTACCCGTGAGAGTCGGTCTGTACATAGAAGGCAAGAACATTTCAATAAGGCGCATTCATCTCTTCGCAGTGTTATCGAGCGAACGTTTGGAGTGTGGAAAAAAAGTGGCACATTTTGAGCAAAATGTCACAGTACAAATTCAAGAAACAACGTTCCATAGTGCTAGCGACAATGACCTTACATAACTTCATTCGTAGGCATCCGTCTCGCTGAGACCCTGAGTTTAATGCTTGTGATGCTGATGAGGCTTCTTTCGTTCCCTCGGAGGATGAAGACAATGCGACAGATGATGATATTGAAAGCGATATGTGTGATCCTGCTGGAGCAGAACATATGTCTACAGTACGAGATAACATTGCCGAAAAAATATACTGCGCGCGCAGGTGATCGGAAGGATTGGAAAAAGCAGTCACCGGATGTTGGAAGAACTTTTTTTCGTACTTTGTAGAACTATGTAAAAGACTACTGTTATCATTTTTTTTTAAAACAGCTTCCAAAAGTTGTTTATCAAAAAAGCTAAAAATAGAAAATCACTCTTCAAAGCGCACTTCTGCACAGAACATCAAAACAGTCTGCAGCTTTTCAAAACTGCTCCCCAGAGACCTATTTCAAAACAGCTATATTCGGACAACAACTTTTCAATCCGCCAGAGCTGCCCCAAACAGACCCTATGTTCTGAGCGGTTCAGCGGCAGCTCTGGGTGGAATGTAGGGTTCCAAGAGTAAAGTGATCGACACGAGGGGAGAAGCGGCGACATTTCCGGGTGGTCACGGTCGACGTACGGTTACTGTGGCAAGCGCAAGAGTAGAAGCAATTGTGTGATTTAGATCGAGTTGTTGCATGCATAATGTGACCAACAATCTTTCATCATCACTTTTTACCAACTAAACGAAATATTTTTTATGAAAAAAATATGTAATAAATTTATATAACATGTACGAGTGACAGCACTACTATTGCTGGCATTTGCTGCATAGTACACAACAAGGAAAACGAGTGAGATAGTAGTGAATAGGCTCGAGCTCGAGCTATTTTTTTTTGAGTTCAAGCTCTAGCTCGAGCTCGACGAGCCTGTGGTGAATAGGCTCGAGATCGATCTCGCCTGAGCTCGACGAGCCCGGTATGCTTCACGATTGAAAGCCAGAGCTCGCCAGCCCTCGTCTGTCGTTGTCCGCCGCTCGTCAGTCGCCGGTTTGTAAGGGATTATCCTCGGGCTCGTCGTCTACCATCCGCTGCTCGTTGTTCCTCAGTCGCCGTCCGCACTCCGCTTGCTGCTCTCGCGAGGAAGATGATGGCGTAAATATTATTAATAATAATTACTAATATTATAATATATTATATAACGATTGAACTCTGAAGTGGTGAAGGATGATGCCTCGATTAGCGGGTTCTCCAGAAGACCGTAATTAATATAATGTATATTATAATATATTTATTAATATTAATATGTTATATTATATTATATATATATATATATATATATATATATATATATCTTTATATATAAGGGAATATAGATATTTGGGGGCACACCATGGATTGAATATTGGCCATTGGATCATGAAAGAGAGTATGAGAGGAGGGATATTTATGAGAGAGAGTGGAGGGAGAGGGAAAGAGAGGGTGCGGGAGAGAGAAGGAGAGAGAGATAGAGGGGGAGTGATAAAAAGAGAGAGAGGGGGAGAGTGATTAATTAATTTTTATAGAATAAATTTTGCAAAATTTTATAAAATAAAAATGGGAATAGTACTTCATATTTTTTTGCGGTCATTTTAAGTACTCATATATATATGTTTTGAAAAAAAAAATTTGGATGTGTGCGCAACCCGCTCATAGGCGGGCGCAGCCCGCAGCGGCCCATCTAGCACGGGCGAAGCCCGTGAGCAAGCGGGCGAAACCCGCCTGGATGCGGCCGAAGGCCGCCCGAGAGCATCGAGCACGGGCGTAGCCCGTGCGAAGATGCTCGTATATATATATATATATATATAGACACACACTAGGATTGTTATATGCAAATTGAAAATGGCTATTCGCAGATTATTACTATTCGCAGCCTCAAAGACTCTTAAAATTATTATTCGTAGAAAATATTGTTATTCCCAGACCAACATTAAAAGTAAAAAAAAAATCAAGATGTGCACCAACACCACAAGTACCACCAAAATTCGAGCCTACATAAAAGTATACATAACTTGCATCAAAAAATATGAAGCACTAGCAGCACAAGTGCACACAAAGTATCAAGTCCATCAAAATATATATAATATGCATCAAAAAATATGAAGCACTAGCACCCCAAATGCTCAAAAAATATCAAGTTCATCAAAATATATAATATGTAGCTCAAAACCACAAGTGCTCAACAATGCCAGCACTTTGCCACTGACCTGTAAAAGAAATATCTTTAAATTATTAACACTCATGTTGGTACTAATCAATAATTACAATAAGAAACTAAACTCAATATTATAATGAGTATTAACATACCTCAAAAATACTAACCATCCAAATTGACTATCTCCTCTTGTATATTCTCTTGCATTTTAGTAGTCTCCATTAATCTTGAAATAAATATATCTTCCCATGATTCAGCAATAGGATCCCGATACCTTCTCCATGCCGAGACAAGACGTGGCAATGGACACTCGTCGCGCAACATCAAATGTACAAAATGATTATCCTTATCAACCAAGTTTCCACATTCTAAGAGGTTTCATTAAGACAGTCCGGTCTTTATCCTAAGTATATGGAAATTGCATTTCATGAATTAATTTATAATTGACCACGCAATGTTAACTAAGATTAGCTTCCTCTTGTGGCATTAGTTCTAAAAAATTTGTCAAAATCATAATCAATTCAAGTAAGAACTATATAAAGCAGACTCTACAACTTAAGAACCAGTTTACAAACCTGTATGACGAAACGCTGATCTGAGATGCTCTTCTCATACTCTTCAAGCAGAACTTGTGTGGCAAATAGTACTCATCTTCCAGTAGTCGCATCTCTACCTAAAGATCCACCAAGATCCTTGATGCGAAAAAAGTGAAGTACATTGGGCGGGGCGAGCGGAGAATGACGATCGATTCTTCTTCGCCGGCGAAGTACACACAACGGCGAGCGGCGGGGCGATCGATTCTTCTTCGCCGGCAAGCGGGGCGAGCGGCGGATGGCGAGCGGAGCGATCGGCGGATCGCGAGCGGTAGATCGCCTCCTTCCAGAGAGAGCAGGTATCGGGGAGAAGAAACTAGGGCTTTGATTTGAGAATAAAAAAAACAGGAAACCACCTGAGCCTTTGAACAAAAAAAAAAGGGTTTTTCCGGTCTGCGAATAACAATCCACATATATATATAAGCTCGCAAGCCGGCTCACGAGCCCATGAACAAGGGTAATTGGGCTCGAGCTCGGCTTGAAAACATGCTCGAGTTTTTTTCGAGTCAGTTCGTCGAGCTCTCGAGCCAACTCAACTCAACTTGCACTCCTAGTTCACAGATCGCTGCTTGTTACAACTTGGATGCGAGAGAGATTGCAGATGCATTCAGAGGGCGACATGCTGCCTCACACGAAGCTCGTTTTCTATCCCTTTCTGGCGGTAACAGATGATTTTGGACACCGCTCGTATGTTGAGCATGACAACACGGTTGCAAGGCTTGCAAAGATACATTGGCTGAGACTTGCAGAATGCTGCGCTCGTTGGAGATTTCTTGGAGTGGTTGGCTGGCGATCGTCTTCTTCCTCGAAGCGTTGTGGACTTAGAGACAAATTTTCGGGTGGCTCGACAGGATGAGGAAGCTCGTAGGAGGCTTTCGGTAGAGTTCCGACCCGAGGAAGAAGAAAGTTGGGAGGAGGAAAAGTTAGATGAGAGAGTTCATGGGGCCATTTTATAGGATCCAGGAGGTGGTTACGGTGGTTACGCGGCTATCCACACACCGTAACCACCAAAATTACTGGATGTAGACCATATTTTACATAGTTTTGATCGTATATTATTTACATGATATCTTGTTATATGCAGCCCGTAATTTCATTTACAATATTCCCACTAACCGTTGTGATTTCATGGGTGGTTATCCACGTAACAGACGACGGTGATCGTGATGAGATGATCAGATGGTGACGGTTAAGGGAGGTTGACTGGAATAACTCGGTCGGGACCGACCGAGCGGTCAGTCGGACGATAGTCGCCCGACGCAGGCCTGACCATGTCGGTCGGGTGAGGGGCGCCCGATGGTGACCTTGTCGAGGTGAGCGTGGGGCCGCCCGATGATGGTCTGGGCGAGGCCCGACGCCGGCCTCGCCGAGGCCGGCCGGGTGCGGGGCCGCCCGACGTCGGCCTCCCCGAGGCTGGTCGGGAGCTGGGGCGCCCGACGCCGACCTCGCTGAGGCCGGCCGGGAGCGGGGCGCCCGACGCCGGTGATGGTGGTGCCTGTGGACGATCGCGTGCGGTCGCACGGGTGGTGCGCGTAGTGGGGTTCATGCGCGGTAGTTAGCCCCATGATCCCACTAAGCTTGTGGGGATCATGGATGGTGGGTTATTGACACCACATTTTTCTATATATTTTATCTTGGCCTCATCATATACCGCCAAAATCCTTGGTGCTTGGAGTCGGAGCGTGAGAAGAGTGTGGATTTTTACAAGAGGCTTATTCTTGTGGCAATTATGGTGGTAATGAATGAAGAGAGGTCGAAGAAGGTGAATGGTGGGGACATGCGCGCCAAGGTACGTTGTAAAATGGTTGAGCGAGAAGGAGGCGTGCCGAGACGGGAACGTGTGTGCATCCAAGCGTGTAAGCGAAGGCGCGCACGCGCGGACCTGTGCCTTGAGGCGGGGGGGGGGGGGGGGGGGGGGGCACTAGTCTGCGTGCGCGTCTACACACGGTTTCGCGCGAGTGCCCCCGCGCGATCACGCACGTGCAAAACTAGACGTTTGTGCCTGCGAACCTCCGGGTGCGCGAGCGAGCGGGGTCGCGCGCGCGCACCTGGGAGTATGCGTCCCTGGGCGCGAGCTCACCCGCACGCGCACCTGGGTGCCCAAGTGTGTGCGCACCTGCGTGCCTCCTGGTGTACGGGCATGCGAGCACCTGCGCACTTCTGGGTGTGCGTGTAGGCACGCGAGTGCTTGTGTGCACGTGTGCGTGCGTTTTTGTGTGTGGCCTTGTGCGCTTTCACGCATTTGCGTGGCTTTTCTGTGCTTGTGATTGAGTTGCAAGTGTTCATGCATGGAGCTTCTTTTGAGCACTCAAGGAGAGGTTGCCACGCCTATGTGGCGTCATTATTATTATTGTGACCATTTTTGATGATTTTTGTCTTGTCTTATTTTCAGGTTTCGAAGCATAACACTCAAGGTCATCCGATGTGATTGCGCTCTACACTTATCGTTGAGCAAATTGTGATTTTGAGAAAAAGATACAGAATATCTACCAATCTTGAAGTAAGAATATCCCATATTGAAGAAAGAGTTCAGGATCCGTCGAATGGTTGGCTGACTGTGTGAGACGATACTATGATCCAGATTCCGATTTCCACCGCGAAGAAGTTGTTGATATTTTGAAATTTTGCGGTGTCCCTATGTCTCAATTTACTCCTCTTAGGATGACACGTATCATAGGGCTAGTTGCGTTCTTTAGAGAGCGCGACTCAAGATTTTCCTTAGACTTGTTCAGATATTGCTGTGAGAACCGAGTTGATGAAGTCAGACGTGTCGAGATTCACAACAACAAAAGTTGACTTGATTTTGAGTCGGACGGATCATCACCACGAAAACACTTTGTTCGGCTATATGCGGAAGTCAGACGTGTCGAGATTCATAATATCCAGAGACGCTGTCTTCGATGAACTGACGTCATATGGAGGTAGCTAATCTGTGGAGCTACAGGAGAGCATGTCAGACGGCGGGCAGAAGGAGGCTACTGAAGATCTTCGGTTGGAGCTGCCTGTGTCACCAGGAGCTCCAGGTTGTTCTAGCTTCAGGGCAGAGGCGTCGGGTTCAGAAAGCAGGGGGAGCGATGCTCCAGGTACTTCTGGTTCAAGAAGCAGGGGGAGCAATGCTCTAGGTGCTTCTAGTTCTAGGGAGGTGGCTTCTTGTTCAGGAAGCAATGGGAGTGATATTCCAGATTTTCCCGAGATCGAAGCTGGTTTAGGAGATGTAGCGGAGGTGGCTAGCCGTGATCAGGCTTTTCGGAGATCGAAGAGGATCATCAACCCACCGGCTCGCTATAGCAAATGAAACATGGTGAGCTTCGTGTAACGGCCCGACAACCGAGCTTAGAGGCACTCGCACCCACACTGGGCTACACAGCTTGTCTCGCCCCAAGGCCCGCTACAGGGCTGCAGCCCAATACACCCCAACGCATCTCTGGCCTGTTTCTCAGCACAGTGCGATGTTGGCGCTAGGTATCGAACTCGCAAACCTCGATAACACTCTCCTCCAACAAAGGCTATCACCAACTGAGCTTTTATGTAACGACCCGGCAACCGAGCTCAGAGGCTGCCGCACCCACACTAGGCCGCACAGCTTGTCTCGCCCCAAGGCCCGCTATAGGGCTGCAGCCCAATACACCCCAACGCCTCTCTAGCCTGTTTCATCTCAATTGGTGATAGCCTTTGTTGGAGAAGAGTGTTATCAAGGGTTGCGAGTTCGATACCTAGCGCCAACATCGCACTGTGCTGACAAACAGGCCAGAGAGGCGTTGGGGTGTATTGGGTTGCAGCCCTATAGCGGGCCTTGGGGAGAGACAAGCTGTGCGGCCCAGTGTGGGTGCGACAGCCTCTGAGCTCGGTTGCTGGGCCGTTACACTTCGTCTCTTGTTTCTTCGTAGGCCCTTTAGACGAGCGGTAGCCTTCCAAGTTTGAAGACGCCACTGGGGTCAAGGAGTGGGAAAGCGCCAAGGATGAGGAGATGACTGCCCTCAGGGTGACGAGGCTTGTGACCTTGTGCTCAAGGTTGGTGTTACTCATGTGACGTTCAAGTGGGTGTTAAAGCTGGAGAAGAAGGCGTAGAGAAGCATGACTCCTTTCCGGAGGTGCTGGAGGGTTCCCTTATGGTCTGGGATATGCGGAGCGAGGACTATGTCATGGACATCTTCTCGATGTTGCTATCGGAGAGGTCATGTTTTCGGTTACAGGGAGTGTTGGGGTTGGTCACAAATTCTCACTTCAAGGGGCAGTGTTGAAAATCATGAAGTGAAAGTGGTAGATTTGGCAACCTGGGCGACCTTTTCGCGCGGCCTGTGCACACAGGACTAGCGGCTTGCCAGGTCGACAATGGTGTTGTAGTCAGCTTTTGCTCTGGCGGCGTGGGCAGTCTGTTCGTGCGGCCTGTACGGACAGGACCGACGGCTTGCTAGGTCGGCAATGGTGCTGCAGTCTGCTTTTGCTCTAGTGGCCTGGGCGATCTGTTCATACAAGACTGTGCGGACAGAGGAGGCGACGTGCTAGGATGGGTTGTGTTCAGCCAGCAGTTGGTTCCCAGGATGTAACCGGGCGGATAGGATTGCTATCTGTGGAGCTCGCCAAGATTGGCAAGGTGCAGACTCGATTGGAGTTCACAGAGTCAGGGTTGCGGACTGGACCAGGGCTCGGGAGATCGGCATGGCGTGTGCGGTCTAGCTCTGGTCGCGCGGGTGGTGGAAACCGCAGAGTTCGCTGGTTAGAGCGTACTGGCGCTGGAGTTCGCCGGTTAGAGCGGACTGGCGCTGGAGTTCGCCGGGTTGTGCGGAATGGCTCAGTTCGGGAGGTCGCGCAGACAGTGCTGACTTATATTTCTGTCTGCCGAGTTTGGCAGCAGTCAACCTTGTTTTCCTTGGCTGCGAACTCGGGGAATGCAGACTGGAGTGGTGTCCGCAGGCGCGAGCAAACTGGAGCTATGTCCGTAGGTGGGCGGACAGGGGCGGATTCAGGAGGACTGGCTTCTATCCCGCCTTCTTTGATGTCAGGCGGATAGGCTGGTGTTCGGCCTTGTCCATGCGGACTGGGTAGACTGCTCTGAGCTAGCTGCGGGCTGGGGTGGTGTTTCTATCTACTAGGGTGGTGACCACACTCCTCTTTGTGCCTATAAATAGGACCACCCCGTAACATCATAATCAACACAAGAGTGAACAGTAAGTGAGTGGTAGTTAGTGCTGCGGGCTCAGATTTTCTGCACGCGCGAGTTGAGAAGTCTAACCGGTTGCTTTTGCAGGTTGTGCGGCTAGCACTGAGAAACCAGGTGTTTGGTTCTGACTGAGGTCAGGGATCAGTGGAGCTCGCGGTTATCAACCAACGGTTAAGCTGCAGGTCGCGGTTAGCGATCATCGGTCTTCTCTTCTTCAGCACTTTGCCAGTTCAATAAGCTATCCGTCAGTGGGCAGTTTGTTCCTCTGTTCGAAAGCACTGTTCGTGGTCTAACTGTCGGCTAGGCGACCTCAGTGGTCAGGCGGCTTGCAGTTTGCAGACAACTCTTCTTCAGCTTGAATAACGGGTAGTCCGTGCGACCTCGCGGTCTCGACGGACTTCGCTGTTCAGTTCGACAAGGGCGGCGGTCTCGGCGGTCTCGGCTTTTGTCCACCCGGCTTCTTGCTTTTTGTTGTTTTCTGCTTCCTTGTTTTACTTGACGAAATCATGTCTCGTCATGTATACTTCTTGCTGTAAAAAAAATTGTTAATACATGACCTGCTTGTTACTTTCCTTGCATCTGGTTTATTGAGCTTGGTTATGGTTGAAGTGCCTGCGCCTGTTTCCGGTTTTCCGCTTAATCAAGGTTGTTTCTTGATATCAGAGGTGACATTCCTGGTATCTTGAAATTTTTACACGAAGGTCTCGCAAAAGACAGCTCGAATATTTCATCTGGTTGCACCCCCCAAGTCCACAACCTTTGTTTCTGCATCCATCAATCCAGATCGCTTACGAGCACATTCACTACCATCACATTCCCGCCGACCTCCACGATCTTGAAGAACTATTATAGCGACGCTAGAAAGAATACTCTTGTAACTCACCAGAAAGATAGTAGAATTTGGCCGACACAGTCTCGATCCCGTGATTTTTTTTTCTTATTTTATGGGTTTTCCCACGTAAAAACTTGGTTGTCGGCCGTTGGTACCTTTCTGTAACTATTTCCTCGCTAGATTCGCTCCCGAGCTAAGACGGTTCGCTTTGATCAGCTTACACGTGCTTCGAGTGATCCGCAAGAGTTGTTATTGATGTGACAGCCGCCCATCATCCATGTTAAGTGCTCCGCCTAGAGCTAAAACTAACCCATTATTATTATTATTATTAAAATAAATAAAAATTAGCACAGCATTGTCAGGGAGTGTCCGGGACACTAGCCATGGTCCTGAATTCAGAGGTAGCTCAAAAGGCTGAAGGACCCCCCCAACCAAATTATGATCACGAGCTCTGCCGGAGGCCGGGCTGCGACAAGAACACAATCATTGAAAGTGATAATTGTTTTGCCTTTTAATCCTCACCGCAAAGTATCGTACTTTGCATGAGTCCTGCACTGTACACGGCTAGCATTATTGCACAGATTTTCAAGGTTCATCGCCACCTACTTTCTCCTGCTTAAAATGATTGGGAATAATAACATGCTGGCTGAAATGACTCGGTCAGTATAATATACACGGGCGTATTTACGGGCGCACGACGAACCGCAGCAGCAGATCGTTTCACTAGATGAAGAACGGGGACGGTTACAAATGACTCTTTTACATGTTCTTATATCCGTTAGATGCAACTTTTTTGAAGAGACGGGTATTCCTTCCTTGCTAACAACACACTTTTCATAAACCACCGATTTTACCCGCGCAACCTCCGAATAATTATTCTACTCACATTCTTACTCGCTCTAACGTTCTTTTGCATTTATAGAATTTATTGCGAGGAGTTCATGTACTAAAATTAAGGCTCCGTTTGGCAAAACATGTATGCTCGAGTGAGTTTGAACAAAAACGCTATCCTTATAGAATGTATGTTAGAAGTGACAAGGGATATGACCGCCACCAAGAAAAAAAAAACTAATTTTGAACATTAAAAAACGATTATGGAGTAAGATTAAACAGGGAAATAATTTTCGCGCGGATCATGACTTGCAAACGGCCCCTACATATCCATCTCATAACTCCTCCATGATCAATAATTATGATCTCCAAAAATCATGTTGCTCCATCAATGCGGTCGCACATGTCTTGTATATCCTACTGCATCAAAATTCGGCATCTTCGAAAGTCCCGGCGCACCATCAATGCTCTCCAGACTTCACCGTCTCAACTTTGGACCGCACAATCAGTCTACGCATTCAGGCGATAGATGCATCACTAACCAAAAAACCGAGTCATTGCAGATGGGGAGGCAACAATATCTGTTAGGGAGCCCTGCTCAAGATAAGTATAAATAATACCTCAAAACTCATATATCACTACCGAGTACCGAGTCGATCTCGACACGCGCAGACAGATAATAATTTATCCAACAATATTTACATTAAGCACACATTTCTACACATGATTCCCAGTGTGGGACAATCAAGTCCGTTTAGGTTAGTTCACCTGGGCGCTTTTTGCTCCATTTCGGAGAGAAAATTTTAGGTGAGTTACTCCCACCTAGAATTAGGTAGGAGAATAAATAATAAAATTTGGAAGTGGACCCTGCCTCTTTTTCTTCCTCCAACAAATTTCTTGCACCCCCCCCCCCAACCCGATCTCTCATCTCCCTCCTGGCAAAACCCTAAGGCCGCCTCCTCCCCCTCCCACAACGAACCTCGGCCTCCTCCTCCCACGACGATCCCCGACCTCCTCCTCCTCCACGGCGAAAACCAAGCCTCCTCCTCCTCCTGCGATGAAACCCCCCGACCTCCTCCTCCTGCGGCGAAACCCCGGCCTCCTACTCCCGCAGTGAAACCCCGTCTCCTCCTCTAGCGGTGAAACCCCGGCCTCCTCCAACGGCGAAACCCTGACCTCCCAGTATTTTGGTGAAATACTCCCAAAATACTGAGAGTTCTGATAGTATTTGACCAAATATCATCAGAACTCTCAGTATTTCATCAAAATACTATTAGAAGTCTCAGTATTTTACTAAAATACTGTTAATATATTGTTCAATATCGTTCATAATACAATTCATAAATTAGATATTTTATATCATAATAAATATAATAGTGGGGAGAAAATGTTAATACGATTACATAATGTAACATTATATCGTTTTGATAGATTGCAATGTGTTTGTTATTGACTTTTTTGATCAATACTGTCATAATATATAATATTTGATCAAATACTTATTGACTTTTTTGATCAATACTGTCATAATATATAGTATTTGATCAAATACTGTCAGAACTCTCAGTATTTCACCAAAATACTGGGAGGTCGGGGTTTCGGCGTTGGTGGAGCAAGAGGTCAGGGTTTCACCGCGGGAGGAGCAGGGGGTCTCACTGCGGGAATAAAGACTACCAATAGAAGTGGAGCAGGGGGGTCTCGCTGCAGGAGTAGGAGGGAAGGTCGTCGCGGAAGGAGGAGTGTCACCGCGGGAGGAGGGGGAAGGTCGCCGATGGGGGAGGAGGGGTGCCGCCGCGGGAGGAGGGGGAATGTCGCCACTGGAGGAGGGGGATGTCGCCGCTGGAGGAGGGAATTTCGGGCCTAAAAATATCGCCCAATTTTTTGGAAAGAATTGGGGAGTGGCGTCCAAATTTGCTATTTATTCTCACACCTAGATCTAGGTGGGAGTAACTTGCTCTCTCTCTCTCCCTCGCTCGCTCTCTCTCTCCCCCCTCTCTCTCGCGATCTCTCTCTCTCGCGCGCGATCTCACTCGCGATCTCGCACTCTCTCGATCTCGCACTCTCGCGATCTCGCACTCGCTCTCTCTCTCTCTCTCTCGATCTTATATATATTTTGCATCTTATTCCAACCTATGATACTGAAGCCGACTAAAGTGTGCATGATATGCGTCAACATACAACATATGCGTCGTCGAGCCTAACAATCATGTGCGATCATTTTTTTGGATGATATTTGATGAGATGTCACTTGAATTTTCTAAATCAAACCGAGAAGATTTTGACAGAAGACACAAAGGGAAGACAATCCATCCGAACGAGTCGCGCGCATCTAGCCGCACACACCTAAAGACCCGAAATCACCCCGAAAGAAGGGGCAGAACTAAGCACATACATCCAAGCACAGCGCACCCGCGCGGCATGCGCACAATACACAAGCACGTGCGCTGTCGCGAGCCAGGGGCGCGCCGCCGGCCGCCGGCCACCCCCGCCACCTTTAGCTGCCTCCGTCCACTTCAGTCGCCAGGCAACCTGCTCGGGCCTCCCGGACTGCCCGGGCAGGGACTTTCGTCATTTTGCTAAAATTGGTGATCCAGACGGCTGAAACGGAGTGACACCATTCACCAGCACAAATTCCGCCCCTACTCAATTACCAGCTTATCCCTTCAGAAAACTATAAAAAGGCCCCCAAACCTTCATTTGTAGACAAACAACTCCAGATGCTAGAAAGAGCTCCGACGTTTGCTGGCGAGGACGTGAGACTTAGATCTAGGGGTGCAAGTTGAGTTGAGCCGGCTCGAAAGCTCGATGAGTCGGCTCGAAAAAAGCTCGACTCGAGCTCGAGCATTTCGAGCTCGAGCTCGAGCATTTCGAGCTCGAGCTCGAGCTCGACGAGCTCGAGCCTGCTTTCGAGCCGAGCTCGAGCCTAGTTAGCCTTGTTCACGAGCTCGCGAGCCGGCTCGCGAGCTTTTTTTAAAATCAAATATTATATTATATTATTAATTTTTTATTAGTAAATAAAAAATTAATAATATAATAAGCAGAACTTACATGACGTGTAAGTTTGAGCCGAGCTCGTCGAGCTCGAGCTCGTCGAGCTCGAGCTCGTCGAGCTCGAACCGAGCTCGACGAGCTCGAGCTCGAGCCTTTTAAAACAGGCTCGTCGAGCTCGAGCTCGAGCTCGAGCTCAAAAAATACAGCTCGAGCTCGAGCTCGAGCCAGCTTTTTTTGATGAGCTCGACTCGTTTGCAGGCCTACTTAGATCGTTCCTCTGCACGGAATTCTCTCTGCTCCCTCTCTAGCATGAAGACGTCTCGAGACTTTAAGAATGCAGCTTTTCCTTCTCCAAAGGAGCGCTCTCATCAAGCCTCCGGCTCAACGGGAGGGCTCCCATCAAGGCTCCAAAGACTTGGCGATTTTCACCACCGGAGTGCTTCTATCGAGGCTCCGAAGACATAAAGATTTACACCACCGGAGCGCTTCTATCAAGGCTCTGAAGACTTAGAGATTTCCATCGCTGGAGCGTTTCCACCCAGGATCCAAGGACTTAGTTTTTTCTCCATTATTTTCATATTCTGCACTTGTAATAGAGTATGGTCTGTCACCCTCCGAAGAATTGTCTCAACTCATATAAACTCAAAAAAATAGTGGATTTAGGCCCGACACAAATCCGACCACATGGTTTTTCCCCATTTCCGGGTTTTTCACGTCAAAAAAGCCTTTTATCATTTGCTGATGTTTTTCCTTGACTGTTTGCGCGCTCGATCCAATTCCAAGCTAAGACGGTCCGATCCTCCGGACCGGGGGAAAACTGGGTGACTCGCAACAGTGTGACGCCGTCTGTGAGAAAGTGTTCCTAGACTCTGCAACTTCCTGTAAGCAACAAGCATCTCCTAACTAGCAGCAATGACAAGGAGGAGTGCACACACTACTAACGGCACGACCCCAGAAGAGTGCGCCGGATTAAGCCCTGCCAGATCGCTTGTAAACAAAGCTCCGCTGCTGGATGGAGCCACTACCGCTGCGCATGCAGACTCGGTGGAGCAACGAGCCCGACTAATGGCAGAGCGCCAGGTAGAAGTACTCACCCTCCTGCGGGATCTGGGAGTGTCTAATCCTCCCAACGTCACTGTCGCACGCGGAGCACGACTGACAACTGCACAGGACCGCGTCCCACCTCGGGTCGCGACTCTCCCTGAGGATCCCTTGCCAAAGAAATCTCCAATGAAGCAAGTTCCATGTACGCCAACCGAAGCCCGGAGCCAAAGGTTGACGCTCAGCCCGACCCTTTCCCAATGGTCGTGGACGCGCGACAAGACGATCGTAGGCTCACTCGCTAGGAGATGAGGGATATGATTGAAGAGGAGTACGCCCAGGAATGATGTCGCCCCGTGAAAGCACGATGCCCCTTTCACCATGGATCCCTACTTGCCCCGCAATTCCTGACGCACCCAGTTCCACACGGGTTCAAGCTGCTATATTTTGAGGACTTCGATGGGATAGAGGATCCCCTGGAGCACGTAAACCACTTCGAGACAAACATGTGCATCTTCAATATGCACGATCAATTACTATGCTAAGTGTTCCCCACGACTTTGAAGGGGAAATCACACACATGGTTCCACTCCCTACGGGAGGGGGATGTCAGTAACTTTGGGGAACTCACCCGTCTCTTCATCGACCAATTTATAGCCAATCGGTGGATCGTTAGAGACCCCTCACCTCTATGAAATCCGCCAAAACGAGGGAGAGTCGCTAAAGGAGTTCTTCCGCCACTTTATCTCCGAGACACGACAAATCCCGGGAGTCGATCTGGAGCTCCTTCGTGGCATTTTCTTGGAGGGCTCCGCCCGAGTAGATTCTACTCTGCTATAATGCGAGAAATAGTACCAAATTACCCGGACCTCGTTCACCGGGTCGAAGCAAAGTTAGAAACTAACGAGGCCATCGAGGCCCGCCACCAACAATT
Organism: Platanthera zijinensis; assembly: GCA_039513925.1. Lineage (NCBI taxonomy): Eukaryota > Viridiplantae > Streptophyta > Magnoliopsida > Asparagales > Orchidaceae > Platanthera > Platanthera zijinensis. Next base: position 246,026,397 of record CM077080.1, on the reverse strand, counting down.
TAAAGGGACCTCCAAGTGGGAGAGGGAGCCAGAGCCTGCACCCCCGACACACTGCTGAAATGACGACTGTCGTAGCAATCCATGCCAGGATCAAGGCTCCCCTCGACACCAGGAATTCACCCTACTGAATACTGCCCGAACGCAAGTGCTCGTGGCCATTCAGGACTCTGACATGCTCCGACACCCTAAGTCGTTGCCCCCGAACCGAGGAGACCAGACACAGTACTGGAAGTTCCACCACGGAAACGAGCATAATACGGAGGAATGCACACGATTAAAGGAGGAGATAGAGCGCCTCATCCGACAGGGGCATCCGGGGAGGTACTTGTAGAATCAAATGCCCAATCGGCCCCCGCCGCACCAACCAGGGCGGGATCAACCCCCGACATGCCAGGATGTGCAAGGGGGTAGGCAAATGGTCGGGGAGGTCGAGACCATCGCTAGTGCACGATTCCATGTCCTCTTCGTCGCCAGCATGAGAAGGACCCGGAAGACCCGAAGCCACTAACAAATACCGCCATCAGTTTCGGAGATGAAGACTTAAAAGGCGTGCGTACACTGCACCAAGATCCCCTCGTCATTTGGAAGGAACCGGCAATCCATGCTTTAGGGTCAGGCGGATACTGATCGATAGTGGAAGCTCGATGGACGTCCTGCTCGCGTCCATGCTGCTCAGCATGAAGATCCCCTAAGGGCGCCTTGAGCCAGCAACCAGGCCGATATGATTTTGACAACGCACCAGTGCCCGCGCGGGGAACGATCGCTCTCCCCATCACCCTAGGGGAGTTCCTAAAGCAAGCCGCCTGAGACGTTCAGTTTGTGGTAGTCGACTCCAGCTCAGTGTACAACACAATCTTTGGTCGGCCGCTCCAAATACTCTTTGAGGCAATCCCTTCTATTCTATACCTAGCTATGCAGTTCGTCACCCCAAGAGGAATATGTGCCGTTTGGGGCGATCAGCAGGCGACACGACTCTGTTACCTTCAGCAGGAGCACAAGCCAACGCGCAACGTCATACTCGCACATTTATACAAGGAGAAAGTTTGAAAAGTGGCACGCTTTCGCACCAACCCTGCACGCAAAGTGCAAAGCAGAGGGACGCCCCTGCAACATGCCACAAGCACCGCATAATGAACAAGGGCAATGCACGAGCGATCGATCGCAAGACTCACCGTCCGGGCGCCCACTGCATAACGTGAGTAGCGCTAAGTGATCAACGCATGCAAATAATAAGTGCCTTATGGCGCACACTTGGTGGAACAGTCTAAGACCCACAACCCTAATGCAAAAGAGTTAAGGTCTAAAAATTTCTGAGAACCTCGCTTTGCGGTTCACGATCCACAAAATTTGGGGGCATTTGATAGGGTTCCCCATGAATTTTAAAAATCAAGTCGAAAAGATTTCGATCAAAGACATGAAGGGAAAATAGCCCGTCTGAACGAGTCGAGCGCATCTAGCCACACTCACCCAAAGACCTGAAATCACCCCGAAAGGAGGAGCAGATCCAAACACCTACACCCAAGCACAACACACCCACGCACTGCACAAGCGTGCACGCCCCCAACACGCACGCACCCCGCCCCCGCCACCTTTAGCCACCTCCGACCACCTCCGCCGCCGGGCAACCTACCTGGGCTGCCCGGACCGCCCGGGGGGCACTTTCGTCATTTCGCTAAAATAAGTGATCCATGTGACCGAAATGAAGCGACGTCATTCGCCAGCACAATTTCCGTTCCGGCGCAATTATCAGCATATCCCTCCAAAAAACTATAAAGAGGCCCCCAAACCTTCTTTTGAAGACAAATAACTCCAGAGGCCAGAAAGAGTTCTTAGGTTTTCTGGCGAAAACATGAGACTTAGATCGTTCCTCCGCTCGGAATTCTCTCCGCTCCCTCTCTAGTACGAAGACGTCTCGGGGCTTCAAGAACGTGACTTTTCCTTCTCAAAAGGACCGCTCGCATCAAGGCTCCAGCTCAACGGGAGCGCTCCCATCGAGGCTCCGATGACTTAACGATTTTCACCACTAGAGCGCTTGTATTGAGGCTCCGAGAACTTAAAGATTTACACCACCAGAGCGCTTCTATTAAGGCTTTGAGGACTTGGAGATTTTCATCGCTGGACTGCATCCACCCAGGCTCCAAGGACTTAGTTTTTTCTCCATTATTTTTATATTATGCACTTATAACGGAGAAGTGGTCTGTCACCCTACGAGAAATTATCTCAACTTTAAACTCTAACAAAATAGTGAATTTTAGCCCGACACAGATCTGACCACATGATTTTTCACACTTTCCGGGTTATTCACGTCAGAAAAACCTTTTGTCATTTACTATTATTTTTTTTTGACTGTTTGCGCGTCCCTAAACCCTAAACCCTAATTCTCCGGATCGGGGGAAAACCGGGTGACCCGCAAGCCGCAACAATACTGATATGAGAATGGAATACATATACATTATATCTAACAGATACAATCTCTCAGGGGCTCGGAGGTGCTGAGCTCTAATGGTTTATGTTGGTGCCTTAACATTATTGTTTACTCACTGGTTCCTGAGGTGTTCCAGCTATCGCCGACGAGGCCGCGGTGTAGGGCATTCGGCAGATCATTGCTTCGCACACATATCTATTACTCTTCGTCGAGATTCAATTAACATAATGTACATAGGTGACAACGCAACAGAACATTAATGGATGAATGAAGCACTCATGTGTCTGAAAAAAAACTCGAATTTTAGGTTCTGTTTAGAACAACTATGAGATTTGAGCGACAACGACGATGCGAAACTGCGATAGTAAACACATTCGTTACCATTTATTTGTATTTAACTGGGACCTAGGCCTTTACAATCGCAAACATTTGATCAGATTTGCATGTCTATTGCATCTATTGCATCATTTTGGCTTAAAATAGAGTTTATGACCGCACCTGCCTAAACTCTACCTACATTTATCATAAAAGAATGCACAATGGCTGCCCCTCTCTTAAACAGACCCTAAATTCAATGCACTCATGAGCCTTATGTAAGTTGCAAAACATTAGGATTATCGATGATCAAGTAAAACCTGCGAAGCTTTCACTTTTGCCTCCGAGTTTAAGCACTGATGCTGTTGGTTCTGAGAACCAGAGGGATCTGTGCTTGAAACCTGCAATGGATTCGCAGAATGGAGAAATGGACTGTGTGGAGCTGATACAGGAAGCCTTTGGGCAGGTATTCCAAGTGAATTAATTGTGCTGGAAGAGCTTGGCATTCTGTAAATCCCAGAGACGGCCGCGGGGACCGAAGAAGAATAAGGGAACTGCATAGGAGGAACTGGAATGAGCCCCGGGGAGCCGTTGAGGTCGATCATCCCCATCCCGAACCCCAATCCCATTCCCATTCCCATTCCGAGCCCCATTCCGACGCCCAGCGGCGAAAATTGCGGCAATTGTGGAGCGCGCAAATGCTGCATATTCATCCCTGCGGGCAGCATCATCGGAGTCATGCATAACCCGCCTCCCATCGACATCATCTGCGAGCAAAGCTATGATTTTTATTAGTTCGAATAAGAGTACTGAGGAATTTGAAAAGTTGATTGGAGATGAGAGAAAATAGGAATGATATTCTGCCTGAACTTGCAGCTGAAGGGTTTTGAGGTATTCTATGGCCTCATCAAGCATTGAAGCTTTGTCAACCTGCTTGGAAACAAATCTCATGTCAAAAATGTTAGAAATTTACCAAGGAAGGAAGAAGAGAGAGTGTTTGTTACCTTGTTGCAGTTTGGGATAAGCTCTTGCAGAGCTTTCATTTTCTCATTGATTCTATCTCTTCTCCTCTGTTCAGATTCGAATGAGGCGTTGAAATTGTGAATTGTGGAATAATGATTTGAAGTGAAGTTATTGGGGGAAATTGGATACTCACTCTTTCTGATAAATTATGAACTTCAGCCGCACGGCTTCTCTTTCCACTGGCACCCCTTCCTGATGAAGGCTCCTTGACACCAAATGAGTCTTCCTCAAGATCCTACATGAAATCAAATAAGAAAAAAACAATGAAAAATTTAATTTTTGGAATGAAAATTGAACTTACATCACTCTGCTCCCCTGTTTCTTCTCTTTCGCGAGTTCTCTTTGTTGATTTATGTATGGTTCCATTTGAAGCTATCCCGGCATCTTGGCCTGAACAAACTGAAGAAGATGCAACAACTGTTTCAGCCGCTGTGTCAGATTCATTCCTCTCCATGTTCATGCACGCCGCAAAGCTCGAACTACTTGGTTTGCTATTAGACACTGAATCAATCAGCGTAGATTCAGCGCAAGTTCTTGCAGCAGTACAAGATTTCTCGTGCAGCCTGTCTATACTGTGAGGATTGGATTTAACGAGAGAAGCAGGCCTGGAGAAGTGTGAAAAATTAATCAAACCAGCGCCGCCGCTTTTATGCAAAAGTTTTTGAGCACCTGCATCTTGTGTCTGAAACCTTCTGCTACTGCCGCTGGATTTTGGATTCTCAGACGAGATTTGGGACTGTTGCGGCACACTAAACAAATGGCCGGCCCTGTTTTTACTGGGGTCTGAAGCTACTGGGGAAGATTTAAACAAATGTGAATCTTTAGTCGTTATTTGGGCAGAATTAGTATTTTTATCAGCAGGGTTGAGATTGGCGTTTGAATTTGACAGAGAAGTCATAACAGTGGAGAAGAACTCCGAGCAGTAGTCGTTTTGGAGAGAGTCGCCGTCCATGGCGTAACTCAACCATTGATCTGCATCGTCTTCGTGAGAATTTAATGCAGTGGGGACTGAGATAGGCAAGTCATGCGCCGCCGCCGGAGAAGAATCCAGTTCTCCGTTCAGCCCGATTTTTACCACGGTTGCATCGTCTCCACAGCCTTTCCCTTCAATTCTGCCATTGAATCCCGACTCAGAGGCGCCGAAAGCGCCCCTCTTTGCTCTGTTAGACTGTCCCTGCATCATGATCTGACCGTTCTCCCACAGCAGCTCCACCAGCTCATGCTCTGGCCTTCAGTTTGAAATTTGTCATGAACAGAAGTAAGAAAAAACAATCTTTTCACAGAAAAAGAAACTCTGTGGAAACCGACTTACATGAAGGAAGACAGATCAGAAGAAGAATTTGCCATTTTATTGGGATGGGTGGATTCAGACCTCTCCTTTTTTGAATCCTCTGCTTCTGCACCACTACTGCCCTTCATAGCAAGAAATCATCTTTCACTCTCTCTAAAAGTAAAGAAAACTCCATGAACAGCAGAAGAAAAACCTCACTCGCTCACCACCAAAGACAGCTTGTAAATACCGCCGCTGTGTTGCTGCTGCCAGCCATTAAAAGAGCAAAATCAGTGGTTGCGATTCAACGGTCCTGATTGGTTGTGTGGGGGGGTGGGAAGAAGAAGAGATAAGGTTCAGCGCCCTTATTCTGAAAAACTTGAAGGTCAGATTTGTCCCGCAGTACAATCTTAAAAAGCTAAAATATGATAAACCATATCTGCCGCTTGATTCTCTCTCTCCCCCTCTCCCTCTTAAGTCCTAATCAATCTCTCTCTGTCTCTACCTTTCACTTTCGATGGGAATCTGTGTTTACCAGTATAATCTCATCATTGACGGAATTAAGTTTGCAGATTTATCCGCTAATCATGCAAAGCTCCACATTAGAGGAACGTTAAATATTTAAATTTCCTTTTTTTTTCTCTGTTTGAAACGGCTGCTGATGTACGTTTAAAGACATACGATATTACGCATAAAAAGCCAAATGGACGAGACATACAGAATTACGCTGTTGGGTGTTGATCCTGCCCTCCGATCTTTTTCTGGTTTGGAAAAATCGGACCGTCTTTTTTTTTTATAGGATTGGCCGTGTAAACAGGCAGAATGAACTACATCAATGACAAGAGATGTTTTTACGTGAAAAATTCGGAAAAAGTGAAAAATCACGTGGTTGGAACTGTGTCGAGCAAAAATTCACTAGCTTCTTGGAGTTTTACAGATTTTGATTAGATCTTGTAGGGCGACAAACCACTACTTCGTAACGACTCCTCAGAGGCTCAATGGAAACGCTCCAGTCTTGGAAAGTTGCTGAGTTCGCGGAACCTGGGGGGAGCGTTCCGGCTGGAAAATTCATTAAGTCCACGAAGCTTCTAGTGGGGGCACTCTCGTTGATGCATGTGAAGCCTTGATGGGAGCGCTCTTGCGGAGGTGATTGACATGACTTGGGGTGTGTTGTAGATTGAGTGCAGGGAGTAGAGCGGAGAGAGTTCCTGAGCGGAAAATCGGTATAAGTTCATGATATCGCCGAAAAATCTCAGAGCTTTTCCTTACCTCTGTAGTTGCTTGTCCTCATATAAAGGCCTGATGGTTTATTTATAGTTTTTTGGAGAGTCACTATAGTAATTGCGTTAGAGAGTGATTTGTGTTGGCAAATGACGTAGCTCTGTTTTGATCACCTGGATCACCATTTTTGTCAAAATGACGAGAATGCCCCCTTCCCCCTGGGCAGTCCGGGCGTCCCGGGCAAGGTGCCCGGAGGCGGCGACGACAAGGGTCGCCGGCGGCGACGACAAGGGTCGCCGGCGGCGACGACAAGGGTCGCCGGCGGCGACGACAAGGGTCGCCGGCGGCGACGACAAGGGTCGCCGGCGGCGGCCGCTAGAGCACTCGTGCGCAGGGCGCGTTCGCGCGAGTGCAACCGTGCGCCGAGCACGATTGCGCAGCTTGCGACCGCGGAGTGCAGCCCTACGGTCGCGCGGGCTGGCATGTTGCGTGCACGGTGCCGCGACAGCTCTGCTGTGCGTGGGCTGTCGGGCGCACGCCGTCGCGCGTAGTGCTGCGGTAGAGTCGCGACGCGCGTTGCTGGCCACACACAGGTTGTTGTGCGCGGTGTCAAGACAACACTTTTGCGCGCGGGCTGCCGCGTGCAAGCCATCGGGCGCGGTGCTGCGACAACGTTGTTGCACGCGATGTTGGCCGCGCGTGCGGTGCTGCCCACGGGCGGCCGCGTGGAGGCTATTGAACACGCGGTATCGCGATAGTGGTGTTGCGTACGAGCTGTTGTGTGCAGGCCACCATACGTGTGGGGCTGTAGTAGTGCTGCTGCGCGCGGGTGGCCGCATCTATGGCATGCGCGTGCACGAGGCACGCTTGGTCCTTGCGTGCGTGCTTGCGTGTGACCCTCGCGTTCGGGCTTGCTTGGTCTCGTTGGCTCCTCTTCGTGTCTTTGGCCGAGTTCCAGTATTAACTTAAAATATTCAGGGGAACCTCATCAAATGCCCCTAGATTTTTATGGGTTGTGAACAACAAAGAGATGTGCCCGAAAAATTTCTAAGCCTGGTTTTCTAGCTTTAGGATTAATTGCTCATGCATTACGCTTGTTTGTTATGCAACGCTGGAGGCGCATTTACAAGGAATTTCCTCTAGCCCTACTTACGCTACGTCGGCGTGGAAAGTTCGCGCTTGTGGTAGATGGTTGGGTGCGTTGCAGAAGAAAGTCTTCCCCCCTTCCAGTGTCCTGGCGTCACAGAAGGACCTGCGATGGGCTCCCTTCATGAAAGGACATGATGTCCATTCTTATCAGGAGTTGGGGACAAAGCTTCTGGAGGCAGAGGCCATCCGTGGAGTCCGTGCCTTAGGATGTCGCAATAACGCGAGCTTTCACGTTTGCAGAACACGGGGAGTCCTGGGGCCTTGGAGTGGAGCGAGGTCGGATAGCTAGGTGGACCCTGAGATAGTGGCTACGAAGTAGGCTCGTTGCGGCTGCGAGCCATTGAACTTTGCCTCGTATTTGGCTGGGGCTTTGCGTGTTACGAAGGCTGCGGGGGCGTTATATCCCTTGGGTAGGCGTTGCCATAAAAATAATGCCGGCGACGGGGGAGCATTTAATTGCATTCGTATCATGCACACACTTGACGTTGTTGGTGTAAGACCCCCTCCCCCAACCCTTGCCCGAGTCAGGTCGGAGATGGGCCTTGCTGCCCAAGACGCCCACCATGTGCTTCTCGAGTGGCAACGACCCACTCCACCCAACACTAGTTGGCCGCTTTGACAGTCATGAACCATAACCATTCACAACACATCACAAATATGCAGAAGCAATAACATAAATTCAACCAAATATATATAAAAATATATATTTATATCAAAGTAAAAGCATATGTTGTAGCCACTATTTATATAAGTGTGTTCGTGGGCTCCAGAATATCTACTACTAGAACTCTCTCTTCCTCTCATGCCTGTACAACCCCGTGTTCGCCGAAGGGACTTGGGCAAGCAGATGGGTCGACCCCGGCCCGCATCTCCTAGGCGGGTCGGCCTCCAAGGGTCGCCCAGGAGAGTCAGCCCTGGCCCGCCTCTCCTAGGCGGGTCGGCCTCCAAGGGTCGCCCAGGCGGGTCAGCCATGCCCGCCTATCCTAGGCGGGTCAGCCTCAGCCCTCTGACCCACACCCATTAGGCGGGTAAGTCCTGCCCGCCTCTCCTAGGTGGGCCACCCTCGGCCCGCGCCTTCCTAAGCGGACCGTCTCCAACCCGCATCCCCTAGGCGAGCCAGCCCCGACCCGCGCCTCCTGCCGGGCAGAGGCATTGGAGGGCTACTCGCCCAGTCCCCAATGGGGGAAATTCCTTGCCCTTTTACCCCTGCAGGCCTGCCCTTATCCAGCTAGAATGGCGGAGTCTCGCTGTTGGCAGACCTGGGTGGACTGCGCATAGCCGATCAAGACAGCGGAGTTCGGCTGTTGGCAGGCCAGCCCAAGGGGATTTTAGTAATTTCAGGTCAGCAGAAGTTAGTTATTTGCAGACCGTTCTCAGAAATCTATAAATAGGACCCAAGGGGTACCTCAGAAGACATGCTTACTTGTCCCCCAGTCTCCTAGCGCTTTCTGAGGTACTTTAGCCGGGCTTTTGGCTAAGGAGGGGAAGCGCTCAGTGATCTTCCGGGTTTGTGGTGGGACCTCCGCGCCGGGCCCTTGGTCTATGATACGCCAAAACGTATATATAAAATAACGCAAGAAAACGTGCCGAATCAAGTAATAAAATGATGAGTTAAGATCGTTCCCTCGAGGAAGTTAAGACTCTAGTGCTTGCAACTACTAGCGCTATCCTTTCTTTAAATTAAAGCAATTTAAACAGAGTAAGTTTTGTTGATGAAATAAAAACTGAATATGAAATCTCATAAAACTAAAGCGAATACTTAAAATCAACTTTTACCAAATTGGAGAAATAGCCTCATATGTGATTTCCCTTGTTTGTGGTAATGAGTCTTTAGGTAAACCCTCATAAATGTTTAATTGCTATCCTGCGACGATTTGAAGATAGATTTCTTTATCTCTCGATCTCCGAAACCCGTTTATCCTAAATCCCTTAGTTATCTCTAACTTAGGTGAACTGAGAATAACATACACACGCAAATCAAGGTCGCTAGCGAGGAATGAAACCTATTTCTTTTCAACACTATCTCGAATTCTATATTGCACTCCCGCCGCTCCTCTCTCGAATCTCGCAGCGTAGTACGATGGTGGAAATTTGGTTAAGGATATGTACGACTCCTCTCTCGAATCTCGCCGCACAAAATAGATGATTCAACCCTAAACAATGCAACTCCTCTCTCGAATCTTGTTACATCATTTAGAAGACGAACACTAAGCCAAACATTCCAAGAAATAAATATAGATTCAAGAAGAATAGATTTCAAACATTCATAAAAGCAAAGTTAACATCAAAACTTCACCACATCACAAAGTACTCTCACATACAAGACTTATATAATTAGTTCATAGAGGAAGGGAAAAACAAAACAATATAGCTCTTACTAGACATGATTAAAGAGGGTAAAAGCTGCAGGAAATTGTGGTTGAAATTCGATTCCAAGCTTCTTCTTCTCTTCGGAGCCTCCCAAACCCCAGCCACCCTTTTCCTCTCCAAGATAATGGCCTTCTGAACCTCCTCCTCTCTTAAGAATTTCGTCCCTACCTAATAGCCCTCCGATCCTCTAATTAAAAACGAACCGCTGATTGATTAGTGCGTCCATGATAACCTGATCTCAGCCTAAAAATTTGGAATTCGCAACTTCAATTCGCCAATCACTTATTATAACAACTGAATCAGGTTTTCTGTAACAACTGCACTGCCAAACTGTAATTCCATCGCTTGCTTCTCTAGCTCGATTTCCCCGACATTTCTAATAGGACAAACATTTGCAAAGTAGCATAATCAGCCATAAGTAGAATAATTATGCATTTATGGACATCTATACTAATATAAGTCATTTTCTTTTCAATTATCACAAATATAACACAAAAATATGGAAATAGATAACTTCTTTTGGGAAGTTATCAGTCTAGTCCTTTGCTCTCTTTTACTTGTTGTTTTCCTTGCAGGAGCGAAATAGGTGCGCGACCACCCCTTCCCCAAGGGTCGAACTCCACAAGAGACCGATTTCCGGTTTCAACAATGCCTCATGCTCTAACAAATCACATCTCAGAAGTATGGAGACGATGGGGGGGGGGGAGGTGCCTCTGCTCGGGTAGTCACATCTGCTGGCATGCCATCACACGACAACTGGACTTTGCGATGCTCCAACTCCTGTGAATGATTATTTAAATAATCGTTGGTCACAGTGCTAAGTGGAAACACATCTTTGTTGGATCTTGTGACCAACCTTAGAGGGGGATGAATAAGGTTTTCGCGTTAAATTTTATTTAAATTATTTTTCCTCAACAATCGAGTTCTGGAAGCTACTGCGGGGCGTTAGGTAGCTAACGTGCGGCGGTAAGTCTGTGAACTCATTTTCCTGTGCAGATTCGTTTGTATACCCCATAGAAGAATAACAACAAATAATCTCAGCAGACAACAGAGATGATAAAGCAGAAGTAATGTAATTCCATTGCAAGAATTAAAAACAACCAATGTTTAGACAATTACAAAATTGTGATCTCCGTGACGCCGGAGATCGAAGGCGATGAGAAAGAAGAACTCTTTTGTTTTTTATACCGACCCGCTCCACGGACCGGTTGACTCTCTCTCTTTATCTCCGAGAAAAGTATTTGAGCCGGCTCTTTGTAACACCTCCCCTGTAAAGACCATATAATATGGGTCCGGCCGGGGCCCCACAACATACGGACACCACAGCTTTAGTATTAAAAGATGATATGAAACTACCCAAACTCAAAACTCCAGACAAACACAACGGAAACATAAAACTAAAAGACAGAAGTTATCCACTAACAATAGAGTATCGAAATGGCCTTAAGGCCTTACATAATATAAGTCCAAAAAAAATATAAAAGTGCCAAGCACTCCTAGGCTACCTCGGCATGCAAGCCGGACATGATCAAACAACATCAGCAAAACAAGGAAAAGAAACTAGCCAAGCACAACAACACTTCATGAGGCTTAGGGCTTTTCGCCCGGCGCGCTAGCTCCTGCATGCAATCCTTGCCCTGTAAGGATTTGAAGTAACGTGGGTCAGCAAAGACTGACCTCTACTGTGTAACAAGCACATCTCCTCCCGGCCGTCCCTAACGGACCCCGGGGTACCACTCCACCTGCAAGTTAACACTTCGTATACCAAAAGAGCATATATATTAAAGCGGTAAACAGGCTTGGATGTCTCATACAGCATACATGTTCTCTATGTTTTGTACAAAGTAAAAGGGGCCTACTATGCAACATGAATGCAACCCGGGTTTCACCCAAGGCACCCTAGCTCGTATGCATCTAGCACAACATCAAACATTGGGTACTTCCGTTTCCCCATTGGCTTAAAGCCGCAAACAAAAGGGAAACACCATGTCCCCAACGGCACACAGGCCGTCACACGAAACCTTGCAATGGCCCCACCCGCACATGGGTCTTAAACCCCGGGCTTGCCCGCATATTCTGACGTCGCACGTCAGGGTTCCGTCTCACACTGACCGATTCTAAGAAGCCTTGCTGGACCCCACCCGCTCATGGCCACATTGCTCGGGCTTGCCCTCCGCTCGGCATTCTCGTCAGTCTCACACAAGGGCTAGTCTCGCCGGGACACTTTCCCCACATGACTTGCGCGTCACGGGATAGCCAGCCGACCACGGAGACCTAGCCGCACCTTTACACAGCACAAAACAAGGTTTCCCCACCCCAATTACCATTCGCACCGTGTCTTTCCCATGCTCCAAGGAAACCATCTATCGCACAAAGCGGAGCTAACCTCGTCCGGTTCTAACTACGAGTACTCACTCAAATATAAGGGGGAAAACGCATACATACAATGGTGTATTGCCACAACGGATTTTCTACCGAAGCTCGCTATGCAACATCACCGGGTCGGACTATCGGTCGCGACCACGGCTTCACCCACAATGCCTAATCCGCTAACGGAGCGGATCTCTAATGCAAGCATGCCGGGATGAACACGATCAACCCGGAGGTTCCTTTTGAACCAAGGCTACACGAATCCCTCTCATTTGAGAGATCCGGTGCTCAAAACACGAAAGGAAGGGGATGTTATTCATGCATCCTAAATCCTAAAAACCGAGAGGAGAAGTGTCGTTACCTTCCGTCCCCTCTTCCTAGCCATGGAGAAGATTTGCTCGGTTGGAAACCACCGCAACGCTCCCACCTTCGCGGATCTAAACTCCGCTCGCGAAACGGACCTCCGAAGCTTCGCCGGCGGCCGGATCTTGGCCTTCTTCCTCCTCCTTGCTCTCCCTTCTCTCTAGAATCAAGAGAGATAAAGCCCAAAGGAAAATGAGGGTTTCAAACCCTATTCCCGAGCATAATCCCTCAGGTCCAGCCCCCAGCCGTCGGATCTCAAGCCAAAGAAACGAACGGCCACGATTCAGCCTAAAAATGCCTGGGACACGGCCGTGTACCTGGCCGTGTTCCATACTCGACTATCGTCGACCTTAACATGGTCGACCACACGGCCAGCTCGACACGGCCGATACGGCCTCCGACACGGCCGTGTCGGGACCCGTGTCACCTGCTCCAAAAAAACTGTCTTGGCTAAAAGCGATCCCCGTCGCTCCTACAACATTTTGGGGCGTTACACTCTTCACCTCCACACAAGGAATGGTCTTAGAGCCCCGCTAGATCCTCCAATCTAGACGTCCCTACCCGGGACGATTTTCCGCGAAATTGTACCCGGATTGCGACGATCCACACTGGTCGATTTTCCTCATCACAAGATTAAGAAAAAAAGTGAAGATTACAAAAATAAAGATGTAAAGAATCTAAAAGATTAAGTTCTCCCTCTAGACGATTTCTCCGTCGAGCGGTCAGCGGCCTGTGCTTGAGATCTTCGTATGGTAGAAACCGGTCGGCTCTTCGTAGTCGATGTAGATCTTGGATCATCGGAGTTCTTCGTGTACGAACGGGAGGGGGGTAGCTTTCTTTTCCTTTGACGAAAATGTTTGGAACGGAACGTAGAGAGGCGTTCGAACCCTAGAATCCACAAACTTGATCTCTTTTCGTCTTCAAGTCATGAGCACAGAAATCGAGGCGGCTTTATATACGTCTTCGTGAAAATACGCTACCGTCGGCGGTAAGACTAACGCCCGACGATAAGTTTGCGCGCTTGATGTGCCAATTGTCCTCCAAATTAGGAAAAATATTCAAAATGAATATTTTCCTTTTTCCAATGCTAGCGCGACGCGGTAAGCAGATAGCGCCCGACGGTAGGTTTGACTCAACACCTTGGAGCCTTGAGTGGGTTACCGCGGAGAAGTACCAAGCTAGCGCCCAACGGTAGTGTTGTCTCAACGCACTCAACGCCTTGGGGCGTTACTTGGGGCGTTGAGTGGGTTACCGCGGCGCGGTACCAAGCTAGCGCCCGACGGTAGTGCTGTCTCAACGTTCTCAACGCCTTAGGGCATTGAGTGGGTTACCGCGACGCGGTACCATGCTAGCACCTACGCGGTAGGATCCCGAGAGCTTTGTCAAATTAATTCATCGAGCTAGCGCGAGCGGTAGAACTAGTGCAGAGCAGTAGGTTCCCGAGAGCTCTGTCTAATTAATTCGCGGCTACCACCCGACGGTAACATCTATCGCTCGGCGTTAGCATCCATAGGAGACTTCTTTTCTTTGTGTGAACCTGTCAACCTGCACACTCTATCAACACAAGATGTGATCAAATACAACCTGAGATTTGATATTCTCAAACACAGGGAATGTGAAACAACAATTCCAACAATCTTCTCCCCGGATCCATATCTTGGGGATGAGCCTACACACCCAACAATAAGTAAATAGCCTAAACAAGAGAGAGTTAACAACAACATTTCAATATAGTGCATTTTCATTTCATATGATAAGAGCAAATATCTGAAATGTGCATCATAAAATAACTGGAAGGTAGCAGTATAAATATCAGTTATTTAAAAAGGCGTTAAACTAGCTATCACAACCAACTGGTACTCACAACCTGTAATCACACAACGGGTTTCAAAACCCGTCGACACACTGTTGGTGTTTTAAACCAGCACACACCACAAGTATTCAAACATCGCACACATCGGGTATTCAAACCGTGCACACCGCAGGTACTCAAACCCCCCCACACACTATATCGACATATATTGGACCACTTCTCTTCATGTAAGGTAGCAAACCCCGCGGGCCTCACTGATGTGGTTGTCGATGATGGTAGCTAGTTCTGCCACTTCTGGGTGTGGTTATACCGCACTACCCAGACCCTTAGTGTACAACCAAGCGTACTCTTGGATGTGAGCGACATCCGACGATTTCTGAAAAATTTAGGTTGACCAGTGGAGAGAACCCAACGGGGAAAATAACATGTCTGGTCACCTGTGATATACATCTCACTATTGTCATGAGTCGTTGACCTTCCTATACCGGTACGAATGGTTTGCGGAAGTGATTGACTCGCCACTTTTCATCACAAGCAATTTACAAGCATTTCAATTAAAATAATATGCTAGTATACACCGGGTCTGTGGCGGCCTATCCTACTTGATATCAAATAATTTGGGCAAGCGGCATTTTTAAAATAATACGCCGTTCAATATTCAACAAGAAGCACTATGAGCATGAGAGCACATATTTGAGGCTAATCCTAGAGGAATATCTCGACTCTCAGTCATCCCAAACTAATGCTATCAAAACCAACTGCTAGTCAGAGCATGACTCGTGCTAATAATGCTGAAACAATAAATTGTAGTAATTTAAGTGCTACTAGAAATAAGCTGTAAAAATAAAATGATGAACTGAACGCACTGAAAAAAAGTGTTGAAGTAAACTAGAATAGTACGAAACTGAAATAGTACTGAAAAGAAAACTAACTGAAAGTAACTGGACCAGCACAAGGCTGAAGTAGTACTAAAAAGAAAATTGAACTGAAAGTGCTGAAAAGAACTGGACCAGTACAAGATTGAAGTAGTACTGAAAAGAAAACTGAACTGAAAATACTGAAAGGAAATTGACCAGTATAAGAATGGAGTAGTACTGAAAAGAAAATTGAACTGAAAGTACTGAAAGGAACTGGATCAGTGCGAGACTGAAATAAAAAAAGTGCAATAAAGAAAAATGTTAGTATTACAATCACTTCATTCTCAGGAGGCTTCAGTTCTATCTCCGTTCATAGGAAACATGTTTAGTTCCATCTCCATTCATAAGAAGAAAGTTCAGTTCTATCGTCGTTCATATAAGGAATGCTCTGTTTCATCTCCGTTTATAGGAGGAATGTTCAGTTTTATCTCCATTCATACAAGAAATGTTTAGTTTCATCTCCGTTCATAGGAGGAATGTTCGGTTCAATTTATGTTCTTATGAAACTTCTGTTAAGTTTCACTAATTTTTAAAGTCCTATTTTAGTTCAGTTGCAGCTCTTAAACACGACTTAATTGGACGGGAGAAGCTTATTATGGTTTTCACATTTTATTATTCATTCAGGAATAATAGCCAACTTAATTGCTTGAGTCGAGCCAAATACGAGCATTTTCGTAGAAAGCCTAATTTTCCTCGAACATCAACCTCAAGATTCATTTCAAAATAATAGGGAAATTCCAACACCCGGTTTGAGGTTGGGTATTGCTTTACTCATAGCGATTACAGTCAGCGGTATACAGCAAGTCGTGGTCTCAGCGGTCTAAAATCACTTCCTCCGGGTTACGGTTAGTCGAGCAGTTTGCTCGGTCTATCATTGGGTTCTGTTCAGTTAATCAACATTCAATAAAGGCATTCCACGCGACTTATTGTAGTTTGTGACTTGGCAGTTTTCATCAATAGGGCCTGCAGTCAGCGGCTTGTGCGGTTTCAGTCTTCAGACCGCACGATTTCTTCTTGCTTGTAATTTTTCAGCTTCCATCGGGACATTGTGAAGTCATGTCTAAAAATATATATCTCGTCTTATAAAGAAGTTGTTGATAATTTCAAGTTTTTGAGACTCTTATACTTCTATTGCTGCTGATTTCTGCTTAACTTGGTTGTGGTTGAGTGTTCCAGCGACTGTTGGAACCAAAACCTGGCCCTCAACGAGAGTTTGGACCCTGTGGTGTAGCTAACACCTACTTATCCCATGCCCAGACCCCTAACCAACCACAAGGAACCAAAGAACTGGCCCTAGGCTTTAACACAGAGGTCCTTCCACTAATCCAGAAGATCTCAGAGTGCTTCCCCTCCTTAGCCAAGTGCTGAGCTAAGGATATCTCAAAAAGCGCTACAAGATTTCAAAAAAAGAGAAAACTTGCCTTCTGAGGTACCCTGTGGGTCTATTTATAGAATCCAGAAATTTGGTCTGCCAACAGTGTAGCTCCGCTGTTCCAAAAGACTATATGCAGCCCAAAGTGGTCTGCCAACTGCCAAACTCCGCTGTTCTGAGGAGCTAAATGCAGACCACTAGGGGCAGTCAGGTAAATTTACCTCTGGACCATACCAGGCGAGAGGCTTCCCGCATACCTAGGCGAAAGCCCTTCCGCTTACCCCGATGAAAGGCTTTTCAATCTCCTGTACAAATGTGGGTCTACCCGCGTAAGGAAATCGGTTTAAGAACTGATGCGTTGGGTACAGAAGGATCATTCAATCCCTTACCTCAAAAAGCACCGAGAGCGTCGAGTGAAGGGTGATCACTCGACGCCTAAAACCAAAGAGCGTCGAGAGCGTCGAGTGAAGGGTGATCACTCGATGCCTAAAACCAAAGAGCGTCGAGAGTGTCAAGTGAAGGATTATCACTCAACGCCTAAGGCATAATGAGTTTTAGCAACTCCATGGGCTTTTCTCCTACACAGGAAGAAGCCTTTTCGCCTACCTAAGCGGAATCCTTTCCGCCTGTCCTGACGAAAGGCTCTTGAGTTACCTGCCCTGGGGGAAAAGACCCACTCAGCGAATACGAGGTTGTACACAATCCCCACTCTTTGCGAGCGAGTCCTACACTCGGAAAAAAAAGTCCAACCCCTAATATTCGGTGAGTGCTTGCTGACCTGGAAGGGATTCTTTTGTGGGTTCCACTTCGGCCCTATATATATGTTAGGGCATGTCTCCAAGACATCGTTCATCCTGCTAATGCTTATCGCTTGAGCTCTCGCGTTGCTTCGAAGATGTATGTCAAATGAGCCGAGAAACTGCTCTCACAAGTGGTCCAGGACTGCCTCACCGTTGCTCAAGCGAGAGCTCTCGCGGACTGTGTGACACCGCCAATTAAATAGGTATGTAACTTAATTTAAATAAAGGTTGAAGTAAATGATTTAAGTTGAATAAGAGGCTTAAGTCTAAACCGGGCGGTTCAGGATGGAGCGGTGCGGTCCAATAAGGTTAAGTGGCGCCCGATTAAAAAGCCGCAAGCCGCTTCCTTCCTCATTTTCACCCGCAAACCGCGAGACGCAGCACGGCAGAGCGCGCATGCCGCTGATCGCTCCAGCGCCTCTATTTCCTCTCCATTTTCGGTGATTTTTCTTCCTAAAGCAAGGTAATCTCCTCCTCTCCACTCCTCTTTAGTCTTGTGTAAAGTTTTTGCTTGGAATGATTTGGGCCAAAACCTAGGGTTTGGGATTTTTGGAGATTTCTTTCGGAATCTCTTCCTACAATAATTTCTGAATAAGGTTTTAGCCCTACTCCTTGATTTCCAGCAAGTTTAGAGGAACCCTAACCTTGATTTGGAATTTTTCTATATGTCATATGCTAAGGCAAAGTTTAATCCCTTTGTATTAGGGGCTAAATATGCAAGCATAGTTGAATTAAGGCAAAACCCTTTGTTCCCCTACTAGGGCAGCCAAATTGAAGGCTTGCATGAGAGAAAGAATATTTCCTCTCACTCCAAATAAGTGTTTGGAAGCATAAGGGTGCTGCCCCTGCAGTAATATAGCAAAATAAACCCAATTAAGGATTAGGGCAGCCATATGAAATTATATATTAACACCTTGAGCCTAATTAGGTCAAATAAAAGTCATGAAATAAAATTATGTAGAAGGTAGTGCTAAATAAACATGATTTCATTTAGGATATGGCATCCGGAGGTAATAGAAATCATGAAGAAGGTAGTGGCAGGGATAAAGGCAAAGGAAAAGCCACTGTGAGTTCTTCATTTCCATTTCTTTTGTTTCCTATTGTTTCTATATATCTGTTACTATGTTCAACAATTAAGAAAAGCGAACAATAAGCACGAAAAAGAAAATGTAACGAGTAGTGAGTGAAAATTCAAAAGTAACTCATACCATAGAAATGTAAATAGGAACAACATGATGCAATAAGATATTATGGGCTAGGAGAAGAGTAATAAGAACGTGCGAGACAAGGACACGTACATAACATTAACGTGCGAGACAAGGGCACATACGTAACATTAACGTGCGAGACAAGGGCACGAGAAATATGTTACCTTAAAGTGTGAGACAAGGACACTTAATTACACTTCAGATAGCCCATAAAAGTAAGACATAAGATACAAATGAGAATACGACAAGTTAATCCAAGAAACAAGTTAAGGAAGACAATAAAAATTATATAGAATAAGAGGAATAAGAGGAATTGTAGGAATTCACTTAGTTCTTTAACTAATATAAAATGAAACCAAACAGGTCAAAGAAGAGGCGGTACCAGCCGCCAATAGCCAGGGACGACCATGCACTCCTCGGCAGGAGAAGAAGTACCGTCTCTGGGTGGAGGTCTACACAGCAGTACTTGGCGTTCTTGCGGAGCGTTCTTGCGGAGCACAGCGAGAGATGTCGAGACCCGGAGTGTCCCCATGCCGAGTTTCAGTTTTTCTGCAGATAGAGTCTGTTAGTTTTGAGTCTGTACAGGTCTGTAGATAGGATATGAGTCTGTACAGGTCTGTACAGGTGTGTAGGTAGGATATGAGTCTTTACAGTTTCTTTTTGGGTAAGCCTTAGTAGTGTTGTACAGGCTACCTTTTCATCCTGTTGTACTATATTTCAGTTATAATAAAGGATGGTTATGTTGTTTGTTCTGGCATTTACTTTTCGTACTCTTTCATATATAGCTGCACTCTGTTAGTTTTTACCTGGCTTATAGATAAGTTAAGTTAAACTGTAGCGGTAGCCGTAAGGGAGCCGTTACAGACTGTATTGGGTTTGCCCCCTGGCTTATGGGCAAGAGGCCAGCAGACTCGGCTTATCGACAGAATAAGGCCAAGTCGGTTCAGCGAGATCGTTCTAGGAATGAGCCCGCCTCGCTGACCCCAACCCCTGCCGGCGAGGAGCCTGCTCTTCCGCCAGAGGTTCTTGTCTTGCTCGCATTTTGGTGCTAACCCCTAAAGCGGGCTTATCGTATTGATATACTACCTCTCTCGCAGGGGACAATTCCTGAAGGCGTCGCCGATTCTTATCCGGCGAATACCAAGTCAACCTAGTATCCCGATAAAAACTTACAGTCAGTCTCATAGGCTGCCCCTCCGATTACCCGGGCCGGGCCGATGATTGCTCCCGGTAATTTTTTTGCCTGGCTTTCGCTTTAACTGGATTATTTTTTTCTTTCGCTTATATATCTTTCCACAGTACCCACTTTCGGAACCTTGGGTGTCGTCAGCCCGAGGCCCAGGACTCCCACCACCCAGAACCTTATCGATCCAGCGACCGACCTTCCCCTCTCATCCAGGAGAGCTGCTGGCAAGTCTCCTGTTCTTGCGATAAATTCTTGCCCGCCCGGCGGGGAGGACACCGCTCTCTCGCCTTTGGGCGAGACTCATTTTCCAGGGCATACATCCTTCCCCCTGGGTCGGGTAAAACCGCACCGCCCACTCCTTGGGAAACCTTTCGAAGGGCGACCTGGATCTTCCCACCAGCAATTAGGTAAACACTGCCCCTTCTCGCTCCTTGATTACTCCTCCCGCCCCTAAATTGTCCCTGGCACAGCCCCCTCACCATATCATCTGGAGACTGTGGAGGAGCCCGACGCAGATGAGGAGTTGATCTCGCCACAGCCTTCCCCAAGCGAGATAGTGAGCTTCCTTTAAGCCTTTGGAGATGCTGAGAAGTAGAGGGAGAGAATAGCTGAAGTACTGTCAAAGCTCATTTGGATGCGGCGAGAGGACTCTTTACAAGAGACTACCCTCCTGACAGCGATTGAGCGGCATCTATGCATGATCGAGCAAGATTATACACACCTTCTTGGCGAGACGGAGCGCCTGGGAGGCGGATGCGGGGAGATTTCTCTCGGAAGGCACATCGCGCGGGCTCGGGACCAACTGCGCCTGGTCCACCAGGAGATTACCGCCGTAACAGCCTATCACTATCCGCGAGTGCCCCCGAGGACAGGGAGGCGAGGTCGGGTCACTGACGGTGGGAGCAATACTGAGCCCCGCTAGTTCTCGCCCCTTCTTACCCTAACCTCCCGACCTACCCTTCTCGTCATGTACCCCTTTTCGTGTTTATGTAATAAACAATGAACATATATTTTATTATGGCTCTCTCCCAGCGAGAGGCCTATTGTACCTGACCTTTTATTTTTCACGCCATTCTTAGTATCTTGCTGAATGCCTAGATCTTGCGCCATGTTTACTTTTTATACTTGTCTTTTCTTGGCTCTTACCCGGGATACCTCCCAGAGGCTCTCACCATCTGCACGTACAGGAAGCATCGGCGGGGAGGGGAGGGATACAAAGCGTGGAAATATAAAAATTGTTATCCGCACTTTCGCCATTAGGAAAATCTCATGATTACCATATTTTTCTATAAATAGGCCGGCTTACCAACCACATTTACTTCCATTTGATTCCGAACCTTCGTCTTCCTCCTTCTTCCTCTGTCTCGCCACTTCTGCAACCTCAAGCCTCTCGCCCACGATTTCTCTCCCTTTCCTCTTTTTTACAAAATACCGGGCGAGACCGAGGGCCGCACCAAGTGCGCGCAAAACTTCATTGAGCACAACTCACCCTGTCGTTTAACCGAGGCAGAGTATGCTTCCGTAATCACAAACTATATTCCACCTGAGTTCGTCGCGCGCAACCTCGGGAGTGAAGACTGGGTCAACTTCATGCCGGAAGGGGAGCTTGTCATCCTGCTGAAGCACTTTGAGGTAGGGTTCCGCCTCCCCCTCTGGTCGAAAGTGCGTCAGGCCCTCCGGTACTATGGAGTGGTCCCAACCCAACTCAATCCTAACTATGTTGCGCTTCTAGCGGCTTTCACCTATTATATGTACGCGGAAAGGATTGAGTTCAATCTCTCCATCTTTTGGAAACTATTCAACTTTCGGGCCAAAAGTGGGATCGTCTTCTTCTCGGGACAGACGATCAAGACCAGCGGTCTTGCCAGCAAGATTCACAACTGGCCTCAGAAATTCGTTTTCATATCCGGGAACTTCGGCAACGTTCCCATCTCGTCGATCCAGTACGATGAGGCGACTTACAAGCCTACAACACTTGGGGGATGCAAGACAACCATCCTCACCTTCTTTGGGACCAAGAACTTCGACATCAAGTTCTTGTGGAGGGATCTCGACTCTCTTCCACTGGTTCCCGCTGGCGAAGGTACCATTCCGCCTTATCTCTTTAATCTCTCACTTCGAACTATAAGACTTACTTTTACGGCTTTCATAGGTGAGCGGGAGATCCCCCTCAACAAACCGTTCGACGAGACTAGGGGTTCCATCGCCACCCTGGCTCTCGCCAAGTCTGCAGCCCTCGCTTGCCGGAATGAGCCGGACTCTTCCTCCCAGCCGAGCGCCCTGAAGCGGAAGCCTGACTCTCCTCCTTCATCCCCTTCCAAGAAGTCAAAACCATCCACGGAGAACAAGGGCAAATCCATCGCCGAAACCCCAGCCGAAGCCCCACCTACCGCAGATGAAACATATGTTGCCGCGCAGGTTGTCGCTGCCTCAAATAAAGTTCTCACGAAACCGGTGCCGAGAGGGTATCAGAATTTCGGCCTTGGAGGGAAGCACTTGGATGAAGAGAGCCAACCGGGTCTCCATCTCGTCGCTCCTTCCCTCATGGATGGAGCAGGACACAAGCAGCGACGAAGCCTTTGCGCTCGGCTTCGGGCTTTACAGCCGGGTGGATTCAAGCATATATGACCAGGAATCTACCAGGGCTCTCGCCCATGAAGCTGCTCGATCTCAGCTGCACGCGTTTGTGCTTACACATATGTTTGCGCGCCGCAGCTTCAGCATTGAGCGCAACCTGGGCAAGGTGCTGAAGTCGTAGGATCTCGCCGTTGTCGAGGTGGTCGCCCTGAAGGCTGATCTGACGGCCTCATAGAAACTTCTCACTCTCCGCCCGGTGACTGAGGTACGTGAAACTTTAAAGGCCTTCCGCCTCATGGATATTTCCTGCTACTTAGCTCTAAATGAAATTCTTCGCAGGATTCCACTGAGGACCAGCTATCACGTGCGCGGGAGGCTGCTCTTAGGTGTGAGATCATGCTGCTGAAGGCCGAGCTCAAACGAGCGCAAGAGGCCAAGGCACCGGTTCCGTCGCCGCTGGACGAGAAGGCCAAGCGTCATCAATATTCCAATTATGACATAGAAGTGATGATGCAGGAGAATTCCAAGGCGGCGGTCAAGTGCGTGATCAAGGTGTTGCAAGAGTCTGGGGTTTTGAACAAGGGCGGCGAGACGCTCACGCCGCGTGGGATCCTGCCTTGGCTGTTCGAACCCATCGCCAAACCAACGGGAGAGGATGACTCCCCGATGGCATATAATGAAGTAATTTTTGGTGAGAGCGACGGGTCTACTGGCGAGACGTCCAGCGAGAAACCCGACAACTCATCCTGAAGACCTTTTGTCTATTCTTTTAACTTGTAATTTTTATTTTCTTTGAACTTTCATGTAAGGGGCAAGACCCCTAAAAATATGTAATCTTTTTGGGATATAAGTAAAGTTAAGTTTTCTTCTGTTTTTGCCGAAATGTCTTTTTATCGTTAATTTTCACTTCTCGCTTATTGTCATTCGCAAATGCTTCCGCACATTCGCTCAAACCTTAGGCTCTTAGGTGATGACCGCGCGGAACCCTTACTGGCCGAGTGGAGTTTGCTGGAAGGATCTTGCCGAAAGTATCTTGCCAAAAGGAGCTTGTCGAAAGTATCTTGCCAAAAATATATTGCCGAAAGGATCTTGCCGAAATGTTATTGTCCGAGACCCTCTCTGTTTGCTTCATATCAAATGTGCGGATTTTTGCACTTTCGCATACGCCTTAAGCGATGATCGCAGTCCGTTCGCTGAATAGATTAATTAGGTAAACTTCGCCAAGAAGGGTATGCCGAGAGGGACATGCCAAAGAGACACTCTGATAAACCCCTGCCGAGAGAAAGGTGCCGAGATGGTTCTAGATTGCCTTATCCCTACTTAAGATAGGTGTTAGATGTTTGAAAACCTGTTGGCGAGGCACTTCGTAATGCTTGTCATGAGTATGACAACCCCGTCATCTAGGTGAGAGCCTGACAGCAGGAGAGGCTCTATATCTAATTATTCCAAGCACTTTAGGTCTTGCAACCGAACGAGCCTTCAGATCTGCCAGCTAGTGAGAGCTTGGATATCGGGTCTACTCGGGATAATCAAAACCACAAACTTTTTTCCTTACCCCCTAAGCAAGCCTACGACCATGTCAGCTAGTGAGGGCAGGACAGTAGGTCTACTCGGAGCCAAGTGCGCCTTCCAGCCCTGCTAGCTGATGGGAGCCTAGTCAACGGGATCTACTCGGGGTCGTTCAAACCACAAACTTTTTACCTTACCCCCCAAGTGAGCCTATGACCCTACTAGCTAGTGAGAGCCTGGACAGTGAGTCTACTTGGGGCCGAGTGCGCCTTCCATCCATGCCAGCTGATGGGAGCCTGGTCAGCAGGATCTACTCGGGGTCGTTCAAACCACAACTTTTTACCTTACCCCCAAGCGAGTCTACATCCCTGCTAGTTAGTGAGAGCCTGGACAACGGGTCTACTTGGGGCTGAGTGCGCCTTCCAGCCTTGACAGCTGATGGGATTCTGGTCAACGGGATCTACTCAGGGTCGTTCAAACCACAACTTTTTATCTTACCCCCCAAGCGAGCCTATGACCCTGCCAGCTAATGAGAGCCTGGACAGCGGGTTTACTTGGGGCCGAGTGCGTCTTTCAGCCCTGCCAGCTGATGGGAGCCTGGTCAGCGGGATCTACTCGGGGTCGTTCAAACCACAAAATTTTTACCTTACCCCCTAAGCGAGCCTACGACCCTGCTAGCTAGTGAGAGCCTGGACGGTGAGTCTACATGGAGCCGAGTGCGCCTTCCAGCCATGCCAGCTGATGGGATCCTGGTCAGCAAGATCTACTCAGGGTTGTTCAAGCCACAACTTTTTACCTCACCCCCCAAGCGATCCTACGACCCTGCCAGCTATGAGAGTCTGGACATCGGGTCTACTCAGGGCCGAGTGCGCCTTCCAGCCTTGCCAGATGATGAAAGCCTTGTCAGCGGGATCTACTCGGGGTCATTCAAACAACAACTTTTTATCTTACCCCCCAAGCAAGCCTACGACCCTACCAGCTAGTGAGAGCCTGGACAACGGGTCTACTTAGGGTCGAGTGCGCCTTCCAGCCCTACCAGCTGATGGGAGCCTGCTCAGCGGGATCTACTCGGGGTCGTTCAAACCATAACTTTTTAACTTACCCCCCAAGCGAGCCGACGGGCTACGACCCTATCAGCTAGTGAGAGCCTGGACAGTGGGTCTACTCGATGCTGACTGTGCCTTCTATCCCTGCTAGCTGATGGGAGCCTGGTCAATGGGATTTACTCGGGGTCATTCAAACCACAACTTTTACCTTACCCCCCAAGCGAGCATATGTCCCTGCCAGCTAGTGAGAGTCTGAACAACGGTTCTACTCGGGGCCAAGTGAGCCTTCCAGCCCTGCCAGTTGATGGGAGCCTGGTCAGTGGGATCTACTAGGGGTCATTCAAACCACAAACTTTACACAAACTTCAAGAGAAACAAGCATGAAACAATTCAATGAATTTATTATAATAAGATGTACAATCTTACCCCAACTAAGGGTAGAAACGCTTCAGGTCGTCGTCACTCCAAGTGTGGCCCATGGTCACCCCTTCCACATCCTGAATGTGGTATCCTCCCGACTCCAGGTGTTGGAACCAAGATTTGGTTCCACTTAGAGTTCGGACCTAGGGTGCAGCTCACACCTACTTCTCCCAAGCTGTCCCTTGGTGAGAGACATGAATTTGGAAGATGACCTTTGACTCTGGCATGGAGGTCCCATCTCACACCAGGAAGACCTATGAGATCTCCCCCTCCCTAGCCAATACTGAGCTAGGTGCCCTGGAGGATGAAGGAATAAGATGAAGATTGGTTAAAACGGATCCCTCTCCAAGGCACCCCAGAGGTCTATTTATAGATTTCTGAAAACGGCCTGCAAATAGCCGACATCCGCTGCTCTAAAATTACTGAAATACCCTGTGCTAGTCTGCCAACAGCCAAACTCCGATGTTTTGAATAGCTATTCCCAGCCCACTAGGGGCAAAATAGCTGACCCTCAAGCCGGGCGAGATCCTCAAGCCGGGCGAGACCTTCAAGCCGGGCAAGACTCTCAAGTTGGGCGAGCTGGGCGAGTGTCAGCCTCCTGCCGCATCCGCCTTCCTGAAGAAGGGCTAGGGCGGGTGTCAGCCTCCCGTCGCACCCTCCCCCCTAAAAATTGGGTCGGGGTGGGTGCCGGCCTCCCACCACACCCGCCCCCTGGAATAGGGTCGGGGCGAGTGCTGGCCTCCCGCCGCACTCACCCCCCAAGATAAGGCCGGGGTGGGTGTCAGCCTCCCGCCTTTTCCGCCCCTGAGATGGGGCCGGGGCGAGTGTCGGCCTCCCACCGCACTCGCCCCCAAGATTAGGTCGGGGCGGGTGCCGGCCTCCCGCCGCACCCGCCCCCGGAGATAGGGTGGGGCAAGTGCCGACCTCCTGCTGCACTCGCCCCCCAAGATGAGGTCGGGGAGGGTGCCGGCCTCCTGCCTCCCCCGCCCCCTGGAATGGGGCCGAGGCGAGTGTCGGCCTGCCACCGCACTCGCCCCTAAGAATACACCAAACACTAGCAAGCTAGGCAAGTCTTTCGTCCCCTTACTAGAATATCATGCAGATCAACAATAAATTTGACTTCAAGAGTCCAAAACCTCCTAAAAGCTTACAAATTTGTAGCAAGTCTTATGCCTTACTTGAGGACCCTACTCCACGAATATGGGGTTGTACACAATCCACGCTCTTTTTTGAGCGAGTTCCACGCTTGGAAAGAAACATTCAACCCAACGTATTTGCTGAGTGTGGCACTCTTGGAGCCGAAAATACTTAGCCTCTTCAAGGAGGAACCCTGCCGTGCCAGCTAACGGGAGCCTGGGTGGCGAGATCCCCTCCGGGTAGAATTCACTTAACCTCGCTTAGGGGTCAACCTTCCATGTCAGCTAATGGGAGCCTGGGTGGTGAGATCCCCTCCGGGTAGGAACTTTTTCTCCATCGAGGCACATTTGACCCATCCAGCTAGAGAGAGCCTGGGTGGGGAGATCCTCTCGGGGTTGGGGCTTTCTCTCCTCCGAGGCACATTCGACCCATCCAGCTAGTGAGAGCCTGGATGAGGAGATCCTCTCGGGGGTTGGTTCCTTCTCTCCACCGAGGCACATTTGACCAATCCAGCTAATGAGAGCCTGGGTGAGGAGATCCTCTCGGGGTTGGTACATTCTCTCTACCGAGCCACATTCGACCCATTTAGCTAGTGAGAGCCTGGGTGAGGAGATTCTCTCGAGGTTGGTACCTTCTCTCCACCGAGGCACATTTGACCCATCTAACTAGAGAGAGCCTGAGTGAGGAGATCCTCTCGGGGTTGGTACCATCTCTCCACCGAGGCACATTCGAACCATCCAGCTAGTGAGAGCCTGGGTGAGGAGATCCTCTTGGGGTTGGTACCTTCTCTCCACCGAGGCACATTCAACCCATCCAGCTAGAGAGAGCATGGGTGAGGAGATCCTCTCAGGGTTGGTACCTTCTCTCCACCGAGGCACATTCGACCCATCCAGCTAGTGAGAGCCTGGGGTAGGAGATCCTCATTGGGGTGGAACCTTCTATCCACCGAGGCACATTCGAACCATCCAGGTAGTGAGAGTCTGAGTGAGGAGATCCTCTCGGTGTTGGGACCTTCTCTCCACCAAGGCACATTCGACCCATCCAGCTAGTGAGTGCCTAGGTGAGTAGATCCTCTCGGGGTTGGTACCTTCTCTCCACCGAGGCACATTCGACCCATCTAGTTAGAGAGAGCCTGGGTGAGGAGATCCTCTCAGGGTTGGTACCTTCTCTCCACCGAGGCACATTAGACCCATCCATCTAGAGAGAGCCTGGTTGAGGAGATTCTTTCGGATTTGGTACCATCTCTCCACCGAGGCACATTTGAACCATCCAGCTAGTGAGAGCTTTGGTGAGGAGATCCTCTTGGGGGTAGAACCTTCTCTCCACTGAGGCACATTCAACTCATCCAGCTAGTGAGAGCCTGGGTGAGGATATCCTCTCAGGGTTGGGACCTTCTCTCCACCGAGGCACATTTGACCCATCCAGCTAGTGAGTGTCTGGGTAAGGAGATCCTCTCGGGGTTGGTACCTTCTCTCCACCGAGGCACATTCGACCCATCCAGCTAGAGAGAGCCTGGGTGAGGAGATCCTCTCGGGGTTGGTACCTTCTCTCCACCGAGGCACATTCGACCCATCCAGCTAGTGAGAGCCTAGGTGAGGTGATCCTCTCAGGGTTGGTACCTTCTCTCCACTGAGACACATTCGACCCATCTAGCTAGAGAGAGCCTAGGTGAGGAGATCCTCTCGTGTTTGGTACCTTCTCTCCACCAAGGCACATTCGATCCATCCAGCTAGTGAGAGATTGGGTAAGGAGATCCTCTTGGGGGTGGAACCTTCTCTCCACCGAGGCACATTCGACCCATCCAGCTAGTGAGAGCTTGGGTGAGGAGATCCTCTCGGGATTGGGACTTTCTCTCCACAGAGTCACATTCGACCCATCCAGCTAGTGAGAGCCTGGGTGAGGACATCCTCTCTGGGGTTGGTTTAGGCACGTCATTTGAATCATACTAAATTCAACATCCTCAAACTGGGAAAATTTTCAAGATACATGACCTCCTGACTCAGCTGGTCAGGGGTAGAGCACATTACAAAAACATAAAGGGAAAAAGACCTCACCGAAGCAAGGTTTCCTCAAGCTGCTTGGGCATGATGGCCGTCATTCATCTCCTTCTCCTCTGATACCTCTATCTTGCTTAAGCTCTCTATGAACTTCTCCATCAACTCTGCCCTGGCTAGCCATGAGATGGTGTTAACGGCCGTGATGTAGAACTATCTTGTCATCCTAGGGTCTCCCTTGATCCTGACTTGGATCCCTCCAGTGTTAAACTTGAGGCACTGGTGAAATGACGATGACACACAATGGAAGGCGCTGATGAGGGGTCTTTCGAAGATGGCATTGTAGCTGCTCGGAGCATCAACAATGACGAACCAGCAGTTACTTGAGGTCCCCCCAACTTCACCTGGAGTCCGACTCTACCTTCAACCTCCTTCCTTTCCCCTGAAAATCCGAACAGGGGTCCGTCCGAGGCCAACAACCTCCTTGGCTCCACCTTCATCTTGTCAAACGCCTTCTTGAAAAACGATGTTGACGGAGCTCCCATTGTCTACCAAGATCCGGGAGACGGTGTAGCCTTCGATGACTGTCTGGATGACCAACGCATCACAGAACGGATCCCAATGATCCGACATGTCCTTCATTGAGAAGGTGATCTTCTCCTCTAGGGGTGGGGTTTGGGATGTTGAAGCGACGCTCCGACGGTACATGATATGGAGACTTTCTTTTCGAGTGGACTCGATCCCACTCCACCGTGGTTCACTCCTATACCTCCTCGGGGTCCTATGTCGACCCGGTCATCACATACATCATCTCCCCCTCTTTGGGTAGAACTTCTTCAATCCGCATCGGCGGCTGCTGCTGGGTTGGGGCTCTCTCCTTTCTCATTTCCAGGAATTCGGGGTAGGTGGCGTGAACCTCTACCTGGTAGAAGTCACAGTATGAAAACACTCTTCCTTCCCTTCTTTGACGGGCTGGGTGATTTCTCCCGTTACCTCTTCCCCCTCTTCCTATCGCCATGGCTTGCTGCGGTGGGGGTAGGAGCTGCCTAGGGGCATGCCTATGGAAGTTGAACCTCCCTTGGCCTCTATGAAAGTTCCCTCCACCCAAGATGATACATCTTCCTGGACCCTAAATGGGCCCTCCTTATTGCCTCCAACCTGGCTCCGGACCTTCCTGAGGTCCCTGGAACCCCTGAGCTCTCAGCTCTTCTCTCCTTCTTCCCTCTTAATGCCTCGAGCCACCTTGCTCATTCGACTCTACCTCTGTTAACCTTGCCAACTTCTTAACAAATATCGGGTTGGCCGCCTTAGTTATTATCTCCTTTGTCGCCCTTTCCATCAGCTCCTCGAAGGATAGGGGTCCTTTCGGGTCAGACTCATCTTGAAGAACCCCTCATGCAACCCCACTGTAAATGCCATCTAGAGGGCATACCCTAGCATCTCCTGGATGTCCAAGATCTCTTCTTGGAACCTGTCCACATATTGGGCCAACGATTTCTCCGCCCTCTGTCTTATCAGGAAGATAGACTCGGGGCTCTTCCTCCTCTTTTTAGAAGTGGAGAAGCGAAGCTAAAAACTCCGGCTAAAGTCTTTGAACCCGTCGATCGATCTCATTGGGAGTTGATGGAACTAATCCCTTGTCTTGTCTTTCAACGTGATCGCGAAGAGATGACACTTGAATGCATACATCATTGGCCTGATAGAGACTGCATCTTCGAACCACTGCAGGTGCTGGACAAGATCATCCTTCCCAATATAGTAAGTCATGTCAGGCTCTCTGAACCCCTCGGGAACGGGAGCTGAGACAATCAGCTCGCTGAAGGGTAACCCCCTACTCGGCAGTCTCGCATGCTCCACTCGCGCGACCTGCTCTCCTGGGAGGCTAGCACTCACCGGGATGGGGAATAACTCTCGACCTGTAAGGTCTTGCACGACCCCCTCTCCCATCATTTCCTTCCTGGGTCGTCTTCCTGATGCACTTTCTTCTACCCCTCATGGGGTCATCTCGCCTAGACCCTTGGGAGCTGTCTCGCCGAGACCCCTAGGAGCTGTCTCGCCGAGACCCCTGGGAGATATCTCGCCGAGACCCCTGGGAGCTATCTCGCCGAGACCCCTGGGAGATATCTCGCCGAGACCCCTGGGAGCTATCTCGCCAAGACCCCTGGGAGCTGTCTCGCCGAGACCCCTGAGAGCAAGTTCTTAGGGGTGGGATTTGAGCAGTCACCCCGAGGAGCAATACTTCGCAGCATCTCCATGATCCCTTGGATGGATGCCATGAACTCTTCCTACCTACAAAGGGTGCTTGGTTAGGGATATTGCTGGATTCATCACCACCTCCATGATCTCCTTCCAAGGAACTTGCTCAGGGACTTCTGTATGAGCCGCGGTCCATGCTCACCGCACTAAAATTTTTGGAACCGAGATTCGGTTCCACCTAGAGTTTTGACCTATGGTGTAACTCACACCTACTTCTCTCACAAGCCGTCCCGTAGTGAGAGACCTAAATTTGGAAGATGACCCTTGGCTCTAGCGTGGAGGTCCCACCTCACAACCAGAAGACCTTTGAGATATCCCCCTCCCTAGCCAATGCTGAGCTAGGTGCCCTGGAGGATGAAGGAAGAAGATGAAGATTGGTGAAAACGGATCCCTCTCCAAGGCATCCCAAGGGTCTATTTATAGATTTCTGAAAATGGCTTACAAATAGCCGACATCCGCTGCTCTAAAATTACTGAAATACCCTGGATTGGTCTGCCGCCAGCCAAACTCCGCTATTTTGAACGACTATTCCCAGCCCACTAGGGGCAAAATAACAGACTCTCAAGCTGAGCGAGATCCTCAAGCCGGGCGAGACCTTTAAGCCGGGAGAGACCCTTAAGTAAGGTGAGCTGGGCGCGTGCTGGCCTCCCGCTGCACCCGCCTTCGTGAAGAAGGTCCAGGGCGGGTGTCGGCCTCCCATTGCACCCGCCCCCCTAAAAAATGGGTCGGGGCGGGTGTCGGCCTCCCGCCGCACTTGCCCCCTGGAATGGGGTCGGGGCGAGTGTCGGCCTCCCGCCGGACTCTCCCCCTAAGATGAGGTCGGGGCGGGTGTTGGCCTCCCACCGCACCCGCCCCCTGAGATGGGGTTTGGGCGAGTGTCGGCCTCCCGCGACACTCTCCCCACAAGATGAGGCTGGGGTGGGTGCCGACCTCCCGCCGCACCCGCCCCCTGAGATGGGGCCGGGGCGAGTGTCGGTCTCCCGCCGCACAAGCCCCCCAAGATGAGGTCAGGGCGGGTGCCGGCCTCTCGCCGAACCCGCCCCCTGGAATGGGGCTGGGGTGAATGCCGACCTCCCGCTGCACTCGCCCCCCAAGAGTACACCAAGCACTAGCAAGCTAGGCAAGCCTTTCGTCCTCCTACTAGAATATCATGCAGATCAACAATAAATTTGACTTCAAGAGTGCAAAACCCCCTAAAAGCTTACAAATGTATAACAAGTTGTTGGGTATTGTATCCACAATGTACCTGATTTGAAGAAGCCCCTGAACAAGCTAAGGTGAATAAATAATGTATTTGATGATTTTCTATCAAGTTGTGCTTGCAGTTATTCCACGCTAAGTACACACCAATGTCAGGGTGCAGTAGGTAAATATACACGGGTCTGCGCAACGTAATCCCTCGTTGAGCAGATCAGTGTGTTGGCTTACGTGTACTCTCTCTATTGGGGTGTACTTACTTTCAAGTACAGGGCAGTGATAGATCAAGAGCAGACAAGGAGCAAGAATGGGTCAAAGACCAGCTCACGGGAAGATAGACGAAAATTCGTCTAAGTAAGATTCGACGAGAATCACTAAGTGATTCTCGCCGATTCGACGAGAATCACTAGTGATTCTCGCCGATTCGACGAGAATCACTAGGGATTCTCGCCAAATCATCGAGAATCACTAGCCGATTCTCGCCGAATGCTTCCGGCTGTCTCAGCGCCGTCCAGAATTCTGCTAAGGCAGAATCGGCGAGAATCACTAAGTGATTCTCGCCGAATCGTCGAGAATCACTTTGCATTCTCGCCGAATCGTCGAGAATGTATTGTGATTCTCGCCGATTCACTCCTGATGGCTTGCTTTTCAGCTAGAAATCCTCTAAGTAGAATTCGACGGGAATCATTAGTGATTCTCGACGATTCGTCGAGAATCACCAATGATTCCCGCCGAATTTGCTTTAGGTGATTTTCATTGGCTCGCTGGACCGGACCAAATGTTCAGGCACTGTTTTGAACCGGACTTAGGGTTTCTACTGGTGGGGCCCACAACGGTCATAAAGGATGACCTACAGTATATATAATAGTGTATTTTGAACAGTTGACCATTAACACATACGAAAAGAAAGCGCCGCCGGATTTGACCTAGCGGATTGTGTATTCTCTTCTGCCTCAGTCTCCGCGCAGCAAGTCGTCGCCGCCGCCGATCGTGGACTCTTCCTGATCTCCCGGCGACAGAAGCTTAGCCAAGCAACGTGTCTCACGTGTCTATCTTGAGATCTTTTGTCTCTTGATTTGTTAAACGGGAATACCTTCCCCTTCCGAATCGATTGAGACAATCGATCCAAGTAAGAACGTTGGTAGACCTTGCTAGCTTCGTTACGAAGGTTGGATCTCGAAAGAATCGCTGGCGCAATCTGTGCCGCCGCCGATCTTGAAAGAATCGTCGCCGCAATCTTTGTCGTCGCCGATCTCGAGGAGATCCTTTCCAAGTGAGAGCTAAGGTCGTGGACTCTTCGTCTTCTTCAAGAATGCGTCATCGAACGAAGAGGGACACCTAGCGCTCCAAAAGTAGTTTGTATTTTATACATTCCATTTTTACTTTTGTTGTAAAGGAACGTTGGTTCCTCATTGTAAGGGTTGGGTGCAACCCGTGGTGGAGGAGTGGTGACTCCTTCGGGTGGAAGGGTTCCTTCCATTAGTGTGAGGATTGGATTTCAATCCTATTGGTGAAGTGACCGAGTCGTCTCTTATTGGGAGATAGGTCGAAGGGGGAAAGTGGACGTACCCAAATCGGGGAACCACTATAACTGCCTGTGTCTTTCTGTGCTTTGTTTGTTTTCTTTTATTGTGCAGGTAAAATTTTAATTCCGCAAAAAGACTGCGCATCACCTATTTCCCCCTAGGTGAAGTTAGTTGGCACTAGTGTGACTTTCACAAGTCATACGCCTTGCTTGGGACCCCGCTCCGCGAATACAAGGTTGTACACCAGGACCTTTTTAACTATTTAGGCACCCTTCCAGTTATGATTGAGCTTCTCAACGGCAGTCGACCTTCCAGTGGCATCGACCTTCTTCAAGTACAGATCTACAACTTTGAACTGCTTGATCCTGACATTTTTATCGAAGTACTTGGCCATCCTCCGTTTAATCTCCTTCTGCCTGAGGGCGGCCACGTCGCGAAGTTCCTCTACCATGTCCAGCGAGAGTCGCAACTCCTCTTCATTTTCTTCCCTCCATTCCTCATCTCCTCTGCTGGCGGCCACGACTCGCGACGACCGAATCTCTAGCTCCATGGGCAAGACCGTCTCGCACTCATGAGAAATTTTGAAGGGGGTCTCTCTGGTGGCCGTATTGGGGGTTGTCCACAGAGCCCACAACACCGAGGGGAGTTGCTCTACCCAACTCCCCCTTAAGTTCTCTACTTTCTTATTAAGCAGGTTTACAAGGATTTTGTTTACCACATCCACCTAACTGTTACTCCTTGGGTGGTGGACGGAGGCAAACCCGAGGTCAATCCCCAACTGGGTGCAGAAATCGATGAATTCTTTGCTGGCAAACTAGGGCCCATTATCTGTGATAATGGCTTGAGGCAACCCATGTCGGCAGATGATCTCCCCCCATACAAAATTTCTGATGACTTGGGAGGTCACCCTGTGTCACAACCCGTATTTTCTCAACAATTATATCATATCAGAGCAAGGGAAATATGTGTCGTGATGCCATGTCGTGCAGGGGATAACTGCACACGCTTAGGCAAAACCCCAGACTCTACACCTTTAGAGAAATTATAGTTTAATATGAAAGAAAATCATTTAGGTTTGATGGCTGTAT
Organism: Platanthera zijinensis; assembly: GCA_039513925.1. Taxonomy (NCBI): domain Eukaryota; kingdom Viridiplantae; phylum Streptophyta; class Magnoliopsida; order Asparagales; family Orchidaceae; genus Platanthera; species Platanthera zijinensis. The sequence continues at coordinate 245,991,845 of CM077080.1, read as the reverse complement.
CCCTCGGCACAGTAGATCAGCTAGTCCACAATTAAAATTATATGTATACGCAGCGAAAAATACTTTAGTTAGCTTGATTTAACATCCTTCATGAGTATAAACGTCCCCAAAGGACAACTCATGAAATGCAGGACTCTAGGTTTATCATAGTGTAAGAAAATAGCTTTTACGTTCGTTGGAAAGTAATGCTTTAGTTTTATAAATATGAGATGCATGAGGTACATATAGTACTACTCTTAGGTTTTAAAATACCTAACTTCCAGCCTAGCGTAAATCATTCCCAGAAGCAAGTAAATAACCTCATACATAGGCAAAAATAGCAGTTATGAGTTCATATGTAGTATCAAAAGTAAACCACCAGTGCGCGTCAATAACCTGACACGAACCCACTAGTCAGGATATATGTCTGTACAAAAAGAAGAAAACTACCTCACAAGGTCGAGGTAAAAAACTCTCAGCAACCCCGAAGGCCAAAAGTATGCTCCACCAGAACACTAGCCGCTCAGCCGGCTATAACCTGAACCTAAGGCATTCAAAGAAAGAACGCCTTAGCAAGCAACTAATTAAAAGAAAACTAGAGCATTAGATTCATAAATAGTGAGAGAAGGGCTTACCAACCCTACAACAAGTGTTATCAAAAAGAGCAAAAGGAAACTGAACAATAAGAGTAAAAGACTGCCTAAGGCAACAACCCAATGCACCAAGTGCGAGAAAATAAACAACATGCCCTGCTAAAAACTGTAGAAACACAAGGCAAGCATATGCCAAAATAACCACTTTAAAGAAAAGAACTAACAGTCCTAACTTGTGAATCATTAGCAGTGGCAGATCCATGGGTCTGGGCTGGTGACCAAAAACAGTCCTCATCCAAACACCCAGACCATAAATACTCAAGGGTACAACAGTGGCAGCCTAAAGGTCCAACACACCCACAAAACCAGCCCAAACCAGGGCCAAAATGGTACCAATACACCAACAAAACCAACCCAAACCAGGGCCAAAATGGTACCAACACACCAACACAACCAGCCTAAACCAGAGCCAAAATGGTGGGACCACGGCTCTACACCCAAACCACCCCTTACAGAGTCAACAAGCAAACCACTTGCAATAATTCACGACTCGGCCTGCAAAACCAGACGAAAATATCAACAAATCGACATAAACCCACCCTAACCACTCTCGGGAGAAAACACTAGCTTAAGGCAAAAGGCGTCGAGTCCACTCGGCACCTAACACTAAGGTAGGGAAGGCGTCGAGTCCACTCGACGCCCAAATGCTAAGCAAGAAATGGCGTCGAGTCCACTCGACGCCAAAAGACTTAACCGCAAAAGACAATGACGTTGAGTGAGTTCAGCTCACTCAATGCCAAAAGGCTTAGAGAAAAGTTTTCTGGATAGATGGCGTTGAGTGAGTTCAGCTCACTCAACGCCAAAAGACTTATAAAAATCTGACTGGACAATGGCGTTGAGTGAGTGCACCTCACTCATCGCCAAAAGCAGACGGCGTTGAGTGAGCACCACTCACTCAACGCCAAAAGACTTTGGCAAAACCATCTCTGGACAATGACGTTGAGTGAGTGCACCTCACTCAACGCTAGAAGCAGACGGCGTTGAGTGAGCTCCACTCACTCAACGCCCTTTCTCTGGACTATGGCGTTGAGTGAGTGGACCTCACTCAACGCCAAAGGCAGACGACGTTAAGTGAGCTCCACTCACTCAACACCAAAAGACTTAGCAAAACTTTCTGGGAAATGGCGTTGAGTGAGTGCACCTCACTCAATGCCAAAGGCAGACGACATTGAGTGAGCTCCACTCACTCAACACCAAAAGACTTAGAAAAAACCTCTAGCAAGATGGCGTTGAGTGAGTGCAGCTCACTCAATGCTAAAGGCCGACGACGTTGAGTGAGCTCCACTCACTCAACGCTTTTGGACTTAGCTTCCAGAGCAAACATCCAGGCGTTTAGTGAGCTCCACTCACTCAACGCTTTTGGACTTAGATGCAAAACCAAACCAGCTAAGCGTTGAGTGTGTCCACCACACTCAACGCTTTTGGGCTTAGCTTAAAATCCACTCAAAGCCTGCAACCCGAGAGCTTTTCCTTAGACTAAAAAAAATTCCTCCTACCCTTTCTACCCAGCTATAGCTATCACCCAAGCTAGAATAACTTAGTAAACTCCATTCCTACCTTTAGCCACTAGTTGGACACAAAATCAGCAACTAGGAGAGAGAAAATAGTGAAAACTTGGCAAAGTTTACAATGAATTGGCTCGGGATCAACTAGTAACAGCCCTAGCTTTTAGGAGAGTACACTAGCCTAATAACCAGGAAAAATATAAGCATACAAACGAAGAGCTTGGCAAGGGTAAGGAACACCACTTGCCTCAACCTTCCGGATAGCAACTGCTCTTCCAATCCAGCACAGCTAGGCCACAAACCGGCCACCAAACAACAACCTGAAGCTAAAACAGGGGGAAAACTTGAGAAATCTGATAGCCTCAAGCGTCTAAAACAGTCCTAGAGCATAGAAAACATACCTAGGATGGAATACCTAAGAGAGAGCAGCCCAAATCTGCCTATTCCCGAGGAAACCGAGCTTGAACTCTGCTAGAAATCACAGGCCAAAGCTCAAGATTTCTGCCCGAACCTTGCTGGAAGCTCACCGCCGCTCTTTTCGAGAAGAAGAAGAAGAATACAATAGAATAAGCTTTTCTTCTATCTTATCCAGCCACCAGTTAATAAAATATTGCCATTTATGCAATATTTTAAGCTCAGCCGCCCTATAATACTATTAAAATATTGGTCTTAGTTGGCTACAGCTTCTACCACCACTAGCTAAAACCGGCCCCTAATACTAAATAATAAAAACTGTATACTAACTAGCTAATAAAATAAATAAGCTATATAAAAGTATATATAAAAGCTATATATGATGTTGCCACTTATTCAAGCTTCATATAGATTAATTAGTACTCTTGCTTAACCAATTAACATGTCCAAACGACGCGAAAATTCCAACGATCTCGGAATTTAACGAAACTCACACCGTAGCTAAATATCCACGCTACGAATCTAGTGATGACGTCGAAATCATCATCCGACAAACAAAACTCGAGCTACCATTGCCCGAAGCCAAAACACAAGCATTCCCGAAGAGGCACCACCGAGTCACCAAAATAGACTCCGGCTTGCTAGGGAATCTTGCAAATAGGCTACAAAACAAGCCACTCGAAGGTCTAAAGAGCTAAGACCACGCTCTAACAACGGCAAAGGCCAAATATATGTCAACATAACGCCAATCCAAGATTAAATAATCACAGAAAAACCGGGAGCGTTACACCCTGACCAACGCCTTGACATCCATCCACTTTGAAAAATAATCAATCATGATCAGAAGGAACCTTCTCTGCCCGCTTGTCGGGGGAAAAAGCCCAACCAAATCCATCTCCCAGGTGGCGAAAGGTCATGGCGTCGTGATGCTTCGAAGCGTTTGGGTGGGCAAGAGTTGGAACGGGGCATATAGCTGATACTTTTGGCACCTCCTTGCAAACTCCGTCATATCCTTCCTCAGGGATGGAAAGAAGTACCCCTGCTTGACCACCCTTGCTTCCAAAGTTCTGCCTCCCGAGTGACTGCCACATTCACCAGAGTGTATTTCCTCCAAAATCTGTGGGATCTCCTCTTCTGCTACGCATCTCGCTAGGAGCCCTGACAACATCTTCCGATGTAACCCTCCTTCACGCATTAAGTAATATGCTGATTTATGCCTACAGCCTTTCACATCTCTGGTCCCTTCAGGAAGTTTACCAGTAGTTAAGAAAGCTACGAAGGGATCCACCCATGAGGGCCGTTGATCTACTTCTATCAACTCTCCTTCCTCGATCGCCGGGTGGAACAGCTCGGTCAAAGTTCCTCCACCCCGGGGTCCAAATTTAGCCAACCGATCGACTGCTGCACTGTCCTCCTTGGGGACATGCTGGATTGAGAATGTCTAGAACCCGCTAACAATCACCCTTACCTTGGACAAGTATTTCATGAGGGTAGGCTCCCTAGCCTCATACTCACTCCTGATCTGCGACGTCACTACCGAGTCCATGAACACTTCCACGTCATGTACCCTGAACTCTTTGGCCAGTCGCAACCCTGCTATGACGGCCTCGTATTCTGCCTGATTGTTGGTGATGGGGAAGTGCAAGATCATAGCCTATTCTATGGTGACTCCCTGAGGGCTTACTAGCACTACCCCTCACCCTAGAGATTGCTTCCCCGAGGCTCCGTCAACCAACGTCTTCCAAGCATCCCGTGGCGGTGGATTCTTACCTTCTACCTCAACGACGTAGTCGGCCAAGAAATCGGCCACCACTTGCGCCTTGATGGAGAGTCACGACACAAAAGTGATATCAAACTCACTCAGCTCGATGGACCACTTGGCCAACCGCCCCGAGTGCTCCACCCCTTCAAAAATCTTGTGTAGGGGTTGTCTGCCACTATCTTGATCGAATTGGCCTGAAAGTATGACCTAAGCTTCCCGACCGAGATGATCAAGGAGAAAGCCAACTTCTCCAAGATAGGGTAACGGAGTTCAGCCTTCTTCAAGATTCTACTGACGTAGTAGATGTGTAATTGCATCTTCCCTTCTTCCCTGACCAAAATAGAGCTTACGACCTCCGCCCCCAGTACGAGATACAAAGCTAGATCTTCCCCCTCCTTCGGGCTCTGAAGGAACGACGCTTGGAAGAGTTGTCCCTTCAATGCCTGGAAAGCCTCCTCGCATTCCTATGTCCACTCAAACTTCTGGTTCCCCCGCAGCACCTTGAAGAAAGGCGTGCATTTCTCCCCAGCCCGGGGGAGCTTACCCGTCAAGCGTTGAACCTCCTTAGTGTTACGTGGTGATTCCAAGTCCATTATGGCCTTTACCTTATCAGGGTTAAGCTCTACCCCTGCGGGGGTTAGAAGATGGCCAAAGAACTTTCCTCGACTTGCCCCAAAGACACACTTCAAGGGGTTTAGCCGCATCTTCTATTTCCACAAGGTGGCGAACGTTTCTTCCAAGTCAAGAAGATGAGAGTCCACCTACCTACTCTTCACCCTGAAGTCGTCAACATAGACCTTCAGATTTCTCCCCCTCTGATTTTGGAAAACCCAGTCCATCATACGCTGGTACGTAGCTCCTGTATTCTTTAGAACAAAGGGCATCATCTTATAGCTGAAGCATCCCTCCCTCATGATGAAGGAGATATCTTTGACATTGGGGGGGGGGGCACATTCGAATCTGGTTGTAACCTGAAAAAACATACAAAAAACTCATAATAGAAAAACTGACGGTTGAATCAACCATCGCGTCGATTCGAGGTAGGGGGTTGCAATCCTTAGGGCATGATTTATTCAAAAGCAAAAAAGTCTACACACATTCTTCACCTGCCATCTCCTTTTTTTATCATTACCACGTTGGATACTCAGCATGGATACTGGATCTCCAATATAAAACCTGCCTCAAGTAGCTTCTTTACCTCCTCACGAATGGGCTCCTCTAGCTTTGTGGCAATGGTCCTCACCTTCTGGAAGATGGGGCGTGTCTTGGGGTCAAGATTCATACGGTGGCATGCCACGTCCGCATCGATGCCCGACATATCTGTCGTGCTCCAAGCGAAGATGTCGATGTTCTTTTGGATGCACTCCCGCATCCTCTCCTGATCTTCAGGCTCAAGCGGCCGTTGATCCTCACCTGCTGTGCCTTCCCCTCCCTAGTGAAGACCTCCATCTCCACGACCTCCTTCGTCGGCTCCAACCGGGACTACTCCCCTCCAATCCTCGGCTCTCCACCTTGCTCGAGCTCTTCCTCTTCTCATGCTTCCTCAACCTCCATAACCTCTAGTTGACTTCCCTGCAACTCCGCTTCTCCGCCCCCTTGGGCCTCTACCCCTGCTTCACCTTCTCCATGCTCCTTCTCCACAGCTTTCTCCCCGACCTCCACTATGCTCACTCCCCCCTCCTCTGCAATCTCCTCTTGTGTTGCTAGCTCCTTCTCCAACTCCTCCTCCGCCATCTAAGATATGGTGATGACAACCATCACATAGTACTGTCTTGCCACCTTTGGATCTCCCCTGATTCGGATCTGGATTGCTCCACTACTGAACTTGATACATTGATGGAATGGGGAGGGGACACAATGAAAGGCGTTGATGAGGGAGCGCCTAAAGATGGCGTTATAGCTGCTCGGAGCGTCAACAATGACGAACCGACAGTTCCTTGACCCCCCAGCATTACTTGCAGTCCCACCCCTCCCTCAACTTCCTTCCTCTCCCCTCAGAACCCGAAAAGCGGTCCATCTAAGGCCAACACCCTCCGAGCCTCCACCTTCATCTCATCTAATGTCTTCTTGAAGATCATGTTCACAGAGCTCTCATTGTCCACCAGAATCCTGGAGACCATGAAGTTCTCTACGGCCGTCTGGATCACCAAGGCTTCACAGAATGAGTCTTCATAGTATGGCATGTCCTTCGACGAGAAGGTGATCTTTTTCTCCTAGGGGGAGTCAGGGAGGTCAAGGTGACTCTCCTCCTGTACATGGTTTGGAAGCTCCCCTTACGGGTGGCATCAATTCCCACTCCCCTGTGGATCACTCTGATCCCTCCTCAGGCTCCCACATCTGCCTGGTCCTCGCACCTATTCTCTCCTCCTCATGGCAGAACTTCTTTAATCCTTACGGGCGGCTGCTGCTATAATTGCCCCTGGCTTCCCTTATCTCCAGAAACTCTGGGCAGGTGGCCGTCACGTGACCCTCCACCTGATTAAATTCACAGAAAGGCAACCCACCCTGTCTTCTCTTCTCCTTCCTCCTCCCCTAGCTCCTCTTCTCTTTCCCCTTGCTCGGGCGATCGTCATAGCCTACTGCTGCTGAGGGAGAGGGGTCCTATGCCCCTGCCTACAAGTTGGTGTATTAAACCTTCCCTGACCGCAGAAGTTCTCCCAACCTTGGAATCCTCACCCCTGCCCTTGGAGGGGGGGGGACCTTCTTGAGGCCTCCAGGCCTATTGGTTGTTCGTCTCCCTGCGCCCCTAACCTTAGTTTTTTCCCTGGTGCCCCTAACCTCATTGCTCTTCTCTCCTCCTCTCCTCCTCTCCTCTCTTTGCTCTCTTTTCTCTCTCAGCTTCTCTTCTCTTGGCTCCTTCACATCCTCCTCCGCAAATTTTGCCAGCTTCCTAACGAACGACGGGTTGGCCGCCTCGATCTCTATCTCCTTCGCTGCCCTCTCCATCAGCTCTTCGAAAGAGAGGGGACACTCTTTTCATCTCCATGCTGAAGAACCTAGATCTCAATCCTAGGGTAAATGCGAGCATCAGCGTGTACTTCGGGACCTCCTGAAGTAGAAGGATCTCCTTCTGGAACCGATCGACATAGTGTCCCATCGTATCCTCCAGCTTCTGCTTGATGGCGAACAAGCTCTCCGCCCCTTATTTCTCTTCTTCAATATGGAGAACCTCAACAGCAACCCACGACACAGATATTCAAAGCAAAAGATGGAACTTGCGGGAAGTTAACAAAACCAGTCCCTAGCCTTCTCCTTCCAAGTGATAGCGAAGATCCTGCACTTGAAGGCGTCTGACATCTACTTGATGGAGACTTCATCCTCAAACCACTGAACCCGTCGAGGACCGGGGCAGAGACAATCAATTCACTGAAAGGGCTCCCACCCACAACCTTGCAAGTGGGCACATCCCACGATCTCAGCTCGCTAAACCCTGTCAGAACTGGCTTATTTAGGGAAGAGTTCCCGCTCGGCGATATCCCTCTCGGTACTCTCCACCAGAATCTCATTCCCGGGACGCTGTCCGGGAGCATTTTCTCCCAAAGAAGGGGCCACAACTACTGGAACCTAAGGCGTTTTCCAGTCGCTTCTCGCAGCGAAAGCCAAATGGATGGTATGCAAGACTTCCAGCCTAAAGTCTTCCAGCATCCCCGTCTTCACCCCACTCGCCGGAGGTGGAGAACCTCCCGAGCCTGCTCCCGCATCCTCATCAATAATCATGAGACTTAGCCTGAGATTTTCTTGTATCAACCACCTTCCACGCTCACCGCACTAGAAATGTTGGAACCAAAAACTGGCCCTCAACGAGAGTTCAAACCCTGGGGTGTAGCTAACACCTACTTCTCCCAAGCCCTTGAATTGAACTCTTGACGCAAACCAACTTCAATAAGTGGCGGTCTTGCATGAAGAGCTATCTTCTGGGTGAGGACCTTTGGGAGGTCATCGATGGAGACGACATGCAAGAAGTGGTTGCTTCTCTGGGAATGCTAATGCGGTGAAAGCTTGGAGGAGGACGAATGTGAATACTGATTTCACTCTAAAGTGGGCTATTTCACCAGAGCTGTTTGACCACATCATCAGATGTTGGTCAGCTATTGAAATATTGATGGCCTTGGATGACATGTTCAACAAGAAGAATATAGCTTGGTTATAGTTATTAATTGGAGAATGAGTTGGCAAAGACCACTCAAGGTGATCTATCTATATCATACTTCTTCTTGAAGATGAAGAACCTCCGCGCTGATATATTAGCATTGGACCTGGAAGAGCCTATATCAGAGGTAAAGCTGAAGAGGCATATCATCTGTGGGCCGCGGAAGGAGTATATTGCCTTTGTAACTTCTGTGCAGGGCTGGGCCAATCAACTATCTTTGCTCGAGCTAGAAAACCTGTTATCCTCGCAGGAGAGCTTGGCGAGGCAGATGAGTGGAGTTTCGATCTCAAGGGGAGATGACGAGGTTCTCTTCTCTGGCAAGAAGAATAGATGGGATAGGAAGAAGAAGTCACCTGATAGCATTGGTCCGTCTTCTTCATCGCAGCAGGAGAAGAGCATGGATCCTAAGCAAGATGACGAGAAGAAGAGAGAAGGACAAAAGTGTTACAGGTGGAATAAGCTTGGTCACATCAGGAAGGATTGCAAAGTCAATCTTCAGCCAAAGCATGTTGTAGGAAAGGGAGAGGTTGAATCCAGAGATGAGGAAGGAGGATGGGGGAGTGCGTTCATGACAGGTACTTGAGTCTATACACTTGCCTCTATCAACTATCAGGAGGACTAGGTCATAAACTCAGGGTGTGGTCATCACCTCACTAGGGACGAGTCAAAGATCTCTTCATTATAGGAGTATGAATGTAACGATGTTATTATTATGGTTGATGATATTGTGCATATTATAGAGAAGGAGGGGACGATTTCTTTAGGCAATGATCGGATGTCACTCACATTGAGGAGTATGCATCACATGTCAGGGATAAAGAAAAATCTCTTCTCGGTGACCAATACTGTAAACGCTGGGTATCATGTTCTGTTTGGCCCAATAAAAGTGAAGTTTCTCTCAAATGTGTCAGCTGTGAAAGCTGATATCACTTATATAGGAAGGAAGGTGAAGGTCTTGTTCGTGTTGGCGACAAGCTCCTATGTTGAGAAGATGAGAGCAAATGACAACGCTTCTATCTGGCATGAGAGACTGAGTCATGTTTGAATGGATAAGTTAAAAGCTATGACGGCGAGAGTACTAGTGCATGGTCTGCCTAATCTTTCATCGTTTGGTGATGGTCAAGTCTGTGCAGGATATTAGTATGAAAAAACTCATCGCCTTCCATTTGACAAATCACGGATCAGATGTAAAGCACCGTTAGAGTGCATCCACGGTGATCTGATAGGACCCACCATCACCCCCACTCTCGGCGGTAGCAAGTATATGCTGGTTCTGATTGATGACTTTTCTATGTATACTTAGTTATACTTTATGAAGGAGAAGTCAGAAGCATTCGGGAAGTTCGTGGAGTTCAAGGAGCTCGTGGAGGGCCGACTCGGTCTGCAGATCAAGAAGTTGAAAATTGACAATGGAGGAGAGTTTAACTCAAATAAGTTCTCAAACTTCTGTATAAAGCTTGGAATCCGAAGAGAACTTACTTGTGCGCATACTCCACAACAAAACAAAGTTGCGGAGTGGAAGATCCGTCATTTTATGGAGACCTGCAAGTGCTGACTTCACGCCAAAGACATTCTCAGGGCCTTCTGGGCAGAGGGAATGGCCTATGCAGCGGATGTCATCAACCAGATGCCCCTCAGTCCAAACAATATGAAGTCTCCACATGAGCTGATGTTCAAGGAGAAGCCCAATATGGAACATCTTCGGGTGTTCGGGTTTCCCTGTCACATGCATGTTTCAGACGCTCTCAGAATAAAGCTAGATGTGAAAACACGGAAGCTAATCTTCGTTGGCTATGATGAGAGGAAGAAGGGCTAGAAATGCATGGATCCAGAGACACAGAAGTTCGTTGTCTCCGGGGATGTGATGTTTGACGAATTGACGTCATACCAGGGTAGCTCATCTGTGGAGATACAAAAGAGCAGGTCTGACAGAGGGCAAGTTCAAGCTGCTCGGGATCTTCTGGTGGAGTTGTCTGTATCACCAGGTGCTCTGGTTTCATCTAGCTCTGGGGCGGAAGCTTCTTGATCTAGAAGCAGAGAGAGTAATGCTCCTGGTGTGCTCGAGAGGGGAGCTAGTTTAGAAGAAGCGGAGGAAGTGGTGGATCTGGGTTAAGCCATGCGGAGGTCCAAAAGGACCATTATTCCACCGGCTCGATATAAGGACGAGTACATGGTGAGTTTTTTCTCATGTTTCTTTGCACATCTCTTGGATGAGCGGGAGCCGTCATGCTTTGAAAATGTCACTAGCATTGAGGAGTGGAAAGATGCTATGGATGAGGAGATGACCGCCCTTTGGAAGAACAAGACTTGGGACCTTGTGCCAAAGGTCGAAGGTATCACTCTTGTGACATGCAAGTGAGTTTACAAGATTAAGAAGAAGGCTGACAACAACATCGAGCGGAACAAGGCTCACCTTGTAGCCCGAGAGTTCTCGCAGTAGTACGGGGAGGATTATGAAGATATGTTTAGTCCAGTGACCAAGATGACTTCAGTTCAGGTGGTGATTTCTTTGGCGGCTTGCCAAGGGTGGAGGATTTGACAAATTAACATAAAGAATGCTTTCCTTTACAACGAGATTGATTAGGACATCTTTATGGTATAGTCACCTTGTTATGTATTTGAAGAACATCCAGGACGCATCTGTAAACTGAAGAAGGCCCTCTATGGTCTGAAGCATGCGCTTCTGACGTGGTATGAGAAGATCGCAGAATACCTCTAGTTCTGCGGATAATTGACTTCAGACTCAGATTCAAGTTTGTTTGTTAAGAAGCGGTGGAGCTTTAGGTCTTAGTACTGTTGTATGTTGACGATATGATCGTCATCGAGAACTCGGAGGAATAGGTAGCAAGGCTCAGGGTTGAGTTTGTTATCAGGTTTGAGATGAAGGATCTTGGGGAGCTCCACGATTTCCTTGGACTCGAGGTTGAGAGGAAGAAGAGTGGCATGCTAGTTTCTCAGAAGGCATGCATAGAGATAATCATGAAGCTATTCAGCATGCGAGAAGAGAAGAACAGCTCTACTCCTTTGGAGGTCGGTCTAAAGCTTCAACGTGATGAGGGAAGGGTTCTTTCAGATCCTTTGGTATTCCGGGCTCTTGTGGGGAGTCTCATATATTTGACGATTACAAGATCGGATATTGCATATTGTGTGGGACGAGTAAGTCGATATATGACGGAGCCGCAGAAGCCTCATCTAGTGGCAGCTAAGAACATTCTGAAGTACGCGAAGTCTACCTTGGACATGATCCTTTTTTATGAGAGGGGCACAGGCTTCAAGCTGCATGGCTACACAGATGTTGATTATGGAAGAGATTTTGATGATCGTAAATCGACGTCGGGATATGTCTTCATGTGCAAAACGACAACTATCTCGTTGTGCAACAAGAAGCAGGATTCAGTGTCTGTCTCCACTACAAAAGCAGAGTATAAGGCTTCGACCTTGACAACTCAGAAAGCCATCTAACTTAAGTGATTAGTGGAGGACATCCAAGAAAAGGTGTTGGGTCATACTCTATTGTGCGGTGACAACAAGAGTACTCTCAAAATGGTCAATAATCCAGTTTATCACGCGCAGACCAAGCACATTGAGATCAAGCATCACTTTGTTCGGGAGAAGGTACTGGAGGAGTCTCTGTTGGTTGAGTATATGCAGAGTCAGGGTAACATCACAGATATCTTCACGAAGCCGTTGTCGAAGGGATCGTTTATTCAGTTATGGGGTTTGCTCGGGCTGGTTTCCACTTCTCACTTCAAGGGGGAGTATTAAAATTGTTGAAGTGGATGTGAAGTGGAGTGGGGCGGTCTGGTATGACAGACTACAAAGACCGTCAACGGTCTGGCGGGTAGAAGGCGGAAGTTAGCCAGAATTCGACTTCTTCTCTTCTCTCCCGCGGTCTAGTTCAACAAGCACCTTAGGAAGTAACCGGGTGGTTAGCATGTTTAACCACGACTGTTGCGGTTTGGATTGTGAGACCGCACAGTCCATTTGGAGCTTATCAAGTTCTCGAGCTCGTGAAGGAACGAGCGGTTAGCACGGTCTACGGAGATTAACCGATCAGTTCGCTGGGGCCTATTCACGCGGTTTGTGCCAGAGTTCGCTGGTTGTGTGGACTTGGTCATGATGTTATGACAAGTACGGTTTGTTGCCTAGCTCGCCGAGGCCACCCGGTTACACGGTTTGCTTCTGGTGTTCGCGGAGATCGACAGTTTGACTAGACATACATACGACTTTAGTCGCGGGTTACAGTAAGTGTGGACTGGAAGCGAAGACCGTAGAACAACGCGGTCTGGTGACTGAGTCCGGCAGTTCGTCGTAGGTGTGATAATGGATCAGGACTCGTGGCTGGATTGCTAAGTCAACGCGGACTGGTGTTGTTGTCTGCTCGGTTTGGCGGACTGACTGCTCTTTCTTTCTGTGCGGATAGATGGTTATTGCACGCAGACTGATGTTGGTATCCACATTTGTGCGGATACATGGTGATAGCTGCAGGATGACAGACGATTATCCTATCGCTATGGGGGGTGATGACACTCCTCTTGCCACCTATAAATAGGGGTCCCCGGCTTGTTATATAACAACAAGAACAATGAGAACTTAGCTCGCACTTTGATCCTACGGTTATGGTTTTCCAACCAGCGCGACTAAGTGAAGTTGACTTGTCTGTGTAGGTTGTGTGGCTAGCACTGGGCGACTAGGCAATTAGTCTGGCAGCTCGGTGTGGAAGAGTTCGCGATTACAGTTAGCGGTATACAGCAGGTCGCGGTCTCAGCGGCCTGAAGTCACTTCCCCCGGGTTGTGGTTAGTTGAGCAGTTCGCCCGGTCTATCAGCGGGTTCTGTTCAGTTCATTAGCATTCAATAAAGCTAGTCTGCGCGGCTTGTTGCAGTTGGCGACTTGGCGGTTTTTAGCGGGTAGGGTCTGCGACTTGTGCGGTCTGTGCGGTTTCAGTCTTCAGACCGCACGATTTCTTCTTGTTTGTAATTCTTTCTGCTTCCATCGGTTATATTGCGAAATCATGTCTCGCAATGTATGTCTTGTCTTGTAAAAAAGTTATTGATAATTCCAAGTTTTTGATACTTTTGTGCTTCTACAGCTGCTGATTTCTACTTAACTTGATTTTAGTTGAGTGTTCCCGCGACCTCTTTCTGAACTTCCTAATTTTTTTTTACATATTTACCATAAAAATGTATTAAAAAATCATTTTATTTAGCAATTAACCTACAACCCTGCACGTGAATCTACCTTGTCTGCCTCTCTCTAGTAATTTGTTATGTTTTTTAAATATTTTTTTATTTGCATTGTTTTTTTTTGTAGAAAATATAGGTCATTGTTATTAGCACCTTAGTTTTTGCTAGTCCTATCACATTTTCTCATAATTTTTTGTCTTCTGAAAAAACGTCTTGTATATGAATTTTTAGGAAAAGTATTCAACACGAAAGTTGTAGATCTCGACGAGATCTACAACTTTCGTGTTGAACATTTTTCCAAAAAATGCATGTACAAGATGTATTTCTAAAAGCCGTAAAATCTGAGCGTATTTCCAATGTACGCCTTGTACATGCATTTTTAGGAAAAGTGTTCAACAAAACAGTTGTAGATCTCGTCGAGATCTACAACTTTCGTGTTGAACACTTTTCATAAAAATACATGTACATGACGTATTTCCTAAAGACACGAAAAATTAGGAAAAAATGCGGTACAACTAGCCAAAACTGTGGCGCTAATAACAATCACCAAAATATATCACCCATATATTATTTTTTAAGCATTAAGCTTAAATTTATTTTTTTAAAAAATTAACACACATGCATACTAGAGACCGCTAATCAGCTAATGTATATATAAAGAAAGCTATTAAATTAAACATCCCATTTTAAGAGAACTGATTTTTTAAATCATATTTTGACCCTGTTTTTTCACTACCATCGTATTTTAATCCTAAATAACTTCATTAATTATTATTTTTTAGGGGACCACCCGTATCAATATTTATTTACATATTTTTTAAACATTATTATCTCTGAATCAGAGTAACCACATGGGGCCCACCAACAGGCCATTTATGGACTATTATGTGGCATTGACTTGGCAAGGTTGTGTTTAGATTTCGTGTCTGCTTTCTGAATGACAGGGTAAAGTGGTAAACACGTAAATTTTGTGAGTATTATTTAGCGTGCAGAAATATTAAATATTTCTGTTACTATTCACCATGTGATTTCTAAGTAAAATAAAAGTGTTGTTAAGGGCAGCTCATATTTCGCTATTGGCTGCCCACAATTAAAGAAAACATTATTTGTACAAATTTCACATATTATGTTATCTGCTTCGGCACTATAGAAAGTTAATCATCCATTAGATCTCGGCTCCGTTTGGGAGGACTTATTTTCACCGGTCAAACGGTTACGATCACATGAATTGGACATTAATTAAAGTCTGGTTCATGCGGTCGTAACCGCTTAACCGGTGAAAATAAGTCCCCCCAAACGGAGCCCTCATCTCCATAACCTCGAAGCGGCCCGTACGCCTTCTATACACCAACTCTTCTTATAAGTAGCCTACATATCAGACCATCAACACGAGTTACCATATCTTGAAGGTGGCACATATTTAGCAAACAGTTCGAGACTCTAGAATGTCATATAGAAAATGAGTCATTATGTCGCCGGCGGTGAGGAGTGGCTCATCGTCGCCGGGTGAATGGAGGTCGGAGGAGAGGTGGGGATCATCTTCTTGGAGCATTCATGAGTGAGTTAGGACACGAGAAGGAGCGTCGCCGGTGGTGGAGGGCTCGTCGCCGACGGAGAGGAACGGCTCGTCGTCTCCGGGTGAATGGAGGTTTGCAAAGAGGAGTGGCTTGTGGTTCTGGAGTGTTCGTCTTAGTAATCAAACACTGTTAGAAAGAAAAGGCTTACAGCATAATCTCTCTCAGAATAGTAATAAACTTCTTGATTATCATTACAATGAAAAAGAGAATAACTCTCCTTTAAATAGAGAGAGGACCCCACAATGGTCAAAAATAGAAAAGAGAAAAAAGGAAAGAAATAAAAAAAATAAAAACATTAATAGCCCCCCTCAAGTTGGACTATGAATACTTCGTAGGCCAAACTTGGAAAATAGAGCATGCCAAGAAGAGGAATGCAAAGCCTTCGTGAAGAAATCGGCAAGTTGAGCTGTAGAAGAAAAAGACAGTAGACGAATAAGGTCCTGTGAAATCTTTTCCCGTACAACATGACAATCCAAATCGATGTGCTTAGTTCTTTCATGAAAAGTTGGATTGTGCGCTAGATAAATTGTTGATTGGCTGTCGCAGTAAATATTTGCGGGTGCGACAGAAGTAACGTTCAAATCCATCAATAGATAGTGAATCCACTGAATTTCACAAGTGAGAGAAACAAGAGCTCTGTATTCAGCTTCGCATGAAGAGCGTGAGACAGTAGGTTGTTTCTTGGATTTCCAGGAAACTAGAGAAGATCCAATGAAAACACAATATCCTGTAACAGAACGTCTAGAATCAATACAACACGCCCAGTCGGAATCTGCAAAACCTGATATTTTTAGTTCAGATGAACATGGAAAGAACAAGCCAGCTGCAGGTGCCCCTTTAAGATATCTGAGAACTTTAATTGCAGCTGCGTAATGGGCTTGCATAGGCTTAGAAATGAATTGACTAAGTTGTTGAACAACAAAGCAAATTTCAGGACGTGTTGTAGTAAGATATAAAAGTTTTCCAATGATCCTGCGGTATGAGGATGAATCTGGGTAAGGGTCTCCTTGAACGACTTGGAGTTTAATAGACGGATCCATAGGAGTAGAGGATGATTTTGCTGCAAGTAAGCCGCTGTCAGCTAGCATTTCTAAAACGTACTTTCGCTGATTAATAATGATTTCTTCCGTTGACCTGAAAATTTCCAGTCCCAGGAAATATCTTAAATTGCCTAAATCCTTGATTTTGAATTGTTGGTGTAGAAAAGTTTTGACACTTTGAAACTCTATTTTACAATTTTCAGCTATTATGTCATCGACATAAACTAATATAGCTGTGAAAGTAGAATCAGTGGTCTTTAGAAAGAGAGAATGATCCGCCATCGATTGACGATATCCTAGTGTTGTTAAAGCAATAGACAGCTTGGAGTACCAATTTTTACTGGCTTGCTTTAGCCCATAAAGAGACTTCAGCAGTTTACAAGCCGCATTTGGTATTGTAGATGAATATCCTGGTGGTAGGTTCATATAGACTTCCTCATGAAAATCACCATGTATAAATGCATTATTAACATCCAATTGTTCCAAAAACCATCCCTTAATAGCAGCGATAGAGAGTAACACTCAGATAGTGGTCATTTTGGCAACTGGAGAGTAAGTTTCAAAATAATCAACTCCTTCCATTTGATTAAAACTTTTTGCAACTAAACGAGCTTTATGTCGCTCAATAGAACCATCAGATAGGTATTTTGTTTTGTAAACCCATTTGCACCATATGGATTTCTTGCCCACTGGGAGGGAAACAACCGTCCATGTTTTGTTTTGTTCAAGAGCAGAGATTTCTGTGGCCATGGCTTTGTTCCAACAGTCTAATTTTGAAGCTTGAGAATATGTTGTGGGATCAGTTGTCGGGCAAATGTTTAGACAAAATTTTTTGTATTGTGGTGAGCAACGATCCTAAGTAAGAACTGATGATAAAGCATAGGCATGTTTGTTAACGTGATTGGAAGATTTGCTCACAAGGCTACAGTGATAGTTCTGGAGATATTTGGGTTTTTGGTGTAATCGACTAGATCGTCGAATTGGTAAAATTTCAGAAGAAGTAAGAATAGGAACAGGAGTAGTGGGCGATGACATTGGGAGTAAATAAGTATTAATAGGAGAATTTAGATCTGTATGATGTTCTGAAATCAAAACATCCTTGGGATCAAGTTAACTAGGAGGTTCTTCAGTTGTGGTGTAACTGGGAAGAGGTGTGTCTTTGGAAGGGAACAAAGAAGTCCTCAGAATTTGTGAATCTGTATTAAATGAGAAGGGGAAGGTTGCTTCATAAAAGATGATGTTGCGAGATAGAAAGGTTTCTTTGGAAATAAGGTCATAAAGAAGGTATCCTTTAGTGCCACCTTTATATCCAAGAAACACAGTTTTACGTGCTCTGGGAGAGAACTTGTGTCGATTTGCTGAAAAAGTGTTGGCATAAGCTAAGCAACCAAATACTCTAAGATGTTCATAAGAAGGTGGAGATCTGTAAAGCAGCTCAAAAGGTGTACGATTTTGGAGTAATGGCGTGGGAATTCTGTTTATTATGTCTATGGCATGGGTGACAGCATAACACCAAAGTTGGTGAGGGAGTTTGGCTTGAAAACAAAGAGCTCGAGCAACATTCATGATATGTTGGTGTTTCTGTTCAACAATGCTGTTTTGTTGAGGTGTCTCTACACATGTAGTTTGGTGTATAATTCCTTTGTTTTGATAAAACTCATGCATAGCAAATTCCCAACCATTATCAAACCTTATGATTTTAAGTTTGGTAGAAAATTGAGTTTCAGTAAAGGCAATGAAATCCTTAATGTGTTGTCTGGTTTCACCCTTTGTCTTCATTAAAATTAACCAGGTGAATCGAGAAAAATCATCCACAATGGTCAAAAAATATCAATGTCCATGAATGAAAGATGTAGAATAGGGTCCCCATATATCAACATGGATCAATTCAAAAATCTTACCAGAAACTCAAGTGCTAGAAAAGAATGACAATTTTTTTGTCTAGCATAATGATAAGTATCATAAGGAGGAGAACTAAAATTGGAAACTGAAGACAAATGTTTAGACAAATGTTTAAAAGTAGATAATGAAATATGACCAAATCTGTTGTGCCAGATTTAAGGGGATAGAGTAGCCACTGAATTACTAAAACTGTAGGTAATATGAGCTGTTTGCGATTGCAGAATGAAGAGACCACATTGTTGCTTAGCTGAAACAATCATCTTGTTGGTGGGAATCTGTTTGATATAACAGAAATTGGTGTGAAAAACCAGAAAACATGGAAGTGTCTGCATGAGTTTAGTAGCAGAAATTAAATTAACATTGAACCGAGGTGCATATAGGACATTTGAAAGTATGAGAGATGGGGTGAGAATGACATTTCCAGAAATAGTGGCTGTAATATGTGAACCTCCCTCTGATACCATCTTAGTAATCAAACACCGTTAGAAAGGAAAGGCTTACAACAGAATCTCTCTTAGAATAGTAATAAACTTCTTGATTATCATTACAATGGAAAAGAGAATAACTCTCCTTTAAATAGAGAGAGGACCGCACAATGGTTAAAAATAGAAAAGATAAAAAAGAAAAGAAATAAAAAAAATAAAAACATTAATAGTTCGTGTGAGAGTCAGGGCGCAGGAAATTTTGCGTGACTTTGGGCTGCCGATCGGTTGAGAAGATATTTTATGGTTCAGTTTTTCTGGGGGAAATAAAGGAATTGATTTTAACAACTGTCCAAAAAAGAGTGAATTGTTAAAGACACGTTAATTTTGGCTAATCACATCGATTTGTTAAAGATACCTTATTTTTTCACATTTTATTAAAGACATTCATAATTATTAATTGCACCCAAATATTTTCGGAATTGTTATTGGTACCCCATAAATGAATATTTGCAACTTATTGATATTTGTACCAAAATAGGATATTTGTACTTATACATGATAATTTTACCCATACATGATAATCTTAAGAACAATTTTTTTTCTCATAACTATATACACGTGTTGTGAAGCAATCAGGCAATTGTTTGGAGGGCTGGAAGGGAGAAAAAGGATGCTGGACTACAGGGTTGAGGGCGTGGGTAGCTGGATCTGTGGATATATTGAGGGATCTGAACGTGGGGGGCTCTCGATAGTGGAGCGCGCGGATTGCTTAAAGGGGTGGATCAGGGTTGTTTGGAGGGAAGAAAAAGGGGGCAGGCGGCTGTCGGGGAGAAAAGGGTCTGGCGGAGGTCTGGAAGAAGGATACAGTGTGGCTAGCGAAAACCTGGAGGAGAAAATTAGCCACCAGAGGGTTTGTTGTCGTCTGGAGGCGAGGGAGGAAAGAAACGTCGGCAAGCGAATGACTGCGAGAGTCTGCGAGCGAAGAAGGGCGAGAGTTCCGCTGCGAGATCAGGTATAGGGCTTGAGAGAAACGAATGGCTTTTGGGTACAAATATTCGCTTGATTTTATTAAAAAAAGAGACCAAAATTTCTAATATTATGAGTGTAAATATTCATTTATGAGGTAACAATAACAATTCCTTTTTAAAAATACTTTAATACCATTCCATTGGCTTTCCTTGCCCTCTTTCACTGATTTTCCCTTCTCCATATTGTCCAATCTTCGAGTAATAACATTTATCCTTTATATGACTATAGATAGCTTCCACACGTATGTCATTTCTGCTAATGATTCATTATCAATGCATACATTTTCTTATTTATTTATTGTATATTTTCTTAAACAACATATTTTTACCCGTCTTAGCGTTATTTACGGTGACACTTACATGTTGAACAAGCCTAGATCTAAAGTACACGCACTGTCATTTGATTATGATTTTAGTTTTTGTTTGAGAAACTTCATTGATTTCTTACTGCTTTTTATATGAATTTATTACTTCTTCATTGCATCCTGCTGATGACAGATGAAATTTGACAAGAACAGAAAGATTTGTTCTTACCAATCCAGATTCAATGCTAAATTGAAATTAGCAACAACATTCATGCAAACTTTAAAAACAGAACAATGTTTCTTATTACCTACAAAGAAGCAAAGATCGCTTCTTATAAATAGGGACCATTATGTGGGACCCAAACAAAACAGAAACAGAAAACAAAAAAATGATTAAAGTCAATTACAATCAAGAGAATAAAAGTTAAGTAATAAAATGTAATATCCTCCCTCAAGTTGGGTTGTGAATATTCAGAAGACAACTTAGAAAGCAAAGCACGATAGGATGAAGGATGCAAAGCCTTTGTAAAAAAATCAGCAAGTTGAGCCGAAGAAGAAACTAAAAGTAAGTGAATGAGACCATGCAAAATCTTTTCTCTCACAACATGACAATCCAATTCAATATGCTTAGTCCTTTTTATGAAAAGTTGGATTATGAGCTAAATAGATTGCAGAATTACTAACACATTAAATATTTGCAGGAACTGAAGAAACTACATTCAAATCAGTTAAAAGAAAATGAAGTCATTGAATTTCACAAACAAGGGAGACAAGAGCTCTGTATTCAGCTTCACATGAGGATCGTGAAACAATGGACTGTTTCTTGGATTTTCAGAAAACAAGAGAGGTTCCAATAAAAACACAATAACATGTAACCGATCGTCGAGAATCAATGCAACTGTCGCAATCTGAATCAGCAAATCCTGATATTTTGAGGTCAGATGCATTAGAAAAGAACAAGCCAATAGCTGGCGCACCTTTCAGATATCGTAAAATTCTGATTGCAACATTATAATGGACTTGCATTGGATTGGAAACGAATTGACTAAGTTGTTGGATGGCAAAACAAATATCAGGATGTGTGGTAGTGAAGTACAATAGTTTCCCAACGAGTCTCCTATATGAAGAAGGGTCAGTGTAAAGAACTCGATTGCTACGAACAACGACTTTCTACTATGTACCTCATCATATGACTTGGCACATCGTCATTTGCAACATTATCAAATATGAAATAATGTGCTATGATCACTAATATTAGATTAACTCATACAACGACTTTCTATTCCCAGTTGAATAATTCTCAAATCGGCTTACAATGAGAAAGATGTTAAGTCATCAGGTGTGGAATGACTAGCACCTAACCATCTTGGGCTTTCATCAAAAAATTATTTGGGATTTTCAGTCTGTTATTAGATGCTTGAATGTTGCAACTATAGGTTCTCGCTATGAAAACATAAACATAGGAGGAAGTTTCATATTTCAATGAACTTTAATCTCATCACCCCCGATGTTTTTATTGTGAGAACTCTATTTAAGCCATTTGTCAAGGCGTCTGCAACATTATCTTTTGACATCACATCAACGAGGTTCACAATCCCTTGACTCGTAAGGGAGGTCAACCAGACTTGTTTCATCCTGAGTTGCCTTCTTTTGCTGTTGAACAAAGTGTTCGTAGCAATCGTTTTCGTAGCCTGATTATCGCAGTAAACTGCAACAAGTAAACCACTATCTTCAAGAAATTCTAAAACATACTTACGCTGATTAACCATTATGCCTTTTACTGATCTGGATATTTCCAAAACCAAAAAAATGCAATGTACCCAGATCTTTAATCTTGAATTATTGATGAAGAGATTTCTTAACAATTTCAATCTCTGAATGAAAATTTTCGGTTAGAATTATGTCATCAACATAAACTAATATAGCGGTGATCTTAGAATCAGTAGATTTCAGGAAGAGAGGATGGTCAACTAAAGATTGTTGATAACTAAGCAATGTTAAGGCTGTAGAAAGCTTGTTTAAGCCCATATATGGACTTCAATAATCTACAAACAGTGTTGGAAATAGTAGAGGAATATCTCGGGGGCAAGTCCATGAAAACTTCTTCATGAAGGCCTTCATGTATAAATGCATTATTAACATCAAGTAGTTCTAAGAACCATCCTTTATTTGCAGCAATGGTGAGTAGCACCCGGATAGTGGTTATTTTTGCCACTAGTGAATATGTGTCAAAGTAATCAACGTATTCCATTTGGTTAAATCCTTTGGCTATGAGGTGAGCTTTGCATCGCTCGATAGAGCTGTCAGCTTGGAATTTTATTTTGTAGAATCCTTTACAACCAATGGATTTCTTGCCATTCACCTGACAAGTCTGATTTTGCTCTAAAGCAAAATTTTCAGTTTCCATGGCCTTTTTCCAACAATCGAGTTTCCAGGCTTGTGTGTAAGTTGTTGGATCAGTTGTGGTACAAATTCATAGGAGTGATCCCGATTTCACTCCCAGTAGGTTCTAAAAATTGATCGATGTCGGTCTCATAATCATCATAATAAGGGGGACCCGAGAACTCAAGGGTCTCGGTGGTGAGTTGAACCTCCTCACCTAATGATGAAGTGTAAACCTCCTCATCAGAAAGGATATCCTCTTCATCCCACCGTGATGCGTCATCATGTTCCAAAGAATCATTCCCTCCATCGGAGAGATCAATATCTTTGTCCCACTTTGGCACAACCTCGGGTTCTGGATCCTCACCCTGCGCAAAATTTTCGACTGGATCGATAAACATAGGTGTAGAAATGTTTTGTAAAGAAGATTGAGAAACATCATTAATATTTAATTCATAAAATGTATGTTCATGTTCTTTTGCGGGTGGATCAAAACTAGGTGATGATTGTGGATGGAGAGGTGATGCATCAATATTAATATATGGACTCACAATTATAAGGGACTTATCCACAATAGTCTCACGCAAAAATGGTGGTACTACAACAGTAGATATGGTCTGGATGCCCAATTCATAATTTTTCTCCCTCTCTCTTTTATAAGCGACGCAATCCTTCAAAGCGCGATCCAAACTATGACAAAATAAACACTTCCTAACATTACTACTGGACAACCAAGGAGTCGGGTCATAAGGTCGAGGAACCATTTGACGCGGGGACATAAAATTATAATGATTTGTCGCACAATATTGGGGACGTAAATATTCTTTATGTTTTTCGAGCCATGAATGATATCCAACAGTCTCCATGTAACACGCATCAGTAGTATGACTAAACGAACCACACCACTCGCATCTCACATGTGTATACATTTTATTTTGAACAGATGCGGTTAAAATAAAATTAAATCTTCTTTGTAAAACGCACTACACACGAAAATTATTTTAGACACGGATTATCTGCTTAATAAACCTTTAAAATAGATAAAAATAAAATAAAACACACAAAAATATTTAAAACTTTAAAAATAAGGGCATGTACTAGACAATATTACAAATAAACATACCAAATAAAGTAGAAACTTGAGCTATAAATACTTCGGGTTCACTAATATTGCCAAAAACTTGATACGCCCGAAATAGATGTATAAAATAACGCAAGTGCACGTGCCGGATTAAGTAATAAAATGATGAATCAAGATCGTTCTCACGAGGAAGTGATTAATCTAGTGCTCGTAATTACTAGCTCTACCCGTTCTTTAAATCCAAGTGAAATAAGTCGAAAGAGATAATTTTTATAAGCTAATAATGATTTCTAACTAAGATTTAAACTAATTAGACTACTTGAAAGCTTTGAAAAATACTTTTATAAATTGACGGAATTAGTCTTGTATTCAGATTTTCTATGTGCATCTATATGGTGCGTAGAAATAATATTAGTTAAGAGTGTTTGAATGAATTATCATGCAAAGATTTTTATAGAAGAAATCTTCATCTCTCGAATCTCAGAAATTCCAACGTTCTAAATTCTCCTAGTTATCTCTAACTTAGGAAGAATGAAGAATATTGCTTAACATAAAAATCGGATCGCTAGCAAAAGGAGGGAATCTCTTCCTCACCTCTAAACTACGGTGAACTAGTGAGCGTTTGCACTTCTCCTCTCTCGAATCTCGAAGTATAACGCAAAAGTGGAGATCTTTGGTTAAACGTTTTACACCACTCGTCTCTCGATTCTTGTGGTGTAATAAAATAACTTTCAACCTTATATTACGTCACTCATCTCTCGATTCTCGCAACGCAACACAAGATGAAGATCAAAGCCAAAAATCTCATAAATAAATTCAAAAGTTCACAAGAGGACAAATCATCAAATAAATCTCAACAACAAGAGACATACACCATAAATACACACAAAGTACTCTCCTTATACAAGACTAAGAGAATTTAGTTCATAACCGCGAAAGAACACCACAAAATAAGAAAGATCTTACAGCGCATGATGGAAAGGATTCAAAATAGTACAGGAAATTGCTCTCCAAGTCGGCCCCAAGTAGTCCTACTCCAAGATCCGATTCTCCCTAGTTCTTCTTCTCCAAAGCAATATCCAAGATGATGCTCTAAGATTCTCTTCTTTAATGATTCTTCTATATCTCCATATGGTATGAGATTATACTCTTAAAAACGTGCAGCCCTTTACCAAAAGTTGCCTCTTTTCAATTTTCATTTTGCCGTAAAATTCGAATTTCAAATTCAAAATCCGTCCAGCAGTTGTTGCAACAACTTTTTCAGGTTATTGCAACAACCTGCACAGGCCAAAAACAATTCCAGTTTTGCTTCTCCGGATCGATTTCTTCAGCATTTCTAGCAAGAAAACAAAGGAAAATTAGACATATTAACCACAAATAAAATAAATATGAATTTACTCATATTTTTACTTATTTAATTCATTTGTTTCTCAATACGATGAATATTAAATCAAAATAAAGCACTAGATAACTTCTTTTTGAGAAGTTATCACAAATGTTCAAACAAAAATTTTTGCATGATGCGGAGCAATGATCATAAGAAATGACAGAAGATAAAGATTAAGTAGAACTTTTAGTTGTGGAGATATGATTGGAAGTGTTGGTCAGAAGACTACAATGATAATCTTGGAGATAACATGGTTTCAGACACAATCGATTAGAGCATCGAAATTGTTTATTTGTTTATTTTCAGGAGAATTGGTGGATGATGTAGACAACAAAGGATGTGCAGTATGGGGAGGCAATTATGCATTCTATCTAAAACAGTAACATCCATAAAAGTCAAATCAACCTGAGTATAATAAGTAGGAAGAGGAATTTTATCTGAAAAAGGCAAATAGCTCTGTTGAACTGGGGATGATTGCTCTGTTGAAAAAGGAAAAATAGTTTTATAGAAGATACCATTACGGGATAGAAAGGTTTCTTAATTTGGAAGTAATGTCATAAAGAAGGTATCTTTTAGTACCTCCTTTATATCCTAGAAAAATAGTTTTACAGGCTCTTGGAGAGAATTTGTGTCGATGTGTCGTGAGAGTGCTAGCATAAGCTAAGCAACCACAAAATCTAAGATGCTCATAAGAAGGTATGGATTTGTAAAGTAATTCAAATGGTGTTCGATTTTGAAGCAAGAGTGCGGGGAGTCTGTTTATGAGGTGTGTGGAATGGGTGATAGTATAACTGTAGATGAAGTTTGGCTTGAATTGAAAGTGCTCGGGCCACATTCAAGATGTGTTGGTGTTTGCGTTCAACAATACCATTTTGTTGAGGAGTTTCAACATGGGTTGTTTGATGTATAATCCCATTGTGTTGATAAAATTCATGCATAGAAAACTCCAAACCATTATCACTTCTAATAGTTTTAAGTTGAGAATTAAATTGGATTTCTATGAAAGCAATGAAATCTTTCAAATGTTGTCGTGTTTGATTCTTAGCTTTCATCAGTATCAACCAAGTGAAATGGGAAAAATCATCAACAATGCTTAAGAAATGCCGATGACTATGAATTGAAGAAGTAGGAGAAACTGAATTACTAGAATTTATATGAGAAACTGAATTACTAGAATTATGTGGTAGTTTTTTTTTGTTTAACATAATGACATATCACAAGGAAAAACAGAAAGGTGATTAATGACAAATGTTTAGATAAAAGTTTGGTAAAAGAAACATGCCCAAATATATTATGCCAAATCTCAAGAAAAATGATATCAGTTGAACTCTGGGCTTGATAGGTGGTCAAAGCTGTTGAAGATGTAAGAATGAAGTGGCCCTCTTGTTGTTTAGCTGAATCAATCGTCCTGTTGGTAAAAATCTGCTTGATAGAACAAGAAGTATTGTGAAAGACAAGAAAACATTGAAGTGTTTGCACAGGTTTTGTCACTGAAATCAAGTTGGCATGAACACATGGAACATAAAAATCATTCAAAAGAGCAAGAGAAGGAGAGAGTGAAACATGGCTAGACATATATTGTGGTTTTAGAACTGTCAGGCATAATGATTGAAATAGAATGAATATAATGGTAATTCAAAAAATTTAGAAGATTAATTGTAATGTGGTCAGTTGCTCCTGTATCAACAAGCCATTAAGGGTTTATTTGGTTAAGCGTTTTCTACCCGTTCCGTTTTGTCCAAACGCTGAAGCCGGTCAGTTTCCATTTGTTTTTCCGCCAGATTTTCCAGCCGCCGGCGTTTGCGAGCAGGAGAAAAAGCCGCGGATCCAAACCCTTCCCTAGAGCTCCGTTTATTGCGTTTGAAGGAGGAGAAGGCGCGCGTTCCGCCTCCGCCAAGCTCCAGATGCCACGGCGATATCTCCTCCCCCGCTAAGCTCTAGATGTCACGGCTCCGCCGCCTCCTCCTCCGCCAAGCTCCAGAGGAGGCGGCTCTGTCTCCTCCTCCTCCGCCAAGCTCCATATCTCACGACTCCGCCTCCTCCTCCTCCTTCGCCAAGCTCCAGATCTCACGGCTCCGCCTCCTCCTCCTCCGCCCTACTCTAATACTCCAGATCACCGCCACCAGAGGTGGAGGAGTTGAGACCGGCTCGGCCTCCTCCTCCGCCTCCGCCAAACTCTACTACTCCATTGGCAGAGGCAGTCAATCGGCAGGATAGATCGACAGGCTGGCCGATTGGTAGGGTTGATTAGCAGGATCAATTGGCAATGAAACCAACTACATGGGTTGAAGGAGGCGGAGGAGGCGGAGGAGGCGGAGGAGGCAGAGCTGTGAAACAGTAACATTAAAAACTATAAAGTATATAGTTTATTATTAATAAACAGTATTATATTAATATATATATATATATATGAAAAATAGAATATATATATATATAATTGAAAACATAATTATAAATAATAAAGTTAATTAATAAAAATAATAAAAAAATATAAATATTATTTTCAACAATTTATTTTAAAAATTGCGTAAACGCCACCGCTGTTTCGCCAAATGGTTCTCTGTTCTGAACAGTTCTGCAAACACAGACTATCCAAACAGATCTTCATTTCCAGCATCCAGTTTCCAACAGCTCCCTTTACAAACCTGCCTTTACAACAGCTCCTTTTACAACCGCCACCGCTAAACCAAATGAAGCCTAAGAGCTATGACTACATGGAGGAGATGAGCCAGAATGCAGAGGATTGTCATGAATGATATTGGAGACTGCAGTGCTAGAAGTGGTTTGAATTTGATTGTTGGAACAGACTTTGTCCAAGGAACTAACTTTGTTTTGTTGTAAAAGAGCAAGTATATTGTGATACTGCTCCGGAGTGAATGAATTGTTTAAAACAGAATCAGGCAGGGTGAGACTAGTAGACAAATTGTTGATGCTCTTTTCAATTTTGATTTTGTATCCTGGAGTAAAATCATGTAAAGAGTAGCATGAGTCAATGATGTGATCTGTTTTACCATAGTGAGTGTAAAGCCATTGTCCTCGTCCAGAAGCAAAATAATTCTTATTTCGACGACCATGTCCTCGAGCAGAATTGAATTTAGGATTCCAATTAGAAGTCGTAGAACCTTTATCAATATTTCCAGCAAAGGTAGGCACATTTGTCGGAGAAGGAGAGAGAACCAGATGGAATTGTCGCTCTTGTTGTAAAATGAGGGAGAAAGCTTTATTGACCTTCGACAAAGGATCAAGAAGCATAATCTGAGACCTAATAGAAGAATATCTTTTATTGAGTCCATTCAGAAATTAGATCAAATAATCTTGGTCTTTATACGTGCGAATCCGTTGAACAACACCACAAGAACAGGGTATGGAACATTGATAGGAGGGCAAAAGTTTAAACATCTCCAATTCATCCCATAAACCCTTTAATTTGGTAAAATACTCAGAAACGGAAGAATCGCCTTGCTGAAGATGATACAGATCTTCTTGAAGGTCTGAAATGTGAAAAATATCTCCTTGTGAAAAGCGGTCTT
Source organism: Platanthera zijinensis (assembly GCA_039513925.1). NCBI lineage: Eukaryota > Viridiplantae > Streptophyta > Magnoliopsida > Asparagales > Orchidaceae > Platanthera > Platanthera zijinensis. Next base: position 245,963,540 of record CM077080.1, on the reverse strand, counting down.
TAAGATCTTTCCAAAATTCAAGCGATCCAGAGAATGGATTGTAAAATGCAATCAATGATAGATTTGTGTAGCCAAGATAGAACCATGGTGTTACAACGTTCTCACGAAGAATAAAGAGAATCTGTGGGAAGAAGCGGTTGAATACTACTATCAACAAATCGAAGCTTGTTTTTCGAAATGAAGGCAACTTTCATAGCACGAGCCCGTGAATGATAATTCCGGCCATCAAGAAGCGGAGAAACCAAGATCAGCGAAGGATTTTCATTGACAGAAAGATAGAATGGATTCACCGGATTAGTAAGATAATCAGAATATGAACTTTGATCGTCAGGGAAAGCCATTGAAAAGAAAACGCAAGAGAAAGACGAAAGATTTCGATCAGAAAGAGTTATTGCTCTGATACCATCTTACCAATCGAGATTCAATGTTAAAAATGAAATTAGCAACAACCTTCATTCAATAAAAGAGGAATATTTGTGGTGTGATATCAGAAGGTTAAACTGAAAGAAGCAAGAAAGCTGTTTGTGATTCTTCTTACTTGCCTAACAGTATAAGTTTCAATAAAAGAGGAAACTGACAGCTCTACCTAGATCTTTCGTCTGCGGCGTTGTGGCTGTGTGGAAAAAGATGGTCGTCGGCGGCCTGGAAGAAGATGACAGTTGGCGGCGGCATCAACGTCGAAGAAGAAGATCGTCGGCGGCAAAGAAGGCACTTGAGTACTTGTGATTTGCTACAGTGCAGCTAGTTATTTTTGGAGTATTACTTTTAAGGTTCAATTACACAAAAGTACAGTGCAGCTAATGAGAATTGCAATGCCTTTAACAATTCCTTAAAAAACATAACAAAAAAAATTGTTTTATGAACGGTAGAATAATAAAATTTTCTAAACGCACCATATATAAGAATGGTGTGATGACCTATTTCTTCCTTAACATTACAGTTGTAAAGGACAGTTCTGTTTTCTTACAACAATACTTTATCAATTAATATTCGCATACCATAAAAGTCTACGAAAATCAGTTTTTTTCCCACTTTATTAAAGTTTATAAATGTCTATCTGCATATTAAATTTAAATGCAAGAAGTCGATCTTCGTTCTTGCTCTCCTGAGTAAGGCTCGACAATAAAGGAACTTCTTCGGTGACCTTCTGAACCCAAGTTGACGACTCCATCCCGAGCTGAGCCCGACGACAACGACAATGCTCTGACGATCAACTGAGCACAAACTGACAACTTCATCTCGTGCATCAAAAATTAAAGAATTCAGATGTTAGAACAAGATGAAGCACTTACCAGCTCTCCATGTAATTCCATAGATGAGAGGATGCCAGACCCTATCAGATACATACTCTGTTACATCAAGGAAATTAAATCATACGTCTCAAATTCTGATCGAATAGATTAAAAAAAGATGATATCTGTTGCGGGTTACCCTATTTTCTCTGGTCCGGAGAATCGAACCGTCTTAGCTCGGAGTTGGATCAGATGCACAAACCGTCAAGGAAAATCCAGCTGAAATGACATAAGACTTTTTTTACCTCAGAATACCGAAAAAGGGTAAAAAAATCACGTGGCTGGATCTATGTCGGGCCAAAATCCACTATTTCACTTTGAGTTTATAAGTTTCGAGAGTTTTCTCGGAGGGTGACAGACCACCTCTCCGTTACAAGCTTTGAATATAAAAGCAACAAAAAATAAATTAAGTCCTCGGAGCCTTAATGAGAGCGCTCCGGTGGGGAAAATGCTAAGTTCTCGGAGCCTTGATGAAAGAGCTCCCCTAGAGTCGGAGCTTTGATGAGAGCGCTCCCGTGGAGAAGAATGACCAAGTCCTTGAAACACTATAGGGCCTTCTCCCATGCTCACAAAAGCATCCAAGTGAGCGTCAGACGATTATGCGGAAGCGTGCTGCCCGCGTGCCTGCGGGCAGTGGGAAGTCGGCGAGTGCTCCTGTGGATCTTTTGGCAAAGGTGGATGTTCCGGTGGCGGAGGATGTTGCTTCGTCGCACCATTCTGGGTCGAATGGTGATCGCTCTGAGAATGACTCAAGTTCTACAAGTTCTTGCCCCTCCAGATCTGTCCATGATGCCTCCTCTGGTTTAGACTTGGAAAAAGCTGATAATTCTCCAAACCACATTTCAGGTATTCAAGAAAATGCCTCAGTGAAATATGCTTTATCTCTTCCCAAAACAAATGGGGGTTCTCAGTCTCCTCTAAGTCATGTTGCTTGGCCTTTCATCCCAGGTTCCATTGATGTATTAATGATGCAGCAGCCCCGAGCCGCCCCTCTCGGTCGGCCCTCCTCGGCCTAGCTAGCGGGCCACGAACTAGAAACTACTACCGGGCTGCAGCCGAAGCACCACACCCATGACCGCACCTATTCTCAGCGCGGCAGGATGTTGAGGCGAGGTCTCGAACCCAGCCCCCTTGATAAAGAGCTTTCCTAACAGCTCTCAAATTGATGTAGGCCACTCCCTAACGAATTTAAAACACGAGAAGACAAAAGGAATTTTTAAGGGGAATTTAAGCGAATACGTGGTGTGCACGCAAAACTCAAAATTTCGGCAGAGTTTCGTTTGTAAATGCGCGATCTCACAAGGGGGAAATCCCGCCCAAACCTGCACGAACATACACATATACTAATCTCATAATCCTAACCATACATCTAGCATCGCAACACAAACATTTCCATCCACATAGAGGGGGTTCCGGACTAAAGATTTCAATTCGGAAAATAGTCCAAATATAACCCTCAAAACAAAACCATACGAGGATATACCAAATCCTCTTGATCCATTCGAAACCAAAGGCTACACAAACCCCGGCTTGCAAACGTCCAAGGGGACCTACCCTTACGGAAATCTTCGCGAAAATCGGATGTAAAGCAATAACAATTTCAGATTTTTATAATTGCAAATGTGAATCAATAGTTAGGATAAAACATGAAATCAAAGGTCTCTAATAACTCACAAGATTAAGAAGAAGATCACACAAAGTTTAGGGATAGATATTCGTTATCAAGAAACCAGAAATTATAGAGGAGGTGAGGAGGAGGAGCAAGATAGTGGTGGAAGAGTCGCACTTCCACGGGTCACCGGAGTCGCACCGGATGAGGAAGAACCGAGCCGCCTTCTTTCGGAGTCACACCGGAGGAGGTAGGAGGTCGCCGGAGCAGCAAGGACAGCCCAAAAGGGGCGGCGGTAGCAGCAGGTCGGCGGGCTTTCCTGGGCGTCGGGTTTCGGCCAGGCCGAGAGAAAACGGGGGAGGCGTGGCTGGAGCAAGCCGAATCCTTAGTTAGGTTTTTTTTTAATCTTCCATTCCACTCTCCCACTCCACATACATATATATATATATATTATTACACCTCTCCATCCAACCCTTCATCACACTAAAATGAATCCTAGCCACTAAATGCACTAACCATGGCTAAACATAGGGCACATTGAACAAAAATAAAATGCTGAAATTAAGAATAAAATGCTGAAATTAAAATGCAGGAATTAAACAATAAAATTATAATCTCATGCGTTGATGCGACAGAGATTTTGACGCGGCTTTGGCGGAGGATGTCGCGGCAAAGTCCCAACCTTCAAGCTTGCGGCAACGGTCATCAAAATCAACAAACTCCCTATGGCGACGAACAACGGCACCAAACTTATCATGGCAAATCTTCATCTCGAGGCGGCAAGGTAACATCAAGCGTGTGTCGGCGCCAACATCATCCGGGTCACCATCGTCGTCCGGAGGGGGACGCTCCAAATCAACATGCCGGGGGAATACGGCTCCATCAATCCTCCCCCTCCTGAAATCACTCATCCCTGATGAGTGGCCAGGTAGAGAATAGCCAGGGACAGCAGCATCCACAATAGAACAAAACCTGTCATGAGCAACAACAGCAGGAAACCTCGTAGATGTGTTAGCAAAAAGAAAAGCAGTGCAGATCTTACCATCCAATGCGAGAACCAGTAAACCCAAATGGAAGAGCGACACGGAAAAAATCTCACCTCTCAACCAACGAGAATTTGAAGTGGAAGGGAGGAACGTCGGAGAAAGCCGCTCATATGGAGACCAGATTTGCAAAATTAAATCCGAAAAATTGAAATGCGGTGAAAAACCGATTGCATCGTAAAAATCCAAAGAAATTGCATTAAACCCAAAATTCTTGAAAATCATGAAAGGGTCGGCGCTCCAATGTAATACTTTTGTTACGGAACCCGAAGGTATCCACTCGGGGGCTAACCAGACTAAATTAGAATCATCAATTCTGCAGTCAGAAGCTCTCGAAGGTGAACGAACGTGAAAGTGATGCAACTCATAGACACTGGCATAAGGCAACAATATGTGTACATGCAGTTCGTGCCAGGATGGACGAAAGATATGTGCAAGTTGATTTGGCGGGTAACAATGTCGTGAGGACACCAAATCAGTAGGCACAGTCGCCGTGAAATCATACGCAGTCGCAAATGAAAACATGCCCGCCGACGGATACTCACTAATACAGAGCCCACTAGTCATATCAAATGGAGGTACTAATAACGACGGTTTAACTAAGTGGATCGGACTAGGAAAAATTAATTCGTGTCCTAACAAGTCCGCTAATCGATCCAAAAGGACGGCTCCCTCGCAAGGCAAATCTTCCAACTCAGTAGGTACGTTATCTAACTCTGGGTCATCGCTCGGTTCCTCAACTATCATAGGAGACGGGCCTGAAATATGGTCGGGGGGAGGTGAGTTAATCACAGGGAGTGATACCTCAGGGGAGACATCATCATCCAGGTCACTAGGATAACCAATCTCATCATCGTCACTACAGTCGTCAGACCAATCGGCATCGCCCTCAGTGGCGGGCTCAGACGTCGAAGCTAAAAGAGCCAAAGCTCTAGGCTTCGTGGGGCACTCTACGGCATAGTGGCTCCACAAGAATAACATGTTGCGTTCTCCTTGCAACTCTTAACTATTTGCCTAGGCTTAACCCGCGGTTGTATAACGTCCCTAGTAGTGACAAGGACAGGTGGCGGGACAGAGGACCTAACCTTTTCTTTCTCCCTAACGGTAGGTGTACATGTGCTCGAAATAGTCAGATCTTGGCAGGGTAGAGATCTAGCGTGGGGCGTATAGTCACTCCACTAATCAGAAAGGGGTCTAGTGCCCTGGCGGGGAGAAACAAAATTATGAGATGTCCTCATACGGGAGTACGAGGGAACATGCTGGTTCAATATAGGCAAAATCTCGGGCGGCGACTCATTCAAATAATCAAAAGACGGAGGGCGGCAGTATGGAGGGTAATACTCATCCGTTAATAAATTCTTCATAATCCTCCAACCTACAAGTGAGTCATCGAGGGACGTCCCAAAACGTCGCTCCTCATTGAGCCAGAAGGTCTGGGCTCGACCAAATAATTGAAGTTTTGCAACGGGAATTCTGTGGGGGTCCACAATATGATATTGCTCAAAGTAAAGTTCTATATCCTTCACCCATCTTAAAAATACTCGCGGATCACCTAACCCATCATAGGTCGGAGCCGGAACTCTAATAGGCCTAGAGGTGCGCGGTGGTGGTGTCAAATATGGTGATAACATAACGTTACGCTCAACGAATGAATGTGAGTGTGCGGAGGTCCTAATGTACGCCATAACGGACCACAGAACACTCAAATAAGAAAATACGTAAAACAAATTTTTTTGTTTTTATATAGCAGAAATTAAAATTTTAAAACCAACAAAACGCGCCTAAGTGCAAATGGGGGGGGGGGTGTGGGGTGGCTCAGAACGAGCGGATCGCTGCCAAGTTGAGAAATTGGCAAACCTCCCTCTGATACCAAATTGATGTAGGCCACTCCCTAACAAATTTAAAACACGAGAAGACAAAAGGAATTCCTAAGGGGAATTTAAGCGAACACGTGGTGTGCACGCAAAACTCGAAATTTCAGCAGAGTTTCGTTTGTAAATGCGCGATCTCACAAGGGGGAAATCCCGCCCAAACTTGCACGAACATACACATATACTAATCTCATAATCCTAACCATACATCTAGCATCGCAACACAAACATTTCCATCCACATAGAGGGCGTTCCGGACTAAAGATTTCAATTCGGAAAATAGTCCAAATATAACCCTCAAAACAAAACCATACGAGGATATACCAAATCCTCTTGATCCATTCGAAACCAAAGGCTACACAAACCCCGACTTGCAAACGTCGAAGGGGACCTACCCTCACGGAAATCTTCGCGAAAATCGGATGTAAAGCAATAACAATTTCAGATTTTTATAATTGCAAATGTGAATCAATAGTTTGGATAAAACATGAAATCAAAGGTCTCCAATAACTCGCAAGATTAAGAAGAAGATCACACAAAGTTTAGGGATAGATATTCGTTACCAAGAAATCAGAAATTAGAGAGGAGGTGAGGAGGAGGAGCAAGATAGTGGTGGAAGAGTCGCACTTCCACGGGTCACCGGAGTCGCACCGGATGAGGAAGAACCGAGCCGCCTTCTTCGGAGTCACATCGGAGGAGGTAGGAGGTCGCCGGAGCAGCAAGGACAGCCAAAAGGGGCGGCGGTAGCAGCAGGTCGGCGGGCTTTCCTGGGCGTCGGGTTTCGGCCAGGCCTAGAGAAAACGGGAGAGGCGGGGCTGGAGCAAGCCGAATCCTTAGTTAGGTTTTTTTTAATCTTCCATTCCATTCTCCCACTCCACATACATATATATATATATATATATTATTACACCTCTCCATCCAACCCTTCATCACACTAATATGAATCCTAGCCACTAAATGCACTAACCATGGCTAAACATAGGCCACATTGAACAAAAATAAAATGCTGAAATTAGGAATAAAATGCTGAAATTAAAATGCAGGAATTAAGCAATAAAATTATAATCTCATGCGTTGATGCGGCAGAAATTTTGACGCGGCTTTGGCGGAGGATGTCGCGGCAAAGTCCCAACCTTCAAGCTTGCGGCAACGGTCATCAAAATCAACAAACTCCCTATGGCGACGAACAACGACATCAAACTTATCATGGCAAATCTTCATCTCGAGGCGGCAAGGTAACATCAAGCGTGTGTCGGCGCCAACATCATCCGGGTCACCATCGTCGTCCGGAGGGGGATGCTCCAAATCAACATGCCAGGGGAATACGGCTCCATCAACTAATGAATGGGTTTAGGAATGGTGTAAGGTTTTTACCTCTCATTTAATAGACAGGAATGTTGTTTAATATTAATATATAAAGACAATGAGACTGCAGATTGTGTAAACTAAGAAACACATTCAATTCATCTTCCAATTTAACCCTTCTTTATTTCAGAAATGAATAGATAAAGAAGAGCTTTGTAAATTATCCTCCTCAGGAAAACAAATAACTACAAACTGAAATGCCCAATTCATGTAAAAATTTGGGCTGCCAATATCACTTTGTTGGGCTCCTATTATAATTAGACTGCAAATAGTGAAAATCGGGCTGTCAATATAAATGTTCTTTTTAATAATATCAGGTATTAATGTAATTAATAAGAATCAAATGGTATTGGTGGAATCATATTGGATGATGTTGATAATAATGGTATTGGTGATTCATTTTAAGGTTCAGATTTTTTTTTTGGGACAGAATTTAACGGGTTCACTAATCTAGTTTTTTATATTTCTTTTTAAAATAAAAAAAATCCAGCACCCTTTGGGTGCTGTTATTAGCAAACCCACTTTCATTTCTAGCAAATCAGAGAAAAACAGATTCTGTCATTTTTTGCATTTTTTTCTCTTCCCAAAAAATACTACTAGCAAACCAATCTTGTTTTTTGGTAATTTTTGAATTTTTGAATTTTGAGCCCCAAATATTTCTCATTTGAAAAAGTGATCAACATGAAAGTTGTAGATCTCATCAATATCTACAACTTTCATGTTGATCATTTTTTGATTTGAAGCCGTTTAGGCCTCCAATTTGAGCTCTAAAAAAGATATTCACGGAAAGTACAGATTTTCGACGTGATTTTTTTCGTGGCCCAAATCGGGGGTCTAAACTAATTCAAATCAAAAAGTGTTTAACATGAAAGTTGTAGATCTCGACAAGATCTACAACTTTCATGTTGAACACTTTTTGATTTGAAGCCGTTTATGTCCCCGATTTAGCCCCCCAAAAAAGTCACGCCGATCCCGGGCGTCCGTATATATGTACGAAGTAACTTTCTTCAGGGGCCAAATCGGGGGTCTAAATTGCTTCAAATCAAAAAGTGTTCAACATGAAAATTGTAGATCTCGTCGAGATCTACAACTTTCATGTTGAACACTTCTCATGAAATTGTACGTATAAGACGCAGTTCAAAAGAACGTATATATTCTTATATACACTTAACTCGTATATACAACACATTCTTATAGGAATTAGAAATCAAATATATTTCTAAACCAACCGATATTTTGTTTAAAGATTTTGATGCAGATAATGATATTTTGTTGAAAAAATAGTTTAGGACATACTAAACATTTGCAGTATTTTGACTCATCTATAATGCTAACATAATTAGTTGAATGAATACATTTGAAATCATTTGTAATGTCATTATATGCAGCGGGTTATTTTGAAAGAATGAATGTTTTAAACAAAATTTAAATTTTTTTTTTAAGTCACGTTGATTTGCTAGTAACAAAATGATTTTCAAATAACCATTTTGAAAAATGAGGGTTTACTAATAGTAATGATTTGCTAGAAATCAAACTGAATTTGCTAGTAAAAACACCCAATTTTTTTGGAGAAAGGTCATGTCTATATTAGGAGGAATTTTTCTGCTCCTTTTCTAAATTTTTTTGTCTGATATCAATCAGAAACCTGAAATTACACGCGGGATCCTTGCATTTCTGACCAGTGACATGCATTTTTTGCACAAGGCAAATTCACAGCTTCTCCTTGATCCGGATTCAATCCGGAACCTGGAGGGAAAAATTAGGCCTATATTAGATGGACAAATGGGATCCGGATCCCATTTTGAGATGGTCTCACTTTGCAGAAGAGAACTGACCACGGGCACATCGGAAGAACGCCTCTACCTCCGGCGAATCGAAAAACACCAATGATTGCCCGGTCGGCAGTCGGTTGGACCGTGGAGGCTCCGTTTTCCCTTCCTCGGCGTCGGAGGCGGCACCAATGTCGCCGGAATCTTCGCTTCCAACGCCGTTGGCGTCCTGCACTTCTCCTCTTCGTTTTCCGCAACTCTCCTCACCCCCGCCTCAATTTCCATCAGCATCCGCGCAGTTGATTCACTGGAACGCTGCAGATCCCTTGTGATTAGCTACCATGGATCAAAGAAGAACAAAAATCCGTGGCCATGTGATCGGCGGAGAACACCCGCCGGATTTATTTTTCCCAAAGTTTGCAGAGAGAGAATTATAGGGAGGACATTCAGTTCAGTTAGGGTTTGGTGTCGGACCTGGGTTTGGAACGCGAAGCAAATTACTGACGATGGAGAATCTTCTCCATTTTTGTCTGACAGCTACGGATCTGCTAACAATGGTGGGAAGTTGGCGCGATGGTGCTGAATCCAGATCTCATGCTTGGGGAAGACGAGGTTATCTATTTCTTCTTTTGACCTTTATAAAGGTAATTTAATTCTTAAAAAAAACGCTCAGGTCACTGGCAGAAGAAACTGAAGTTTTATTTTAATTGTCTTCTGTTCTAGGCTCTAACATCTGGCATTGATTCCATATATAAAAGAAATTTGGTTTTTTATATTGCATTCTATGTTCTTACTGGTTTTTATCATTCCAAGAACAGTTTTGTTGTTCATTCATATGCATAAATTAAGATTCATATTGATTTAGGGAATTAAACGAGGGGTAGACCAATAAAGACTTGGAATGAAAGTATAAGGAAAGACATCATGTACTTAGACATTAGTGAGATTATGACTAAAGATATGACACAATGGCGACAAAGGATCCATATAGCCGACCCCACTATAGTGAGATAAAGGCTTGAGTGTTGTTTTTGTTGTAATGATTTAGGGAAAGTAAAATTTGTTGTATGAAGTAATATGATCAAGTTTATGTCACTCAGCCATCGAATCTAACGCTCCGTTCGGTCCCCCAGAATTGGAATTCTGGAAATGGAATTTAGTCAATTCCAAAACCAGCAGGAATCAGAATTGATTGAATTCCAATTTTATTGTTCGGCTGCTGTGCAGAATTGGACATCAGGTATTGGAATTGGATAATTCTGCTATTCGGATGCAGAATGGAATTCAATTCTGGAATTGAAATTAACAGAGTGAAAAAACTAATTAAAAAAACACTTAAATAAAATCAATCACAGTATTAAAATAAACCAGAACAAAACAAATGTAAATATAAGCCTTATAACAAAGCAGATGTAAATATAAGCCCTAGAACAAAGCCGAATGCCATTACTGGTGTAGGAGAAAGAACCCGTAGAACAAAACAGATCTATATTATCAGATCTCAAAATAAGTTTTAGAATTTGGTAAGCAAACGTATGGTTTTCTTCAATGGAAAATCAGATCTGAAAATAAGGAGGAAGAACTCATAAAGAAGAACTAGATCTCAAAATGCAAAATCAGATCTATGATTTTCGGTAAAGAAAAACCCGAAGAACCCCTGAAAAAATCAGATCTCTATTACCTGAGGTTGCAAGAGTTTTCACCGTCAAAGATGTATGTAGGAGTAGTTCACCGCCGGCCGGGAGTGGGAGAAGCTGGCGGAGTCCTTGCCGTGGACGATCGAAAGAAGAGAAGAAAGGAGAGGCCGCTGGAGTCGTTGTCGTGGAAGATCGAGAGAGGAGAAAGCGCGAAGTATCGCTGGCGATTGGATCGGGTTCTTCTCCTCTCCGAAATCCAACAAATCTCCACGGTGAACCCAAAGAATTGGGTAGTATATTAAAACCTAGGAATTATAAGCAATATCAATTCCAAGCTATTTCCAAGGTGCCGAACAGCGGAAATGAATTTAAACCTCCCAATTCCAATTCCAGAATTCCAATTCTGAGGGGTCGAACGGAACGTAATAGAAGTTGGTGATAGAGTATATTTGGAACCATTTTCTGCTTTAGTAAAATTTTCATGCTGGTTAATTTACACACAGTTTCTTGTTGGCATCAATAATTCAATACAAAGAAGTCCTAGCACAGCTGGTGTGGTGGCCGCGAGCCATTGTCGTGCCAAATTGGTGTAAAGTTGCACTGGTGTTTTTGTTCGAATGCAATGGAGCAAAATTGCCGCGCCACGCATACCCTTATGCTTTCATGTTTGCGTTGCAATCTAATCCAAACCTTGAGCATTACATCTCTCTAGCATGCTCCTTTATCTTCACAATAATTTGACACTTTTTACTTCCATGAAGCCTATTACTGGTTTGGTGAAAAACTCTTGTATGGTTTATCCTTGACCTATGTTGTCTTTTTGTGTTCTTCCAATCCTAAGTTTCATGCATCTCTTTAGAATGTTGGTACCAATTTATTAGCAGTTTTAGGTACCGTTTGGCATGACGTTTTACACTTGTGAGTTTGGACAAAAACACCACTGTCATAGAATGCATGTTTGGTATGACAATGGTTATGACCTAATTGCTTAGATGAGGTCGGGCGTTCACGAAATTCGGTTCATAACTGCCCCTTTCACGACTGCCACCGCCGTGCCAAACAGAGCCTTAATCTAAAATGTAGGCCATGGAGTACTTTTTATTGCTTAGTTGTAATCATCTATTACTCGGATAAAGAAAAATCTCGGTGTGATAGGTTTAAGTATCTTGGATATATTATTCGGAAGAATGATAATATAGACGAAGATATAACCTATAGAGTTATGGCTGAGTGATTAGCATGGAGAATTATCTCAGAAATAATGTGAGAAAAATATTTAAAAGATACTTAAAGGTACTATTTCTGTAAAAGTGATATTCGGTTGACGGTGTCCTACAGATCAAGTGTTGTGAAGAATTCCGTGGTTTTGTAATGTGTCATGTGTGCATCTATTTCATTAATCTCATGAGAATTTATACAGGTTCAATTTGAATCTTTACTTCTATGAGGAAGCCGGAAGGATAATGAATACATAACATGTATGCATTATAGCTTTAAGACTTGTTGAATTAAGGGACAATGTGTGTTTTGGTTAAAGCTCTGATCATACTAAAGTGAATACTCATTCGTGTAATTGTTGGAATGATTGCTAGTTGGTGTAACTTCTAGAGTGGAATATTCAGCTATTAATCTCTATCATGCTACCACAAGGGAACGGGTCCAGGAAGGACACAAAATTTGGGCCAGTTATCAACAAACAACTTCTAGGCAAACAATTTTATGAGGGAGTCAGCAAGCTATTTTTTAGTATGTCTTGTGGGAGACAAATGACTTTCTTCTTGACTTGATCACAAACAAAGTGAAAGTCGGTTGTTATGTGTTTCATCCACAAACCGAAAATGGGATTGACCCATCTATAGATTGCACCTACATTATCAAAGTAGACAGATGGAAGGAAGTCTACCGGATTTCTGAATTTTCCTAGTGGATGAGTGACCCAATTGACTATAATTTGATACTCGATGCCAATGGAGGAGCTGGCAACAAGGGGTTAATTTTTGGTGCTCCAGATGATAGGATGAGAGCCAATGAATATGTTGCAGATATGGATGAGGGAGAGGCTCACCCTCGCATGTGGTGCATATATCCGCATCGGGCCGAGGCGACAAGGACTTGGATCCCAATGAGACGGAGGACATTCACCAATAGTGCACACGAGCTTGGTGCACTCCATCATCCCTATCTTATTATCGCACTTTGTATTTCAGGTCTATTTGGTTGTTTACCATTTGCACTTTCATGTTATTTGAGCAAGAGATTATATAAGTTCATGTAAGACCTAATATTGGGTATCTTGAAAGTAATATCAATAAAGTGATCCCTAAGGATGAAATTCTCTTATCATTTCCTTCTTATTCCACCTCTCCTCCTCTAAACCCGCCATCGACCCATCGTAAGATTTGGTCCCACTTGCCATCTTCAGGCTGTGGTCTCCACTGCTCGATCCTGCATCCATTCCGAGACTTAGCCTGCGTCCGTGCATTTGCGACGAGCCTCGCTCCTTTTTCCCGCATCCTCCGTGTGAGCGCGCTTCATTCACGCCCTCCTTTCCACGACCGTCCCACCAGCCATGTTCGCGTCTCACCTACTCCTGCCGCGCTGTGACTGCTCATCTACGCATGTTACAACCCACGACGTCGCCAACGACAATATTCACGCTTACCGTCCTGCTCCCAACGCCAATTACTCGCGATCTTGCTTTCAGCTCCGCCCCTACCATGCATTTTCCCTTCTACCTTCCAGCTTCAATCGCTGCCTCTTGTCACTGTTTTTTTCTGCCATCCAGACCACTTCCTCACGGGTTTGCCCTGGCTACATTCCATGGTGCAATCAGACACTCCCGCGTTCAGCTCTTTCCGACCCGACCATCTCTCATCGCCTCGATTCTCATGAGGATTCCATAACCTTTCCACATGCCCTAATCCAATGGTTGGATGCGAAGTTTGATATCTTCATCTCAGGACGGTCGGCCTCCTCGTAGACTACCAACGCCGACTCCTCTTCGGTTCTTGGCGTTCCTCTAGGACCCACCGTCGCACCTACCCCACCGATTTTTCTGCTTTACCACTGACCTACTCCTTTGACATCCCTACCTTCAACTGGATGGATCCAATGAATTGGATTGTGCGAACAGAGCAGTTCTTTGACATCCATCATACCTCTGAGGCATAGAAAATCTCTACTGTTCTTGTCGGCATGAAAGGGTCAACCCTCAATTGGGTTCGTTGGCTTCGCCAAAATAGCCTTTCTCTCTCATGGTCGGAACTCCAACATGATCTCGTCGTTCACTACGATGTTCGCTATTCTGGGATGGTAGTGAAACGTATTTGTGGCACTTCCACCCCACCCCCTTACTGGCCTCCCCGACTAACGACCGATCCCGGGATGACCAACCAAGACCACTACGATCTTCGCACCAAGGAGGCAACAAACATTGACTAGTAGTGCCACGTGCATCACACTCTGCCATTCCCATCTTATTATCGGGGTTTGTATTTCGGGCCCGTTTGGTTGTTTACCATGTGCTCTTTCATGTTATTTGAGCAAGAGATTATGTAAGCTCATGTAAGACCTAATATTAGGTATCTTGAAAGTAATATTAATAAAATGAGCCCTAGGGGCTGAAATTCTCTTATCTAGTTCCTTCTACTTCTCCCCCTTCCTCTAAATGCTCCACCGTAATATTTGGTCCAATCTGCCATCTTAAGACCGCAGTCTCTGCCGAAGACCAATCCCGCACCCATTCTGAAACCTCATCCGCGCCCGTCGTCTGCGACGAGTCCCACGCCTTCTGCCTGCATCCTCCACGCCTTATTTGTGCTCGCCTCTCCACGACCACCCCGCACGCCGTGTCTGCGTCTCATCCACTCTCTCCCCGCCCGCAACTGCTCATCCACGCCTATTATTGCCCACGACGCCATCTGCAAAAAAATTTGTGCTTACCGTTCCTGCTCCCAACGCAAATTACTATTGATCTCAATTTGTGCTCGCGGTTATTTTTTCCGCCCCATCCAGTCCATCTCCTCGCATTTTCGCCCCGATTATGTTCCATGGTGCAATCGAACACTCTCGCGGTTCAGCCCCCCCCCCCCCCCCACACACACCGACCCACCCAACCATCTCTCACCACCTCAATGCTCATGAAAAGTCCATCGCCTCTCTATGCCTTATTCTAATTGTTGGATGCAAAGTTTGATACCTTCATCGTCGGCAGGCCGGGCACTTTATCGACTTCCAACGCCGACTCCCCTTTGATTATTTGAATTCCTCCGGGACCTACCGTTGAACCTCCCCACCGCCTTTCCCTCTTTACCACCAACCTACTCCTTTGACATTCCTATCTTCAATGGAACGGATCCAATGAGTTGGATTGTGCGAGCGGAGCAGTTCTTCGAGATCCATCATACCTCCGAGGCATAGAAGATCCCTACTGTTCTTGTCAGCATGAAAGGGTCAGCCCTCTATTGAGTTCGCTAGCTCAACCAGAACAAGCCTTCTCTCTTGTGCTTGAAACTCCAACATGACCTTGTCCTTCGCTACAATGCCCGCTTTTTCGGGACGACAGTGGATGGTCGTTGTGACACCCCCACACCCCTTCCTGGCCTCCCCGACTGTCTATCGATCTCCAAATGACCAACAAGGACTACCATGATCTTCGCAACAAAGGCCTTTGTTTATGCTGTAAACCATCCTGCTCGTCGACTCATGATTGTTCCCTGAAGGAGCTTCTCATCACCATTGGCGAGGAAGAGCCAGAGGCCATCCTTGAGAATTTTGAAGCTCTAGAGGGCGATGACACACCATATGATGATGGACCCGAGCGAGGCTACATCGTTTATACCTCCCTTACTTCATAGTTGGAGACATCTCTAGCCCCCAAACTAGGGGTGATATCGAGTCGAGTTCGATCGAGTTAGGTCTGGCTCGAAATCGAAATTTTTGACTCAGAATCGATTCAAAATCAAGTCGTAATCAATATCCATTTCAAGCCGAGCCGTCTTGACTCAAAATTGAGTCTTCGAGGCGTCTCGAATCGACTTTGAGCTGACTCAACATTTACTATTTTTATTACAAAATGGTTTAAAAAACATAGTTAATGAAAGATTATGTCATCTCTCGTGTTCTAATACATATTTCATGGTTTTTAAAGGAGATCTGCTGATTGAAGCTAAATTCAACGTCCTCAAGTAATAAAAAAATTGGTAATGCATAAAAAAACTGAAAGTCAATGAAATTTCCTATTGATTCGAAGCTTTATGAGCAAGATAAATGGAAGATAATGTAATGATGAGTAACACCTTGGACGGCGTGTTGCAGATGGGAAAAAATGTAATAATGAGCAACAAATGAAAAAAACAAAAAAATAAATTTGACAAATGAAATTCCCAATAAATACCTTGGATGACGTACTGCTCTAGGTATACGCGTAAGGAGCTATTCTCTTGCTCCCAGAGGAGCCAGACTTGTGATAGCGTGCTGCTCTAGGTCTAGCAGTAATGGAGTGAATAGGTAAGACACCTTGGAAACTGGATTATGAAAAAATGTGGCAGTGTGCCAGAAGATTTAAATTTCTTAATAAAATCATAAATCAAGCCTGCTCGAATACAACATCAAACAACTCATATGAGACTTGAAATCGTCTCAAAATTGATTTCGAGTCCAATTTGATTCGGTTCGATTTGATTCTAATTTTTTTACGAGTTTCAATTCGAATAAAAACTCGAGCGATTTTCGAGCGACTATCGAGTTTCGATTATTTTGTTGACCCCTACCCCAAATCATGAAGCTCTATGATTCCCTTTATGACACCCCCGTGATTGTGATGATTGACAGTGGGGCTAGCCACAACTTCATCTCCTTCGCCTAGTCATACAACTCAGCATTCGTCCGTCTTCTGGTCCTTATTTTCGTGTGAACATAACTTGACAATAGTGTAATGAGTTTTGACTTGGAGGGTCTTCTAGACATAGAGCTATCTGGTTATGAATTTGTTGGGTCCAGCGTTCCTTCACTTCCTGTGCCGCTTTGCTACTTTCTTAAGGGAAAAAGTAGCGCCCTTTCCATCAGTCCGGACTTTTGGAATAGTTGGGTATGCACTTGATCCTACAAGTGGTATCAGAGGAGGTCATAGGTTCGAGACGGGGGGGGGGGGGGGGCACTGATAAATCCTGAAATTTGCTCTCTACTTGTGTGGGTCTGGCGGACGCAGACATGCGTTAACCCTACCTCTGAGCCATGTCGTGCGCCACCTATGAGCCATGTGGGGCCCACCTCTGAGTTGACGGGTCGTGCTGGACGCTGGGGGGGGGGGGATTGTTGGGTCCATCGTTCTTTCACTTGACCCGCGGTGCTTTGCTACTTCCTTAAGGGAAAAAAGTAGCGCCCTTTTCATAAGTCCGGGCTTTTGGAACAGTTGGGTAAGCTCTTGATCCTACGGAATTTAATCGTCCTAGACCTGGTGTTTATATATTTCACATATTTTAAGGTGAACTGGAAAATCTGTTCAACCAACTCATGGTGATGGGGAATCTGTTCCTTACAACTCTCGGCTCTCAACTTTTCCTGAAATCAGGAAGTGGTCGCTATGCGCTCCTTAGTGATCTTAATCCTGATGGCGGTCTCATCAAAGCTAGTCACATACTCAACTACTGAAAGGGTCCCTTGCCATAAGAATTAGAGATGAACTAGAAGCAGATTCCTGTATGAAACGGGTAAATATTTTCTTTAAGTTTTTGTTTCGTATCATCCCATTAGGCGATAAGATAATAACCTATCTATCTAGGGAACGCTTAAGGATCATCTAATAAATCTTGGCTTGCTCGTGTAATTTAATTCTGACAAACCTTACTCCCTCTCATCGGTCATCTCATTACAATCAATATATTGCCCATCTCTAACAATCAATCGCTAACTGACCATTAAAGGATGGAGCATCGATTCGTATGTGTTGAATGATATCTTCATTTCTGACATGAACTTTATGGGGTTCATGATAATATCCACAGTCATCACCTCTATCATAGTTAGATAGCATGATCTCAATGTTATGGGTATCAAGGATGAAATCGCTCTTCCTGAGGAAGCGGTTGGGTCCTTACGACGATCATAAACTGACTTCGGTCCTCCTTGCAAGCGTGCAAGGGGAGCTTTGGGAGGTGAGTTCATAAACATATGTTCGGGCTGCTCATCTACATCACAACCTCTCACGATGAACTACTTGTTGGCCTAACAACTTTTCGAGGACAGGGTACAGTGTGATCAATATCCTTAAGGGGATCTATACCATCAACTTTAGTGGTGAGACTCCAAATTGTTCTCTAAGGTTTCCAAACTGTGCATCTACATGTCAATGTTGGAGCTAGTGACTTGACCATTCGAGGGAGTAAGTCTTATCATAAAACGTCTAAATAGCTTGTCAATACGCAACATGCAAATGACCATAGCTTTAGGCTTTGATACCAAATTTGACATACAAAAAGATGATAATATAGTGCAATTGTGTACTAAGGGGACTTTAATGAATGGGTGTTATTGTAGTATTGTGAGAATTTAAAAGGATGCAATACACAAACAATTGTCCATCAATTAATTAACAATAAATTCTAAAATTGTTAAAAAAATTCCACAAACAATCACAGTTGACATTATAACATTTGATGGATTAACAAGGTGAGTTGAGTTAGAGTATAAAGTGCTTGAATTAAATACTAAGAGCATAAATGCATGGGCACTTGCACACGGAATAACGCCTATAAGGCTATAACTATGTGTTTGTTCACCATTAAAGCAACTGAGTAATATTGACTTCAAATATATAAGTAACATGTGCCGGAAGAAGCAAAAGGAGGCCGATTAGATGTCAGGATAGTGACTTTGTTGTGATTCCACAAACTAATTTCAGGATTCCAGTAAGCGTATGCTGTAGTTGGTTTTCTGGGAAGGAAATTTTGGAGTGCAGAGACTGAATCTGGAGAAGGCAGGGGAGCTGGTTGGCAGTTATACGAGTGGTGTGAGATTGTTGGAAGCTTTCAGGGTAGGGATGGGTACCTGGGTGTGCTTGAAGGGAGGAGGGGAAGGGCACCTGCAGATTCAGGAAATTGATGGAGTCTCTGCCATAGAATTTGGACTGTGGGGTTGTTGACAATGAAGATGGGTGTTTGTTAGGTCCAGATGAAGTCACCAGGTGAAGATGGAGGGGAAGGATGTTGCGTTCCTAATTCGGATGTAGATGGCGATGACAGTGTGTTGGTACCCTAGTTTGGATTTGAGTTAAGTCTTTCCTTTAGTCTTTTCTTTGGTTAGTTGATAGGTTAGTTTTTCTAGTTTTGTAGAATTACTTATCCAGATGAAAATCTGCCTAAGTAAGTTTTCGGGTTCGACTATAGTCGAGCGCCGATCGACTATCGTCGATCAGCCGGTCGACGATCGTCTGTCTCTAGTCAGCTCGACGTTCTGCTAGATCGTCGAGCTCTGGTCGACTATCTCTTGATAGTTCGACGCTTTCTGTTGTTTGTTGGCTGGTCGACTATCTATTGATAGTTCGACTATCTGCCGTTCTTTGTTAGGTCGACTATCTATTGATAGCTCGACGTTTTCTGTCTAGCTTTGAGTCGGTCGACTATCTGCCTGGATAGTTCGACTATCTGAGTCGGTCGACTATCTGTCTGATAGGTCGACGATCTCAGTGGGTCGGTCGACGATCTCCGAGGATCGTTCGACTATCTTTTTCCTGCCTTTATATGTAATATTATATGCGTTTTATTCCTTGTTTTATTTCCTATATTTATGGCATATCTTTATTATAGATTATTTAATTGATCTTATGCATATATCTCAAAGCAATCTTTGCTTATATCCGTTATGCATAAGTCAATTCCTTCTGACTTGTATTTTGTCCTATTATCTGTCTTTATTAATGCAGCTGTCCTTTATAGCCGTTGGCTGTAAAGAGTTATCTGATGTAACTTTATCTAAATCCTTTATCAGATTATTTATTGCAGCTGCAGTAGCTTTTCCTTTTATAGGATATATATCTGCAAGACATGTTTTGCCTTTGTGATACTTGCAGATTCTAGATGAAGACAAAAGTCAAGCTCATATTTGAGCCGTTGCTGCTGCTCCTATTTAAAAAGAGTTCTTTTGAAAGAACTAAAAAAGAAGCTGTAGAACAAGTGAGAAGAATCCTGTACAACATACAGAGAAAGAACCATCTTACAACGCAGCTGCTCTCAGCAATCATCCATTCATCTGAGAAGATATCTCTTCACTCTTCTTCAACCTGAGTGCTCCTGTTCCAGGAAGATACACTCAGAGATATTGAAGAAGAAGAAGAAGAAGGAAGCTGAAGAAGAACATCCATCCATATCTCTAGTCTTCTTCAAGCTTTTCCTTCAGAACTTCAAGACAGTATTCTGTCTTGAATTCTGAAGAGGCCTTGTGCTTCTCTAATCTATATTTACAATAGAGAAGACATTCTAACCCTCTTCCCCCCTCCTGTAAAGGGTTGTTTACTCCCTTCAAAAGTAAAGCTTGGTTTTTAGACACCTGATCAAAAGTCTAAAGGGTCTCTAGATCTACCTGTAGCAGATCTTGTTGGTGGCAGGGTACCTGATCAAAAACCTGTAGTGGATTCCTACCGTGTGGGTAGAAGAGTGGATGTACCCAGTGTTTGGGGAACCACTATAATATCTTGTGTCGTCTGGTTGCTTGATTTATTGCATTGTGGCTGTGATTAGTTTTAACTAGGATTGCTAGTTGCTGATTAGGATATCCAAGCCTTAACTGTAATTACAGTTAGCTTGAGTTTGTGCGCAACACTTATGTTAGGCTTTAGGGTTTTCATCTCAAATATCTATATCCTATCTGAATTCCGCAATCGGTATCTATCCCTTCTCTTTCAATTGGTATCAGAGGGAGGTTTGCTGACTGTACAGGCTAACACCTGAGTCACAAGATCCTGATAGATACCAAGGATTATAGATATTTACATTCACTTTCATGGCCAAGTACAATGATTATTTTAGCACCAGACCTCCAGCTTGCAACTTAGCTGAGTTTAGCATCTGGAAGACAAGAGTCAAATTATTTATGAACAATATTGATGAAGAAATATTTTCTTCTATTTTGACAGGTCTTCCAACATCGGCAACAACAACAAAAAGTGCCAGGCTAGCTGATGCCCGAGCAATGAATATCCTAGCTCAGTCATTATCTGATGACCTATTTCAGGATGTTGCTGAATGCTCAACAGCTAAGGAGACGTGGGATTCCCTTCACCAAATGGCTTCTGAACCCTTGGACGCAATATCAGAAGGAAGCCACATCATCTCATCTGAAGGAAAATCAACATCCCTAGATGTTATCTGGGATGTCTCAGATGATGACTCATCATTTGAAGATGAAGAGGAGGAAGCAAGGGCCAAAGCATTTTGCATAATGGCCATAAATGCCTCCTGCAGCAATTCAAAAGCTGAACAAACAGAGGACAATTCAAAACCTGAAAAGGTTCAGGTAATATCTAAATCTGTTTTTAGTTCAGTTAATTTAAATATTCAAAATTACTGCCAAGTTTTAACTATACCTGAGAAGGAACCAACACTTCTCAGAGAAATGTTTTCTTTATATTTTAATGAGTTCAGATTTGAGAACTCAATTTGCTTTTTCATAAATTTGTTTTATTATCAAAATGATAAATTACTTAAAATATTTTCAAATCTTTTTATCATTTGGAACAGATTTATTAGGAAGCATTTTCTTTTCTTATAGCTGACTATATCTGATTGATATTATGTTCAAATAGTTTGTTTGGATTTCTGTATGAGAATTCTCTGTCAGATAACTCTATTTCTTATAGATCCTTTTCTAATTTCATTTAGATTGAGTCCTCTACTCTAGTTGCATTTGTCAGCTGAGTTTGAATCTCGTCTAAAGAAAAAAAATTCTATAGGAAGGAAGATATCTGATTTTGTTTTTCAGATACAGAATCCAAATTAAATTGGCTGGACAAAATATCATTTTTTGCTGCTAACATACCCTTTTTCAAGGAGAGAGCAATCTCTACCATAGCTTTCTGCAGGTACTATCTACAAGAGTTTGCTGGATGACTCAATCAAAACTCAAAGTCATCTCAGCCTTCTTCAATCACAAGTACTGCATCAACATAGGGGGAGATTGCAAATGCCAGCAGCAGCCAGCTAAGCAAAAGCTTTTCTTTATATATTTTATGCTTTGCTTTATTTATTTTGCTAATAGGATCCTCACCCAAATAGGGGGAGATTGTTGGAACCCTTGGTTCTGATTTGGGCTAGGATCTCTATTAGATTGTTTAGTTTGTTTTTAGTAGTTTTAGTTTTTGAAAGACTTAACCCAAATAGGGGGAGATTGTTGGTACCCTAGTTTGGATTTGAGTTAAGTCTTTCCTTTAGTCTTTTCTTTGGTTAGTTGATAGGTTAGTTTTTCTAGTTTTGTAGAATTACTTATCCAGATGAAAATCTGCCTAAGTACGTTTTCGGGTTCGACTATAGTCGAACGCCGATCGACTATCGTCGATCAGCCGGTCGACGATCGTCTGTCTCTAGTCAGCTCGACGTTCTGCTAGATCGTCGAGCTCTGGTCGACTATCTCTTGATAGTTCGACGCTTTCTGTTGTTTGTTGGCTGGTCGACTATCTATTGATAGTTCGACTATCTGCCGTTCTTTGTTAGGTCGACTATCTATTGATAGCTCGACGTTTTCTGTCTAGCTTTGAGTCGGTCGACTATCTGACTGGATAGTTCGACTATCTGAGTCGGTCGACTATCTGTCTGATAGGTCGACGATCTCAGTGGGTCGGTCGACGATCTCCGAGGATCGTTCGACTATCTTTTTCCTGCCTTTATATGTAATATTATATGCGTTTTATTCCTTGTTTTATTTCCTGTATTTATGGCATATCTTTATTATAGATTATTTAATTGATCTTATGCATATATCTCAAAACAATCTTTGCTTATATCCGTTATGCATAAGTCAATTCCTTCTGACTTGTATTTTGTCCTATTATCTGTCTTTATTAATGCAGCTGTCCTTTATAGCCGTTGGCTGTAAAGAGTTATCTGATGTAACTTTATCTAAATCCTTTATCAGATTATTTATTGCAGCTGCAGTAGCTTTTCCTTTTATAGGATATATATCTGCAAGACATGTTTTTCCTTTGTGATATTTGCAGATTCCAGATGAAGACAAAAGTCAAGCTCATATTAGAGCCGTTGCTGCTGCTCCTATTTAAAAAGAGTTCTTTTGAAAGAACTAAAAAAGAAGCTGTAGAACAAGTGAGAAGAATCCTGTACAACATACAGAGAAAGAACCATCTTACAGCACAGCTGCTCTCAGCAATCATCCATTCATCTGAGAAGATATCTCTTCACTCTTCTTCAACCTGAGTGCTCCTGTTCCAGGAAGATACACTCAGAGATATTGAAGAAGAAGAAGAAGAAGGAAGCTGAAGAAGAACATCCATCCATATCTCTAGTCTTCTTCAAGCTTTTCCTTCAGAACTTCAAGACAGTATTCTGTCTTGAATTCTGAAGAGGCCTTGTGCTTCTCTAATCTGTATTTACAATAGAGAAGACATTCTAACCCTCTTCCCCCCTCCTGTAAAGGGTTGTTTACTCCCTTCAAAAGTAAAGCTTGGTTTTTAAACACCTGATCAAAAGTCTAAAGGGTCTCTAGATCTACCTGCAGCAGATCTTGTTGGTGGCAGGGCACCTGATCAAAAACCTGTAGTGGATTCCTATCGTGTGGGTAGAAGAGTGGATGTACCCAGTGTTTGGGGAACCACTATAATATCTTGTGTCGTCTGGTTGCTTGATTTATTGCATTGTGGCTGTGATTAGTTTTAACTAGGATTGCTAGTTGCTGATTAGGATATCCAAGCCTTAACTGTAATTACAGTTAGCTTGAGTTTGTGCACAACACTTGTGTTAGGCTTTAGGGTTTTCATCTCAAATATCTATAACCTATCTGAATTCCGCAATCGGTATCTATCCCTTCTCTTTCACAGTGAATCCCCTAAGGCCGAACCTGAACAGGAAGTGGATGCGGGTGTTCTGCATAATGTCAGATCTCAGAAGTACAGAACAATGGAATAGTAAGAAGAGTAACTCACGCACAAAACAATTCAATTTTTTCCCATATATTTACCTTCCAACAATCCATGATATAGTCCTATTTACAGTTATGCTCTTACGAACATTCCAGACAATTAACCTTGCTGAAAGTGGGTCCACCGATCATAGAAAGGTCAAGGCCGACCAAATAAATGTTAAGACCCGAGCCCACAGCCCGACTGTAGTCGGTGCACCCCAGCCCGCTCTCCGCCTTGGATACAAATCATGTGATGGGTTGTTGTGGCCGGGAATCGATCCCAGGACCTCCTTTATAAGAGGATTTTAACCTTGTAAAGGAGGTCTGTGTGTGCGTGTGTTTGTGCTTGTTTTTGTGTCGGTGTCTATGTATCCATGTCTGTGTCTGTCAGTGCCATGCACTTTTGTTGAAAGCGGGCCCACCGACCATAGAAAGGTCAAGGCCGATCATATAAAGGTCAAGACCCGGACCCACAGCTCGACTGCAATCAATGCACCCCAACCCGCTCTTCGCCTTAAATATAAATCATGCGGTGGGTTGGTAAGGCCGGCAATCTATCTCAGGACCTCCTCAGCTCAGTTGGGTATGAGAGGAGTTAAAATGCTCTTATAAAGGAGGTCCTGGGTTCGATTTCCGGCCTCAACAACTCGCCGCATGTTTTATATCCAAGGCGAAGAGCGGGTTGGGGTGCACCGACTGCAGTCGGGCTGTGGGCCTTTCTGTGGTCGGTGGGCCCACTTTCAACAAACCTGATGAATACAATGTGGGAACAGGTAATTTAAGGTTGGAACAGTTGTACAATAACTATTACTCGATAGTTAAAATTAAACGTAAAAATTATGGATCAATATACTCCCCTTTGAAATCTTTGACCTCAAGGATTAAAGGGCGGCTCTCTTCTCAAACTCCGTGCAATCCTTCCAATTACATCGTCCGCCAATGCACGGACTATGTGTTGGAGTATGCATTCTGCATTTCTTGATTTGAGAATAACAAATCTCGCTATGTATTTGATCATGCTTGTTTATGGTGTGCAGAAAAACAGATAAAATATCCCTGTGTGATGCAGAGAAAAGATGAAAAGCTCTGAATTTTGTGTTATCGTCTGGGCGATATCGATATTGCTGAACAATAAACCACGATCTCCACGTTTGTTACATGATCTCCCACGTACCGCATGATCCAGGCCACAGGCGCCCACAATTTTCCACCATCGTTGGGCGATATTGATATCGCGAGTGTACTACCACGTTCGGCCCCGATCTCCACTTCAACCGTCATGATCACCTCTACATAGGACACGTGTTAGCACATCTTGCTATCGCCAGGCGATATTGATATCGCTGGCAATATCGGCCGAAGTCTATAAAAAGCTGAGAATTCGTTTGTCCATGGTTACACCTTCTGAAGCTTGAATTACTACGTCCTCTCAGAGCCTTCATCCCTGAATTCAGGGCACTCCCATCATCTTTTTTCAAGTTCGAGAGTTTAGAGGAGATCTTCGCACGTTTCAACTTCGACGATATTCATGGCAATCTTTCATCTCCTTCAAAGATCTATATTATAGTCTTTCATTTCCGTTTTTCATTGTATTCTTTCATTTACTTTTGTAACGATAGAGAATTTGTCGTCTTGTGAGTGATGACTAGGCCTTGTGTGGTTTAGGGGGTAATTCGCCGCCTTGTGTGCAGCAACTAGGTCAAGGTTAGATCTAAAGAGCTAGAGGCTATATCTGGATAGATAGGCTATATCGTCGGTTCTTGAGAGAAGGACTGGTGTAGAAACAAAAAAGATTTTTCATATAACCTCGATTTCAAGCTTTATTGAAATCAAAATTTTATATATCACGTTTAAGAAATAAAATTATCATTTTGTTTGTTCTGAATTTCTAAGATTTTATTTCATACAAGTGTTTGTAGGAAAAATTATTTTTAGGCAAATCAAATTTTTGTGAAAAAATTCTAAGTTATATATTATATTGTAAAAGCCCTTATTCACCCCTTCCCTTTAAGGTTGCCACAAGATCCAACACTATGTTGTCTCAAGTATCTTCTAGGTTCTAACATCCACCTTATTGAAGGGGCTGCCATACAAAAAGTTAAGGATGATCCCATTAGCATCAAAACTGTTAGAAGAAAATCATGTAAAAGGCCAAATAAAGGCCCATATTAGGCCCTCTTCCTCTTTATGTTTTAGTCTCACGTCTTGAATGAGAACTCTTCTCCCCTTTCCCTTCCTATATAAGTGTACACATACTTGTATTTATTGAAAAAATACGGATTAATAAAATTTCAAGTTATTTTTCTAAGAGCTCTGAGCATTTCTCTACATGGTATTAGAGCTATCGATCCCGCGCAAGTTCTCCACGCTCAGCTCTGGGCGGATAGCATTCTGCTAACCGCGCCTTTATTTTCTCTATCCGCAACCGTATCTGCGGCCTACGCTTCAGGCTCAGGTGGTCTCCGTTCTTCTATCCACAACCGCATCTGCGGTCTGCGCCTCCCGTGGATCCACCTCATATCACTCCTCCTCGTGTGCTTTTATAGCTTTTCTCCTCTCTCTTCCGTGGGTCCCACCCTTTTTTTGCTCCCGCGGTTTGATTGGCGTTCTGTCCGCCATTTCTCTCCGCTTCTTGCGGTTTGCTGGTATCCACGCTTTCTTGCGGTCTGCTGATATCCGCTCTTTCTTGCGGTCTGTATCATCCTTGTTCGCTTCTTTACCCGCCACGACCTTCCTCTTAGGTCACGTACTGCCTGGAAGCTCTGCTTGCTTGCCAGTCTGCTCCTTCTCCGCTGCCCTACCCGCAAGATTGTTCTTTGCTAGTCGCGGACTGCTCGGTATTCTCGCAGTTTGCTCGGTGTTCAATTGATTAGTGCGGACTGTTTCTGTCCGTGATTTTCTGTTCACCCTACGCCTCTCGTGGTCTGCAGTCTTCTTCTTACTCCTGATAGCCGACGGACTATTTGTTTCTTTGCTCGCTAGTTACCTGCTGTTTGCTTCTCCTCTCAGGCCACCAGCTTTGTCTCTGACCACCACAGCCTCAGCCTCAACTTTCTTAGCTAGACTGCCACTCTCCCGTTCAGCAGGCGGACTGCTTCTGCTTGCCTCCCGTCTGCGGTCTGCTCTTGCCGCTCAAACTGCACATCCAGATCGTCGTGCTCCTTCATAGTGCCAGACCGTCTTTCTTCCTCTCAGACCGCCTCTCCTGTTCTCAGACCACCCATCCTGTTCTCAGATGGCCTCTCCCTGTCTCTAGCAACATTTGGGCTTTATGGGATCTTCTGAAGCGCCCTCTCTTCCTTCTCGTGCGGTTGTTCCCGAGGTTCGCGACGAGTTGCGTATCACCACCATTTCTCTTAGCAGGAAGGCGAATTTTGTTGAGTGAGTGCACTCTGTCCGTCAGGTTCTCTAGACAAAGGGTCTCCTGCACCATCTCACTAAGGAAACTCCTCTTGCTTTTACTGATGACTGGCTTCGTGACGATACTTGTGTTCATACTTGGCTTCTCAATTCCCTGGATGACGAGCGCTACCGTATGACCATGTTTCATGAGACGGTCAAGACAATGTAGAATGAGCTTCATTCTCTTTATTTTGGCAAGGACTGTAACGCCCGCCTGTGGAGGGAGAGGGGTTGGGGTGCTTGGGCTGCAGCCCGGTAGCGTCGCCTAGAGCGGAGCCGTGATATTGTCGCGTTGGATCGGCTAGGGTCGTTACAAGGATAGTCTCCAACACCTGTTTGACATCATCACCGATCTTCAGAACCTTGATTTCGGCGGTGCTGCTGACTTAACCTCCTTTGTTGCGCGTTCTAAAACTTTGGTTGAGGCCTAGATTCAGCATCAACCTCCCACTACTGATTTGGCTGCTCAACACACTCAAAATGAAGTTGTCGGTATTGACATGATGATGGGTCATGTTCATACTCAACTTCACTGTGTTTGAGCTCAGATACTCTCTTCCTCCACTGTTCCCTCATTTTCTGATGTTTGCTCCATGCTGCTCAAGGTCACACCATCTCCTGAATCTACCGATTCTTTCTCATCGGCTCTTCTCCAGCACTCTGCAACACCACCTCCTCCCAATATTCGTAGAGGTCGCTCCGGCTCCCGCGGGAGGGGTCGTGGTAATCGACCAAGGTTTAAGTGCACTTACTGTAGGAAGAATGGTCATCTTGAGGCCAAAAACTTGATACGCGGTAAAACGGCTTAAGCGCAAGTGCACACGTCGCTCAAGTAATAAAGTGTGAGTGAAATCGTTCCCACGGAGAAGTGATTACTTTAGTGCTTACAACTACTAGCTACCCGGTTTCTTCAAATTCAAGCAGATCTAATGAAATGATTTGGAATAGTGATGAAAATACTAAACAGTGATTTAAACTAATTATACGAACTAAAGAGATATTTTTTATTAGTGGAAAAAGAAGTCTTGTATTTCAGATTTCCTATGTGAGTTGAAATGGTGTCTGAAACTAATATTTAGTAAGAATGTTTGACCAAATTATCCTGCAACGATTTGAAAGAAGAAATCCTCATCTCTCGAATCTCGGAAATCTTAATATCCTATCATCCCCTAGTTATCTCTAACTTAGGAATAATAAAAAAAAACATTTTAAGAGTAAAAATTGGATTGCTATCAAGAGGAGGGAATCTCTTCCTCTCTTCTTTACTATGGTGAACTTATGAGCAATTGTATTTCTCCTCTCTCGAATCTCGAAATACAACAGAAGGATGAATTAAAAACTCTTAGTTAAAGATCTACACCACTCGTCTCTCGATTCTTGCGGTGACATAAGATAGTCTTCAACCTAAATTTCGCCTCTCATCTCTCGAATCTCGATGCAAAATAGAAGATGAAAACAAAACCAAAAGTTTCTTTAATAAATTCAAAAGTTTCACAAAGAAGATTTCTGTCAAACAAACTTAGTATAAGAAAACTACACCATCAAAACAAAGATAGTACTTTCTTCATACAAGACCAATGGAATTTAGTTCATGACTGCGGAAGAACACCACAAAATAAGAAAGATCTTACAGCACATGATGAAAGGATTCAAAATAATGCAGGAAATTGCTCTCCAAGTCAGCCCCAAGTAGTCCTTCTCCAAGATCCGGTTTGTCCTAGTTCTTTCTCTCCAAGCAATCTCCAAGATAATGCTCTAAGATTCTCCTCTCTAATGATTTTTCAATATCCCAATATGGTATGAGATTATACTCTTAAAAATGTGCAGTCCTTTATCAAAAGTTGCATCTTTTCAATTTTCATTTTGCCGTAAAATTTGAATTTTAA
This sequence comes from Platanthera zijinensis, assembly GCA_039513925.1. Taxonomy (NCBI): domain Eukaryota; kingdom Viridiplantae; phylum Streptophyta; class Magnoliopsida; order Asparagales; family Orchidaceae; genus Platanthera; species Platanthera zijinensis. Next base: position 245,934,544 of record CM077080.1, on the reverse strand, counting down.
AATCAAAATCCATCCAGCAGTTGTTGCAACAACTTTTTCAGGTTGTTGCAACAACCTGCGCAGTCTAAAAATAATTCCAGCTTTGCTTCTCCGGATCGATTACTTCAGCATTTCTAGCAAGAAAATAACGAAAAATTAGATATATTAACCACAAATAAAATAAATATGAATTTACTCATATTTTTCCTTATTTAATTCATTTGTTTTTCAATACGATGATTATTAAATCAAAATGACGTACTAGATAACTTCTTTTTGAGAAGTTATCAGTGTTATCGAAAACATGGTCTTTCTCCTCGTTCTACTGCCTCAGTTGTTGTTGACACCTCTTCTGCCACTCGTGCTAATCTTCAGGAAGTGCGCCTCCAGCTCTTGCAATTTCAAGGGATGCTCAACCTCCCGCCTGTCTCCATCACCTCCCTCTCCAATGAAAGTATCACTTGTATCTCCACTAGTCCAGGCTGGATAGTGGACTCCGGTGCTACTCACCATATCACCTCACTGAAACCACCTCAGTACTTGGACTATCTGCATCCTAAGTTTATTACAGTTGTCAATGGTGACACCGCTCCTGTCTTTGGCTTTGCTGATATACCAATCAACCATTCTATTTCTCTTCGCTCGGTCCTTCATGTTTCGGGCTCTTCGTTTAATTTACTTTCTGTTAGTCGCCTCAATACCGACCTTGATTTCTCTGTCACATTCACCTCTTCTTCTTTCATAATGCAGGATCGGCGAACGCAGAGTACCATTGTAGAGGACGACTGCACAATGAGCTCTACCTTCTTGATGTTTCTCCTACCATACTCTCTTTCGTCTCCTCTGCTGACCGACACTGACGTCTTGGGCATGCTCCTCTTCCAGTGCTCCAGAAAGCCCTTCCTGAGATTCTTTACCTGCTTTTACTTGTGATTCATGTATTATGGGCAAACAACATCGTTCTTCTTTCCCTCCACATTGTACTCGGAGTGATGCTCCTTTTACTTTAGGTCATTCTGACATTTGGGGCCCGTATAAAATAGTTAGTCTATCTGGTTATCCCTACTTTATCATTTTTATTGATGATTATTCGAGAATGACATGGATCTACTTACTTCATGATCGTTCTGAGCTTACCCATATGTTTCGTGCGGTTATTATCGAGACTCGCACTCAATTTGCCTGTACCATTAAAATGCTCTGCACTGATAATGCTCGTGAATACACGAGTCATGCATTTGCTAATCTGCTCGGAGTTCAGAATCATTCATCATACCTCATGGCCTTATACTCCCCAACATAATGGTTTCGCTGAACGCAAGAATAGACATTTTCTCGATGTTGCTCGCTGCCTCATGATTCAAATGCAAGTTCCCAAGACGTATTGATACTTTGTTGTTTCTACGGCCTGTTATCTCATCAACCGTCTACCCTCCTCCATTCTGAACTATGTCACTCCATTTAGTCTTTTCTTCCCATCCACCTCACCCTTCCATCGCACGCCTCGGGTATTCAGTTGTGCTTGCTATGTTCATCTGTTTGGCCCTTCCACGAACAAGTTCGCTCCTCGGGCAACCAAACATATGTTTGTTGGCTACTCCCGCACTCAAAAAGGGTATGTGTACTACTCTCCAACCACCCGCAAGGTTATTTGTCTCAACCGATGTTACCTTTTTGGAGGACCAACCATTTTGCTCCACTCCAAATTCCTCGCATTCCCCACCGTTATTACAACGCCCCGTCATTCCCGTTAAGTCTCCTCTCCCACCATTACTCTCCACCCCGGTTCCCGGTCCACACAAGCCACCTCTTCTGCGTACCTATACTCGTCGTCTTCTTCGTCCCGCCGCCCCGCCGCAGTCAACCTCAACCTCTGACATCGAGCGGCCGATTGATCCGGCTCATCCCCTGACAAATTATGTATCCTTACATCGCATATCCCCGACGCTTCAACACTTTGCTACTTCATTATCTTTCATCTCTGTACCTAACTCTGTGCAGAAGGCTCTTCAACATCTAGGCTGGTGGGCGGCTATGCAAGAAGAAATGACTGTCCTTTGGGATAATCACACATGAGATCTGATTTCTCTTCCTCCAGGACAGAGTTGTGCTGTATGTAAATTGGTCTTTGTGATCAAGCATGCTCCCAATGGGACGGTTGACCGTCTCAAAGCCTGTCTTGTGGCTTGTGAATTTACATAACGACAAGGCCTTGACTATTAAGAAACGTTCTCACCAGTGGCCAAGCTCCACACCATACTTGTTCTACTCTCCTTAACAGTCCATTGCCAGTGACCCTTACATCAACTGGATATCAAAAACGCTTTCCTTAATGACGATTTACAAGAAACTGTTTACATGCAACAACCTCCCTGATTTGAGATCACGGGAGAGTCCCGAGTTTGTCACCTCAAAAAATCGATTTATGGTCTCAAACAATCTACACGAGCATGATTTGACAAATTCAGTTGGGTTGACCGTAAAGTCGGTTTTACTTGGAGCTCCGCAGATTTCTCCATATTTACCTTTCATCATGCAACAAGCATCGTTCTCCTCTAAATGTACATTGATGACATCCTAATTACGGAAGATGATTCAAATTGAATACAATTGATTAAGCAGCAACTGAATTTCGTTTTTCAAACGAAAGATCTGGGAAAACTTCGGTACTTCTTCGGCCTAGAGATTGCAAGACGTTCTGATGGTCTTGTCTTATCTCAACAAAAATACTGTCTCAACCTTTTTCAGGATGCTGACTACTCTGGATGCAAGTCGATTGTTATTCCTATAGATGTCAATCACAAGCTTTGTGCTCATATGTCTGACACCGATCATCTTCTTCCAAATACAGAATACTATCGACGTCTTGTTGGAAAATTGATTTATTTTATAGTTACAAGACCTGACATCTCCTATGCTGTTGGGGTTGTAACCATTTTATGCATTCTCCGCGGATATCCCACCTACAAGCCATCAAACGCATCTTAAGATATTTGAAAACAGCCCCAGGTCAAGGGCTGGTATACAAAACATCTTCCTCTTTCTCTCCAACATTGGTTGCCTATTCAGATGCTGACTCCCTGGATGATAGGGGTTCCACAAGTGGATTCTGTACTTACTTTGGGGGTCACCTTGTTACCCGGCGCAACAAGAAACAATCTGTGGTTGCTCGTTCTTCGGCCGAGGTCGAGTATCGGTCAATAGCCTCTGTCGTATCTGAGTTAACATGGCTTGAGAGTCTCCTAGGTGATCTGGGAGTTAAAATTTCCTCACCAGCTATCTTACTTTGTGACAGTCAAGCAACTATACACATAGCTAAGAATCATGTTTTCCATGAACGGACGAAACAAATTGAAGTTGACTGTCATTTTATTCGGGAGAAAGTTCAAATGAAAAAGCTAGAGTTGAAACATGTTTCTTCTACTGACCAAGTTGCTGATCTATTCACAAAGGCCTTATCTCGTGTTCTGTTTCATAAATTCTTATCCAAGCTTGGTGCTTACGATTTGTACGCTGCAGCTTGTGGGGGAGTGTTAGAAGAAAATTATGTAAAAGCCCAAATAAAAGCCCATAGTAGGTCCTCTTTCTCCTTATGTTTTAGTCCTTCATCTTGAATGGGAACTCTTCTCCGCTTTCTCTTCCTATGTAAGTGTACACATACTTGTATTTGTTGAAAAATTACGAATTAATAAATTTCAAATTATTTTTCCAAGAGCTCTGGGCTTTTCTCTACAAGAACAATAACCTCGTGCTTCTTGCAGGCCTTCGCTTTAGAATAAAATCGACGACTGCCTTCCTTAATGAATTCAAGGGCAATTGTTTGGCGTGGCTTAACCATGATTGATGTTTGTGGAGAGGTGGTGGTGTGGGCTGAGCGAGATGGCGACCTCTAGCTGTGTCGACGGCGTTGCCGACATCAACTGTAGGAATGTATCCATTCGCTCGAGATTTGACCCTGCAATCACGTTTACCTTTCGAAATAAATTACGGATGCTACAATTTTATCGTAAAATTCAATTATCAGAGGTAAATATTGCTTTGAATAAGATGAAAAATGGAAAGGCAATTGGGTCAGACGATATACTCATCGAAGTATGGAAATGTCTGGGGAATGACTAAATTTTGTGACTTATATGTATTTTCAATAAAATACTGAAGTCAAAGAGGATGTCAGACCAATGCAGAGAAAGTATTTTGATACCTTTGTACAAGAACAAAGAAGATATACAAAATTGTGTTGATTACAAATGAATTAAATTGATGTGTCATACCATAAAAATATGGGAACGAGTAATAGAAGAAAAAATAAGACGGGAGACTAACATCTCGGAGAATCAATTTGGATTCATGTCAGGGAGGTCGACCATGTATGCTATACATCTCTTTAGGAGATTCATTATCAACTACCGAGAAAGAAAACAAGATTTACATATGCTGTTTATCGACCTTGAGAAGGCTTATGATAGAGTTCCAAGAGAGATCTTATGAAGAGTCTTAGAAAAGAAAGGTATAATGTATCATACATTGACGTAATCAAAGATATGTATACAAATTCAGTGACAATGGTGAGGACATCTGGAGGATTAACACAGGAATTCCCTATGAATGTTGGTTTACATCAAGGTTCAACTTTAAGCCCTTATCTCTTTACCCTTATCTTAGATGAGCTCACCGGACATTTCCAACAAGGAATACCTTGGTGTTTATTATTTGCGGATGATATCGTTTTGGTCGATGAGACGTGCGAGGGTGTAAACGCAAAATTGGAATCTTGGCGAGACACTTTAGAAAAGAAGGGTTTTAGGTTGAGCAGGACAAAGACGGAGTATATGGACCTTATATTTAGCAGTGCAAAAAGGACGAGTGACTTCGTTATTAAGTTGGGTGATCAAGATATTTTTCGTAGTGAATTTTTTAAATATCTTGGATCGATAGTTCAAAATGACGGAGGTATTGATAAATATGTGACATATAGAATCCAAGCAGGTTGGTTGAAGTGGAGAGGCATCAGGAATCTTGTGTGATCGTAAAGTACCATTAAAACTTAAGGGAAAGTTTTACCGTACTGCGATTAGACCAGCGATGCTCTTTGGTTCTGAGTGTTGGGCAGTGGATTGTGTACATGAGCAAAAAATAGGAGTTGCGGAGATGAGAATTCTTAGGTGGATGTGTGTGCACACGAGACTGGATAGAATTAGGAATGAATGTATTAGGGATAAGACAGGAGTAGCACCAATTGCAGAGCAGATGCGAGAAGCTCGATTAAGATGGTTTGGACACGTGCAAAGGAGACCATTAGAGGCACCTGTTAGGCGTTGTGAGAGTCTAGTCACTAGGCATGTTAAACGAGGGAAGGGTAGACCAAGAAAGACTTGGAATGAAACTATAAGGAAAGACATGATGTACTTAGACATTAGTGAGATTATGACACAAGATAGGACACAATGACGATAAAGGATCCATATAGCCGACCCCACTATAGTGGGATAAAGGCTTGAATGTTGTTGTCTATAGAAACCTTTTGAACATTTATTAGGGGTAGTCATTTAGGTCAGTAGCACCAATCTTAAAGCAAAAAGTGTGAGTTCTCTTATAACTCTGTATAGTAACTTTTTTTCATTTATGATGAATTAACTTGTATGATTCCTCCTAAAAAGTGTTTATAGGATTTTCCATAAACGCTTGTAAGATTTTTTGTAAAACAATTTGCTCGAAATTCATTAAAATAAGATAAACAAATATCTCATTATTGATTAAGTAACATATAAGCAAGCAAGTGGAAAACCATCTAATTCTATCTTATGAAAAAAATAAAATAAAGATCACGATACTAAGAAATTCCGCAGGGGGTAAATGAGTTATGAGCCTAACTTAAACAAACAAAGATTTGTTCATGCCGGGTTTATGTTTGGTTTCAAATAATAAAGCTGAAATTTAATTACGTGTTGAACAAGATCTTGATGAGGTATTTTTTGTTAAACTATGTTAAAAATTGTAAATTTATACTCTTGCAAAGGCCCACTGTTTTGGCTCATGTTGTAAAGCCCATTAAGGCTTTCACATCCCCAATCTTCTCTTATGCACACTCTCTTTTACCTATAAATATCCCTAACATGGTATGAGAACCAAGTTCCCTTGAAATTTTTTCATGACCACTCGTCACATAATTTTGCTCATATATTTTCGCATGGGTCCCACTGCCAACTGTTTTCTGCCTGTAATTTTTGCTGGAATAATTCACTGTTTGCTGCTGCTGTCTGCGGCTTGTCAGCCAACCTTCAGATTTCCTGCATCTGGTCGCCACCGAGCTCCCCAGCTCCTCCTTGCGCTTATTAGCTCGTGGACACTCTGTCAAGCTCGTCAACTTCCGGAGCTCGCTGGATCTCACAAGACTAGTTGTCAGCCAACCTCGCCGAGGACCTCTTACCCACAACTGTCCACAGAGCTCGCTTACTTGCAAGTCCTCCGGTGACAACAAAGTTCTCCTCGGCCGATCCTGCCCGCCGATCCTACAAGTGATCACACGACAAGTCCTCCTGTAGTCGCGCGATAAGTCCTCCCGTGACATCCTCGACGACGAGCATAGACGTCGACTGTTGATCCTACCAAGTCCTCATGTCCACTGATCCTGCAAGTAATCGCGCGACAGTCTTCCTGTAGTCGCACGACAAGTTCTCCTGTGACGTCCTCCTCGACGACCAACATAGACGTCGACTGTTGATCTCGGTGAAGCCATCTCCGATGACAACAAAGTTTTTCTCGGCGACCAGCATCGTGGTCGTGTTCCTTGGCTACCAACATCGACGCGTCCTCTTGTATGCCAAAATCAACTATTCAAGATGCAACAGTCCGCCAAAGTCAACAACCTGCTGCTGTCCATTAAGCTCGCCACCCGACATCTCCAACTAGAAAATCAGCTGGTGTGACCTTCCGTCCTGGCTGCTGCTGTTCGCCAAACTTGCCTACACGCACGTCTCCTCCGATCGCGCCACTGCCGCAAGTGATCGCACGACCTGAAGTTTGTACGCAAAGATCACCTGCTCTGTTATCTTGATGGCACACTTTACCCTGACATCTGAGCCACATCTCCGCATCACTCTTGATGGTACAAATTACAAGATTTGGTCCTTAGCTGTCAAAAGACATCTCAGAAGTCGACGTCTATGGTGGCATGTTGATGGAAGCACTCCCATACCTACAACAACGGCTGACAAAGCCACTGACAAGACGTACCTCACACTACTTGATACATGGACTTATGATGAGCAGCGGGCGATCGATGTCATCCTTCAGTAAGTTTCTTCTTTAACCATGTTGCAACTTGAAACTTACGACACCGCGGCCTCTATGTGGAATCATCTTCGTACCTATTTCACTCTTACTGATAGTGCACATGAGTCCCAACTCCTTTAAACCATCCAGTCCACCCGTCAAGAAAATCTTTCTATTCGTCAATACCACACTACAATACTTGATCTTTGGAACTAGCTTAGCATCATGGCGCCGACACCTCTCCCAGGATACACCTTACCTGTCTATCAACAGTATCTTGCTCTTCGAGATCGACGTCGGCTACTGCAGTTCCGCATGCATCTCAGGCTTGAATTGCAGACTTTCGCTGGCATACTTCAACGCTCTCCGATTTCTTCTTTGGATGTTGCCGTCAATGAACTCACTGCAGAGGATAATCTCCGCCTTGCTCTTGGGCCGGCTCGCCATTGGAACCAACTGTTTTGGCCACTCCATCTGTTGCTCCTCCTATAGGTGCTCCTGTGGCCGCGACCACTCGTTCTCCTCCAAGGTCATCATCCAACTCTGGAAACCGTCAATTCCGGACTGTGCCTGTTTCCCTGGGCAGAAATGGTGAAACAGACACAAACGCTATGGAAATCATTACACTCAAGAATGCTTTGCTCTTGCCAACCGCAAGGCTTAAGTAGCTGTGGGACACTGTTTTCCCTGTCTCCCCACTCCTCAGGCGGAAACCACCGATCTCTCGCCAACCTTTTCTACGGAACAGATGCAGCAACTTATGGTCATGATGCAGGTCAACAACTCCTCTAACACTGGTTCTTCTGTTGCTGTTGTCACAGGTATTACGTCTGCCTCTTGGATTTTAGACTCGGGTGCTTCCTATCATATGACAAATGATGATAGTCATCTCTCCTCCCTATCACCTCTCTCATCCTCCTCTATTCGCACTGCTGATGACACCTTCCAATTCAGGATCGTAGACATCTCCAAGACCACTCTCACTTCACTATCCCTCATGTCTATTGCGTTCCACGTCTGGCCATGAATCTTTTATTTGTCTCTCAACTTACTGATCAAAATTTCTCTGTTTCTTTCAATGCTTTTCACTTGTTCCATACATGATTCCAACACGAGGAAGATTGTTGGTAAGGGTCATCACCGGAACGTCCTCTACTTCATCACCAGTCTGCATCTTTCGCTTCCTTCGCCAATTATTGCTACTGTCACACCCGTCTCAATCGCCACCTCCTCGTGTGATCTTTGGCATCGTCGCCTTGCCCAAGTCTCGCTACCGCGGCTACAACTACTCGCTTCCATTAATACAAAAATGCTTAATCCTTGTACTCTTTATATTCGAGGTTGTCAGATTGCCTCCTCTTTTCCCTCTAGCAATTATGCTACTGTAGCTCCGGTTGATTTAGTTCACTCCGATGTTTGGGGTACTTTACACATTTCAAAAGGAGGAAACAAATATTATATTATTTTTGTTGATAACTACTCCCACTTTACCTTGTTATATCTTTTGAATGCTAAGTCTTATGTTTTTCCTAAGTATGTTGAATTTGTTTCTTTGGTAGCTACACAATTTTCTTGTAAAATTAAAACTCTGCGCTCTAATTATGGGGGGGGGGGATATCTCTCGCACCATTTTTCGCAGTCCCTTCGATCTCAAGGAACTCTTACTCAATACTCATACCCTCACACTTTTCAACAAAATGGAGTAGCCGAACGACTACATAGACACAAATTGGAAGTTGCGCGATCCCTTCTCCTCAGCTCATCAGTCCAATATTGGGTAGGAGCCGTTCTTACCAGTGTGTTTTTAATAAATATAATTCCTGCCTCCAATTTGCAAAATATCTCCCCGTATGAACGACTTTATAACAAGGTCCCAACTTACTCCCATTTGAGAGTTCTTGGGTGTCTGTTTTCGTTAAACTTCTCACAATTGGACGGGATAATCTATCGCCTCGCTCTGCAACATGTGTTTTTTTTGTTATAGTGAACGACATAAGGGCTACAGATGTTATGATCCTGTTGCTATACACATGTGCATCTCCCAACATGTGATTTTTCTTGAACATTCTCCCTACTATGCCCTTCCTAATCCTCCTATCCCATTAGCACCATCAACTCCCGAAGTTCTCATTTTTCTTGATACTCTACAACCATCTACTTCTCAAGGGCCCATCTATGCTACTCTCAATTTTCCTAATTCTGATAATGGCCTTCTGTGCGACTCTGACTCCTCCCAAACCTCTGATTCACACTTCAATACTAGTGAACCACCACAGTCTCCAATTCCTTTTCGTCGCTCTACTTGCACCCACAAACCTCGTAATCATCTTAGTCTATTTTTCTCTCTCACTCCTATTCTCTTAGTCTTTCTTTCAACTATCTCTAGTCATCGGGAACCTCAAACATACCAAGAGGCAGCCTCTATACCTGTTTGGCAGCGTGCAATGGATGAATAATTACAAGACTTGACGAAAACCAATACTTGGGATCTGGTCTTGCCTCATAAGGCCACTCGACCTATCATTTGTAAATGAATTTACAAAATCAAAACTCTGGCCAATGACACCATCGACAGATACAAAGCACGCTTGGTTGCTCGTAGTTTCCAACAACAACATGGTATTGATTATGATGAAAGGTTTGCTCCGTTTGCAAAGATGACCACCATCCGCACTATTCTTGTTATTATTTCTATTCATTCATGGGACATCTATTAGCTTGATGTTAAGAACGCTTTCCTCCATGACGACCTTTCTGAAAACGTCTACATGACAACTCCTGGGAGTTCAATATTCGACTGGACAAGTCTGTCATTTTTGCAAGGCTCTTTGTGGTCTCAAAAAGGCCCCCTGATTCTCTAAATTCACCACTGATCCGACATTGTTTACTCATGTCTCCGACACTATCTTACTTCTGTATGTTGACGACATGATCTTCACAAGAGGAAACTCTCAGCATATCCAAGAAGTCAAGACTTATCTCCATGCACAATTTGAAATGAAAAATCTCGAACCACTTCGATATTTTCTAGGCCTTGATGTTGATCACTCTTTCAGAGGATACATCTTATCTGAACAAAAAATCATCACCGAGATACTTGGCTGTGCTGCTCTAACAGATGACCACACTGCTCTAACAGATGACCGCATTGCTGCAACTCCTCTGGAATTAAATGTTAAATTGTGTTCTCAGGAAGGAGAAATCCTATCTGATCCTTCCACATACAGGCAGCTAGTTTGAATGCTAGACTATCTCACCATCAGTCGACCAGACATTTCTCCTGCTGCGCACATCCTCAGTCAGTTTATTGCACAACCACGGGGCACCCACTATGCGGCTCTTCTTCGCACCTTGCGATACATATCGCGGTACAAGCACTGGGTCACTATTTTTCAACTCAACCTCCTCTCTGGATCTTCGTGCTTATCCCGATGCTGATTGGGCTGGTAACATATCTGATTGCAAGTCTACCATTTGGTATTGCATCTTTCTTGGCAACTCCCTGATTTCCTGAAAATCCAAGAAATAATTGTCATATCTCGATCTAGTGTTGAAGCTGAATACCGTGCCATGACCACCATTATTGCATAAATAACTTGTCTTTCACCATCTGTTATAAGATTTACAGACTACTGTTTCTGAAGCTATATCACTCTACTGTGATAACACTAGTGTCATACAGATTGCTTCAAATCAGGTCTTTCATGAGCGTACCAAACACACAGAATTGACTGCTACTACATTTGACAACAATTTCTCAACAATGTTCTCTCTTCCTCCTATATCATCTGCTTCCCAGATAGCTGATTTCTTTACCAAGTCTCCTCCAGTTTAGAGGTATGAATTCCTGATTCGTCAGCTCTCCTTAATCGACGCATGTGACAATACCGCCACCTGATTGTTCCCCTGCTCGGGGGGGGGGGGGGGGGGAGGTGTTAAAATATGTTAAAATTGTCAATTTATACTCTTGTAAGGCCCATGTTGTATAGCCCGTTAAGACTCTTTAGTCACACATCCTCAATCTTCTCCTATGGACACTCTCTCTTGCTTATAAATACCCCTAATGGGATGAATAAAGATTATTACTCTCCATTTTAATATTTTTCTCCTAAGTGTGAAAGAGGTTAGTCATTTTTACCATGGAAGCTTCCAAGAAAGGGGAGAGGCAAAGCATCTTTGACTAAGGAAATTAGCATGTGCTTTTGAGAGAAACTTTTAGGAAAGAGGCCAAAGAAAGCTTCATCCACTTCTATCTCATGTCATCTACCGTCACTACCTTCATGAATGTAGCCCTATAAATAGCAATGATGGAGGTTGAGGAAAGAATCCGTTTCTCTCCAAACACAAACATTGAAAGATTTCTCTTGAGAGGCCTTTGTGGCAAACAGTTTTAATGACGGCTTTTCGGGGTGGACTCCGATCATCCTGTGTTTTTTACCCTATTGGGTTTCCACGTTAAATTTGTGTGTCACTTTTATTCTTGTTATTTTGTGCTGTGTTTTGGTTGTGCATCGGCATATCACTAAGCGTTCATGCAGGTACTTGCTCAAACTAATTTACAGGTGTTTTGATCAGACTTGCGTGCTCTCTAGCCCAACAAATCTGTTTGTGAACAACAAACTTAATAAACACCCATAATTCCATTCATAAAGTGGAAGTAGCAAATTCAGTGCAATATTCAAAGATAGAAGAATTGCTTCAATAATATTTACCAGCAAACAGATATTTGGAGGATATGGAATCAACGTTAAATAGAGTTCCATGTTAATCATTTATGCAAGTTTTTGTTTTGTATAAGGCTTTCTTATCCTTTATATACCGTTTTGATGGGATGAACTCGCTGATCTTCTAGTTTTATCCCTCTCTAATCTCCACGGTATCAGAGTGCTAATTGTTGGATCTTTAGACGCTCTTAGAAGGGGGGGTGAATAAGGATTTTTTGGAAATTAAAATCTTAATAAAAAATATCAGAGTTTAAAAAAGTTTTGAAATATTTTATCAGAAAATATATTTTAATATCTCTGAAAATATTATATTGAAGATTATTTTTAAAGAAGGTCAGATTTCAATGTTCACTCACTATCGCCGGCGGTAAGAGTTAGCGTCTGGCGATTTTCACAGAAAGTGAAATTCATGTGTATCTTTTGAAAAGTAATTTGCAAGATATTATGCGTTGTTGCCTTGATGGAGAAATATTACTTAAAATATTTTAGAATAGAAAATAAAACCAAGACTAATAGAATAATGCAAAACATGATTTTATTGACACTAGAAATCAATACGAAATATAAAAAACTCTTTTTCTTTTTTTATACCGACCCTTATCCCCAAAGACCAGTTGGTTCTAACCTATCTATCCCAGATACGGCCTCAAACCGCCCCCTAGACCTACCCATGATCTAGTAGCCACCACACGCGGCGAATTCATGGAATCCTTCCCGGAAACCAACGTCCGCACCAGACGATTTTCCCCTAAGTCTCGCAAGACGATTTTCTACGAACTCCTTCTCGGAATCCAACATTCTGCTCGAACGATTTCTCCACCGATACAAAACGATAAAAAGGAAAATACAAGAGAAATAAAATACAAGAGAAATAAAATGCAAGAGAAAACTCCCCAAGGATTTCTGAAGGTGAAGACGAAGGTGGTGTCGACGTTGGCGTTCTTATATGAGGAATCGATGTCGTAGACGGAGAGGAGCCGCTCTTTAAATAGGCTTCAGGAGCTACCGTCAACGGTAGCACTACCGCCCTGCGATAGCTTCATTAGACAGTCTTCATCTCCTTTGGAAATCTTCATCTTTGGCAATTTTCCATAGCTATTTTAGGAAATTTTTCCAGTCCATTTTTAGGAAACTTTGGAAATAAGCATTTTTGGTATCTAATTCTTCCAAAAATGGACTTTTCAAAACACTACCGTGAGACAGTTTCACACTATCACTGGCGTTAGTACTTGCTAAATCTGTCTCTTTCCTTTTCTGTCGCGTCAAAATTGCTACTGCCGGCGTTAGTACTACCACCGCGGTAGTGATACCGCCGGGCGGTATCGAAACCTTTTCCATCTTGTGGATATCGTCGTCCTCCTTTCAGAATGGTGTGACACGTCCCGTAACTCTTCCCAGATTGAAAGTTATGACAGTCTTACTATATATTCAGCTGTCAATGCTCATTTTGTTGCTGATTTTTAAGTTTACACCCATGATGGAGGGCTTGTCTCCTCATTTTATCTTTGCTTGTACATGTATAACTTGCACACTATAAACACACAAAAGATTAAATCAAATACATTACAGTATTTGTTATTCTCAAACTAAGAGATGCGGAACGCATGATCCAACACTAATCGCTTCTTTCGACTGCTTCTATGAACAATCTCTCCATTGGTCTCCCTCGACTTCTCATGTTCATATATCTACCCGGTTGCCTGCTCGTCTCCTGTAGACTATAGGCTCCTGTCGTTGCTTCTTTTGTCCATTGCTTCTCTGCCAGTTGATCCCGTCGTTCGCTTGATTCCTGTAGATTGTGGGCTTCTGTTACTGCTTCTTCGTCAATTGATCATATCGTTCACAACTTCTTCCCTCGACTGCACCAAATTTCTTTGGATCATCCATCAATGATCATTCAACAAATGCTTCATGCTCTCCTCCCGATCTCTCGGCTTCTCTGATCAATTATTGATCAGAGCAACTCTCAATTCAATGCTTTTTTTCTTCTGACTTTGAAGTTCACGAGCACACTTCAGATGTCTAGTCAATCGTCGGCCACTCTCATCAAATCTGTTGTTATACAATGAAACAACTTCATACTAACCTCATCAAATATGTTGTTAAGCTTTTATAATTGTAGCTCTATCTGCTCTGCTTAACTCTCTATCAGTCAATACTACAGAGAATCATATAAACCTTCTTCATAGAGTCAACCGTGCTTTGTGACCAGTTGATTAATACCTCAAAGCATGTAATATCCTGAATCCGATGTGTTTGGTTCGATAAGAGTGAGGAGTGCTTTGCGGGCAGTGAAGCCTAGACAATATAGCTCCTGGCAGGCTCCTTCAATGTCCTCGGTTTGTGTCTTTTCCAAGCAAGACGTTGAGCAAAGCTGGGGGTCCGATCTTCACCGCACGCTTCAGATGAGAAAAGTCAAGCAAGGGGTGTACTTCCGCGCGAGGCACGGAGTTCTCCATACCAAATTATTCGATATGTCATTTATTGTAATTGGCTCCCAAGTCTTCCTTGTCTCCATCTTTAACACAAGAATGAACATGAGATGTGGCCCGCTGAATAGAGAAACCAAGTGGCAAGACTTTGGGCCCTCTATATTGACTTATTAGGGTCTGGAAAGCCCCCTATTATGAACTAGCTAGCTCAGGCCCCACTGAGGAGCCCAAAATAAACAGCCTGCTCTGTTTTGATTAGGCCCAAATAGATCATGATCAACCCACTAATGTTGGGCTAAGTGCACCAAACCCAAATGACCATGAATTGAAATTAAAATGAAGCTTAACATGATTCTGAGTACATAATTTGTCCCCGAAACCTTAATACCATTAGGCTCTGTTTGGTTCCAAGATACAGGAGCAGTGCGCCACTGATTTTCGAAGTGCCGCGTAAAATATTGATTTTAAGGGTAGCCGCATGAAATCCACTGCTCCCAAATCGCGATGTTTCACGATTTCCAATCGTGAATCCACCATCATGTTCTACCATTCCCGACCCCTCCCGCTCGGATTTGCTTGGGGTGGGTTCAGCGCGGCTTCTCCTCGACCTCTCCCGCTCGGATTTGCTTGTGTTACGGCTTCTTCCTGGTTTCGCCGGTTCCTGCTCCCCAAGTTTTTGAATTTTGAGGGAGCATGCGGATCGTCAGCCCGAGCAACTCAAGAAGATCCTGGAGCACTGCCGGAGCAACTCATGAATATTTTGCAGTTAGTTCAAGCAAAGATATTCATCACTTTCGGGTCTTATCTACTTGGGGTATGCCTTTCTTCTAATGATTTGTTTGCTGCTAGCTTATAATAGAAAATATCTAGCATGTCATGCAAATGAGAGGGATTGGGCAGTCATTTTATGTAGCATTTAACTAGAAAATATCCTGCATGTCATGCATATGGGATGATAGAAAATTTTTGATTCAAAACATTTTCCCACCACCATTTCTTTCAAATAATTTCATTGATTTTTCCATCATTCTGTAAAAAAAATGAATTTTTTTCACGAATGTGTCCCCCCACTATTTCCATCGCTGCGGCCGAGCTAAACATAGTCTTAAGAAAAAAATATGATGATTTTGACAAAGATTAAAACAGAATTAACACAATATTGAGAAAGAAGCAAACACATGTTGTAATATTATGAAAAAAGCATGCTGATTTTCAAGGGCCTTGGTTTGGTTCCGGTTTCAAAGAAATTAGAACCGAGTATTTCAGCTTGGTTCTCGTTCTATATTCGGGTACCCGATAATAGATAATTGAAATTAGGCCTTTGGAATTCAGTTCAGTTCTCGTTCTATATTCGGGTACCCGAGAACCGATAATTGAAATTAGGCCTTTGGACTTTAAGAGTCGTCGAAACCGCTCATTGCTAGTAATTTATTCTCCCGTTCGTCGTATATTCACTTCAAGCTCATATTTTGAGCAAGTTTTATTCTTTGGACATGTATTGAATGGATTTGTTATATGCTCAAATCTTAATCATGACATTAAAAATAAATGCCAAACTTGAAAAATATATATATATGGGCAAAATTGAGTACTGAACCAGAATCAAACTTGCAATTTTGATTCTGATCCGGTTCTATATCTTAGGTATGCTCGTCAGTTCCCCTTCCCAAAACTTGCCTTGATTTGTTTTTGATTTTAGGCGGAATCAATCCAAACCGATATGAGTTGGACCCCTACGACTTATTACAACTCAAGTGATTGTTTATGTTAATTCCAAGGATGTAGGAACTAGGAAGGTAAGTTAATATAGACAGTAGGTGTTAAATAGAAATGGCATGTAAAAATATAATGAACTAATTATTCATGGAAGTATTGTCATGGCTACTCATGACTTCAACTTGAATAATGTCTTAGCATGATTGCTTAGCAAGGTAGTTATAATAAACAGTTTTTCGTTGGGTCAACTCGTCAATTCAACTCAATAGAGAGTAAGACTCGGTTTCTTTGGTTGTTTTTTCTCCGTTGTGTTTCAGAAAACACAAACGATGTCGTTTTACAACAGGAATAGCCTCCAATTGGAATCAACAAACCTCAAAACGTCTTTCTATTTCTGATTCCAACCAAAAGGAGCGAGCTTTGATAGGGTTCCTTCAAAGGATTTTCGATTCAAACCAATACAACTCTGACCGAGACGTCCAAGCAAGCCGCGCCCTCTCGAAGGGCCCAAAATCACCCCGCAACGGGGGACAAAATCAAGCGCACTTGGACACCACGCACGACCTTCACATGGTCAGCACGAACGCGTGGCCAGCTCACGCGCACACGGACTCTGCGCGCCCGGCGAGCCTGTGCACGCGCTGCCGGCCTCCGGCACGCCGTCGCCGTCTCTGACCGCCACCCTCGCCGGGCAACTTGCCTGGACCGCCTGAGGGGCATGTTTGTCATTTCGGGAAAATCGATGAGGCTGGGACAGAATAACTTCGCCAACTCAGGATTCGGCAGAGCGTTATTACCAACGCATCTCTTCAAGAAAGCTATAAAAAGGCTCGCATGTCTTCATTTGAAGACAAGCAACCTGAGAGATTAGAGAGAGCTCTACAGTTTTCCGGCGAGTACGTGAGACTTAAATCGTTCCAACGCTCGAAATTCGCTCTGCTCCCTTTCTGATCTGCTCACGCTCAACACGCTTGCATACGCAACAATAGGCGCGGACGATTACTCAAAGGAACGCACTCGTGGAAGCTCCCGCAGATGCTTCTTCAGGCTTCGTGGACTTGTCCATTTTCCCGCTATCTATACTTAAAGCTTGCAACAAAGAGGTTGTCTGTCACCCTCCAAAGAACTCAAACACTTGCAAACAAAAGAAAGATAGTGGATTTTGGCCTGACACCTATCCGGTCACGTGATTTTTCACCATTTTCGGGTTTTCCATGCTAAAATGTCCATGTCATTGCTGTTTGGATCTCCTTTTACTATTTGCGCTCCCGGCCCTACCAAAACAAAGATGGTCTAATTTTCCGAACAGGAGGAAAATCGGGCAACCCACAGAAAGTTTCATTCCAGAACATTATTTTGTTTTCATCTTCTCCATCTCTAACCGTCACCACTCAGCGGAACAAGCCCTAACTCCATGGGTGGTGATTTAAAGCTCATTCTTTCTTATACCACATAAGCATTGTATGTATTGTATTATACTGTGGCGGATCCAAAAAATTAATAATGGTGGTGCACAAATTGATAATAGGGATGCACACAAATTTTTTTGAATGCGTCACTGGGTTCTAAAATTTTAACATGGGAGGCCAGACATCAACTTTCTTCACAAAAAAAAAATTTGAACGTTTCAATCTTATCAGAGTTATTTCTCCCTCATCTGGACACTATTTTTGACGTATAAGTAGTCCAAATTCATTGCCTCGACGAGAGGAATCTAATTACACTAATCATTTTGAAAAATAATGGGGGTGCCAGTGTTCCTCGGGCCCCCCTCTGGATCCGCCCCTGGACTATTATAGCATAGCACTAGCAACGACTGGGCTCAACAGCATATCTACACGAGCAAGGGGCGCAGTACTGCATATATACTGCATAAATTTCGAACACGTAAAACTGTTCTTAAATGCGCATAACTATATAAGCTTAAGCTTCATATACGCATGGTTTATATACGGCTTCATATATATATATTTAATATCTTGAGCACACCAATAATTGGGAATGCCTTCATTGATTAATCCCCAGTCCTGCCTTCCACATCACACTGCCACATGCATATATTTATTACAAGCAACTATTCATGCAGCTAATTAATTTAGTCTAATCTATCAAAATCTGCTCAATTATTCATTAATAATTCCACGTGAAGGGGATGATTAAGGCTTAATTAGTTATCAAGTTCTCACAATGTGGATCAGCTCTTATGATGATCTGGGGGGAGGGCCCTTCTCCATCAAAAAATTTGCAAATCTTTTTATTGCATTTTAATTTCTCTCCTTAAGTCACTACTTATATGTTAAAAATGGTGGCCTGATGGGGGGGGGGGGAGAAATTACTCCGACAAACTGAGTTGGAGGCGACGATGAATGATTAAAATTAGTTGCTTTGAACTTAGACAGAGAGCCTGCTTCCCGGGCCTACTGATATCGTTCATTATCATTATTATGAATTGTTGCGGGTCGCTCGACGCTTTTGTAGACCGGTCGAATTGAATCGTCTCAGCTCGAGAGTGAGCCGAGCGCGCAATTAGTCAAAGTAAAGTTAGATATGTTAGAAAATATATGTTTGATAGACATAAATTTACTTGGTCTCATACCCAAGTTTTCTATCTCTTAGGATCTTTTCAAGTGTATAAATGAATTAATCATAATAGGAAAGAACCTCGATTGATTGTTGTAGCCGTCGTCGTCGTGCGACCCGGTCTTCACCTCTTTGCTCTAACAAGAAGGAGATGGATTCCTGTGTACTTCCTTAAGATGAGAAGAACTGTGAGCATTCTTCTCTATTTATGCGAACCTTGATAGTATTAGTTATCAAGAGCAAGAGGTGAGACCGGCTCATTAAGCTAATAATATCTAGCTCATCCATCAAAGATTAGAGATTTGGGCCTTAAGTTATTCATGAGCATGACTCATGAAAATATTAAGGACATTAAATTATAATCTATTTAATTATTTCTTGTAGACCAAATAATACGAGTCCAACAAGATAGCCGGCAAGAAGACGTTTGACGTGGAAAAATCCCGGAAAGGGAAAAACACGGGGTTGGTTCGGTGTCGATCAAATTGCACTATGTTTCTGGGTGTTATAAGTAGTATAACGCAAGAGGGCAACATGTCATTTCTTGTTGCAAAGGGTGCAAAGAAGAATGAGAAAGAGAGAATCTCAGAGAGAAGGGAGATCTTCAAAGGATAAAGAGTGATCCTCCAGCCGCCTTCCAAGGAGATCTTTGGAGGGGAGGGAAATCTTCGAAGGCCGAAGGAGATCTTCGAAGGATTATTCGAATGATCTTCAAAGGAGCTCTCTCAGTTGTTGAAGGCAACGTGCCCTCAAATGAGTGATGCGGGCTCCTTTTATAGCTTTGGGCATGGGTAGTCCGGTAATTTTGCCGTTGTAACTATCATAACCACATGACTGGTGAATCACGAGCGCCGATCTAGGGTACGCAAATCACCATTTTTCGGATATGTCGTTTTGCCCCCCGGACAATTCAAGTAGTTTGGGTAGTTTCGTTGGCTGCGATGACGACAACGAATGAAACCTGCAATCTGGGAAGTAAAGAAGGTTACCGCGAATGCGGAGGCGTTTGGCGTGTGCCGCATATGCAAAGCCATTCGGCTTGCGCCACGAACGCGAAGGCGTCTGGCACACCGTAAACGAAGGCACTTACTGCGTGGCGCGAACGTGGAGGCGTCCGGCGTGCCGTGAACGGAGGCGTTCGGCGCACGCCACTATTAATTTATAGGAGTCGGTGTGCGACTAGCAAACACTCCTCCGCCAATGAATTGCTCATAGTGGTCATAATGAAGAGACCGCCAAAAACTACCACGAAACAACCAGCGTGAAACCACCACGCACCGCCGTGCGGCCTTAGCCCGGCAACCTGGCAGCATCTGGATGCTGATTGATTGATATTTTAAATTCTGTTTTGATTTTCTATCTTCTCCCAATTCATTTCCTATTTAATTTTTCTTCTCCCATTTCATTTTCTATTTTCATATCGTGTAGCTGCCTGCACTGTTCAGAATTTAGGTTTTCTTGTGCTGATTTTATTCTTATTTTAAATTTGTATTGTTTAAGCACAGGGGAGGACCCATATAGGGCCCAGTGTGGGAGGCCGCCCACACTAGTTTTTAAAAAATATCATTTATCAATAGTAAAATGCGCAATTTATTTATTTGGCAGACATAAAATATACATATATATCGTGAATGATTTCAAGGAAGTATCTTAGTTAAGTTGGTAGAGTGTATAATATCTAACTATATGGTCATGAGTTCAAGTCTTATGCATGTCACATTTATACTGTTTATGCATTTTTTATGTATGAGAATATTATGTTGTGTTGCAATATTGGTGTATTAATGCGGCACCAGATACATATCGTACTCGACATTCGTATCTGTATCAATGCTTCATAGATTGAAAGTAATTGCATGTGCATGATTTGAATCATTGCATTTGCATCACATATTTGTTAGTGTTTATTTGGACGAATAACGGGTTCGGAGGCTTAACGGGTCAGTTTGAGTACACGGTTAACTCATACCTGTAATAACTCCTAAGGGTTTTGCCTATTTATACCCACCTAGGGGCAACGGGCAGGGGATTCCACTTTGATCCCCATCCGGATGCTTCGAGCAACAATCACAATATTCACATTAGAGTTTATGTTGTGAATATCCTTTCATTTGATTGTGTTTGATTGCATGTTTGTACTGTCATCTTCATTTTAGAGTTGATCATAAATTCATTGCATTTTCTCATAATTATTTACATTGCATATAGGGTTAAGATATCGCGTGTCCCGTCATTTGTAAATTCATCAGGTGAAGATAGAAGTTTATGCAAACTAATTATTTAAATATTTTCACAACATCAAAAATAAATTAATAAATATAATTTTCAATGCATTTCAAACCACAATCTATTGGATCTCACTCCAATCAAAACCTCAACAACATGCAAAATGTGTGTATAATTTTACAATCGAGTCAAAAGAAAAAAAAGCATGTGCATCAAAATTAGAGCTGTCACTTAAAATCGAAAATCATAAATCAAATTGGAACCGCAAAAAACTAGATTGAGCCGTTCGCAAATTATTCGGGTTCCGGTTTTAATTTTGGAACTGTGAACAACATTGGTTCAGGTATTGTTCTTACATTTTATTATCTGGACCGGAACTGGAACTGAAACCGCAACATGCATGGCTCAAACGGTTTTAAGATTTAAACCTAATTCGAACCGGACTGAAGTAGAGCCGAACCGCAATCCGTTTATTATTATTATTATGATTGTGATTATATTGTTATTATTTTATAATCTATTTATAATATATATACTTACTATCTGGGATGAAGCTTGTGTCGTTTGAACTCAAACCATAATCGCATCAAAGGGGGTTGGTTTTGTATTGAAAAAAATCACATTGCACCAAAATCGTGTGGTATGATTTGACATTGGTGCGGTTTGAAGTCAGTTTTTGTAATGCAATTATGATTTTTAAAAAGTTGTATAATGTATTTTTAATTTTACTCATATATTTTTCTAAAATATTTTATTTTAAAAATATATAAGGTATACAATTACTTTTTAATAGTAATCATGAAAAACTACTAATTGTAGCCAATTGTTACGGTTGCGCAAACCAGCGTAATATGCGCAAGCTGACTAGACGTCGTGGGAAGTCTACACGTGTAGGAAGGTGACAGATACTAGCCCACCAATCATGGAAGAGGCCGCCGAAGAGTGCGCAATTTAATTATTTCTATTTCATTGTTGTTTTGAGTTTTACTATTTGCAGACCGTTTTTATTTTATCTTGTCAAGTTTGATTTTGATTTTAATTGTAACTAATTGGAACCAGACCGAAATGCATGGAAGCATATGCTAACGAGATGCGTGCTAGCCGACTAAATGTCATGGCGAGTCTACATGCGTTGGAAGACGACTGATACAAGCCCACCGATCGTAGAAGAGACCGTCGAGGAGTGCGCAACTTAATTATTCTTATTTTGATGTTGTTTTGAGTTTTACTATTTGCAGATTGCTTTTATTTCATTCTGTTAAGTTTGATTTTGATTTAGTTTGAACCGATTGGAACCAAACCGAACCGCATATAACCGGACTGAACCGTTAGTAGCCGGTTTGATTTTAATTCTTGTTAAACCGTAATTGGAACTGTTGACACGACGGTTCCAAAATTTATACTGGAACCAGAACCAAAATCGGAACCGGCCAAATTTCGAATTGACCCCAATGCGCACCGTCTTTTTCTTGTCGTACACTTCCGGAGACCCTCCGCCTATCTCTGCCGCATGCGGGGTGCTATTAAAAAAACAGGAAATCAAAAATCGTTTGTCCATAAGTAATCCAACTTCTTGAAATGCTACAAACAAAAAACCTTCCAATTTGTAGCCGGATCTAATACACAAAAAGATTAAAAAAAAAAAAAAAGGTTACCATCAGTCAACTCCTTAGGTAGCTAGTCTATGAAATCATCTTTCTTCCCACAATTTTTAGTCTTGAAATAAAAAGTAGTTAATTATTTGCAGACCCATTTCGGCTATATGCAGGCCACACATTTCATAGCAGTTATGTCCAGGTCAGAGCTATGCGGGTTTATCACTTCCTATGATTTTTTAGTTTGACTTGTATTTATCCTTCGACTGCACATAGACAAAAATAGCCTGCATATATAGCATGACCCAATAAAAATGATGCATAATAATGTGTATTAGCCATAACCCAAAATCGTAGCTAACACTTGCTGCTTCATTCAGGTCGTGTTTTTAGTCAGTCCAAATTCTCTTTTTTATTTCTCTCTCTCGCTCTAGCTATTGGATCTGTTGATCAGGCCGCGAGATCAATAACTCGGGCTACCGTTTAGTCCAAACTTTTGAGAACCAGTTTCCTGATTCCAACATAATGAATATGGGCTCAGTTCACAGTATATAATAATTTTGAATAATTTTTCATGCCATTGAAGAACATTACTTTGGTCATCCATATTTAAACGAACTTTGAGAACATAATTAACTGGCGGCTTAAAGTTATATTAGGCTCTGTTTGGCACAGTGCTGGCGCTCGCAAATGCATGGATTAAACCGTCATTCGTTAAGTATCACCTAACAAACATTATTCGTTTGAACATAAAAGTGGACGAAGTTCCTTAAATGGGCATCAACGAATGAAAATTTAACCCCCATGTCATAAAAATAATTTTTTAATTATATATGATAAAAATATATTTTCTTTTTCAAGGGGATGAGAGATGAATTAATATAATCTTATTGTGTTTAGATATCAGCGCATGTGCTTCATTCTGCATGCGGCCAAATTTGATAAGGAAGATAATGGTTTCAAATTGAAGGGCAATATTCAATGCACTTCGTGGCTTAGTTATTGACTAATATTACAATTTTTTTTTTTTTTTTGAATGAATAGACCCTAACATTTTTATATCTGTTGACAATTTATATAATTTTCCGAAATTAACGCTCGGTTTGGCCCAGCGTCTTTGTTATGTTGAGTTTGAACAAGAATGTTATTGTCATAGAATGCATGTTTAATTTTGAACATATAAGCCATCGAAGATGCTTAGGTAAAGTTGTGCATTAACAACCGATGGTTCATATAAAACCACCATGTTTTCGACCACTACCACCGCGCCAAACGGAGTCTCCATCCCGATTAAAAACCCTAGTTAAGGACTTAAAGTAGAGGAATCCATCACTGTCATTAGAAAAATCAATAACAAGAAGCCCTACCAGACGAGGTAGGGTTCAAGGTCACATGGCCGTGCGGCGGTTTTTGTTCAGCTATTCGGCATGTAGCCAACGCCGCGTGCGGGCCTTGCGGTTCTATTAAATGCATGCGGCCCAGTTCTAATTGGTGGTAAAAATTACTATATTAGAAGGGTTATTTACAGGGGCCTTCCCCTGATGTTTGTGTAATTATAGCTCGCACCCCTCTAACTTTCAAAATTGCAATTACCCTCCTTCAATGTTTACATTTCATAACATCTATGCACGCTATGCACAACCCCTCTCCCCCGAAGAGTTAAGTACATTGTGTTTAGTAGTATTAATTTACTAAAAAAAACTGATGAACATAATTTATTATTTTTATTTTTGCATCGGATTTAGATTATATAATCAGAAAGACAGCTCATGAATTATATTTCTCAAAGCCTAATCACTAAATTGGGAACTAAAATTACACCCGATTAAAAACTGTACAGAAAAGAAGAACAGACAATGTGTCCTCTTCCAGACCCTCACGGCCTGGTTTCCATCTTTCCACACGAGCTTGATTTCGATCGAAATTATTCGGCGCAAAGTGTTACGGTTGCATGCTGCCAAGGCGGGAGGGACCGTTTCCTTGAAGGGTATTTTTGGTTCCTTGAAGGGAGGGACCGTTTCGGGTGGTGCGGTCGCGCATGGTCCAACACTGAGCGAATAGAGTTTTTTAATGAATGGTGTCCCCATACATCTATACTATTGATGGGGTTCCCTCTGAAATTTCTGGGGGGCAGACCGGAAAGAATTGAACCGAGGACACGCGGAAAAACCAACCCGACCGAACAAGTCGTGTGCACCACGCCAGGACCCGGAAGCGCTCGAGAAAAAGCCAAAACCCGCGCGCACGGCAAGACCGCGGAGGAGTGCACGACTTGCGCGCACGGTCAGGCCACGCAGCCGCACCCTGCGCGGCCGCCCAAGATGGCCGAATTATCCCCCGCAACCTCCGTAGGAGTAGTACAGTTAAAACCCACTGTTGACTTTTGTAGATTTATCATAAGCCCCGACGCCCGAGAGAAAGAGTCCAAAATCCTGGATATAGCCAAAGCCGCCCCCTATCCGCATGAGCAAAAACCAACGTGTCGTCCACAAAAATCAAATGAGAGATTCGCGCGGCAAATGGGCACACAACCACTCCCCGCAAAGAACCCAGCCGTTCAGCCCACTCAATCAATCTGCTAAAAAATTCAGAGCACATAAAAAATAATTAGGGAGAGAGTGGGGTCACCCTGCCGATTCCCTTGACTCGGACAAAGGCTCCCAAACATCCCCCCCACCCCACCCATTGAGGGTGAAAGAATATCTAGCCAAGGTGACACAATGCATGATAAGAGCGCC
The DNA here is from genome assembly GCA_039513925.1 of Platanthera zijinensis. Taxonomy (NCBI): domain Eukaryota; kingdom Viridiplantae; phylum Streptophyta; class Magnoliopsida; order Asparagales; family Orchidaceae; genus Platanthera; species Platanthera zijinensis. Next base: position 245,909,282 of record CM077080.1, on the reverse strand, counting down.
CCCGCGCGCACGACAGACCGTGGAGGAGCGCAAGGCCTGCGCACGTGGCCAGCTCGCACGACCGTGTCCCGGCCGCACCCCCCCCCCCCTCCGGTTTCCGTCGTCCACCGCCCCCTCCGAGCACCATGCCCGAGCCACCCAAGCTGCCCGGTGGGCACTTCCGTCGTTTTGCTAAAATTGTGATTCAGGTGATCGAAATGGAGCGACGTCATTTGCCATCACAAATTCCGGCGCAATTACCGACGTATTTCTCCAAAAAACTATAAATAGGCTCCTACGCCTTCATTTGAGGACAAACAACTCCAGAGGCAAGACAGAAGTCTGAGGTTTTCCGACGAGATCGTGGATTTAGGCTGATTCTCCGCTTAGGAATTTGCTACACTCCTCTTCTTGCGCAAAGGCTTCGTGCACTTAGAGATTTTTCCAGTTGGAACTGTTCCATCGAGAGCTTCTGTGGACTTAGCCAAATTTCTAGGCCGGAACGCTTCCATCGAGGTTCCATGAACTTAGAATTTTTCCAAGATCGGAGCGCTTCCATCGAGGCTCCGAGGACTTAGTTTTATTCCCTCATTTTTGTACTTTGCAATTGTAACGGAGAAGTGACATGTCGCCCTCCGAGATCAACTCTCAATCCCTGTAAACTCAAATAAACTAGTGAATTTTGGCTCGGCAAAGATCCGTCCACTGGTTTTTCACCCTTTTCGGGTTTTACATGTCAAAAAAAGCCTCTTGTCATTTGATGCTTTTTAGATTGACTGTTTGCTCGCTCAGTCCAATTTTAAGCTAAGGTGGTCTGATTTCTCTAGATCGTGTGACCCGCAACAACTCTATACAAAGAAGTCTTAGGGAATACCATGTAAAATTGGCCCCCCTCCCACCCTCCATGAAAATCTCAGCCGTTCGATTTAGTGGCTAGCAGATCGGGATTTTGGAAAAAAAACAACCCTTCATGATTGCGGCCTCCGCCGTCGCCGTCCTTTCCGACCCCCACCGGCTGGTGGTGGTGGCCCTGCCCGTTTTGGGTCTCACGGGCCGCCATTGCTAGCGGTGACCCTGCCCGCTCGCCTCCGGAAACCCCCCGACGGGTTCGTCGGGGTCCGGCGAACTTGCCGGTTAGCGTCGGGCAGGATGTCGGCGGCTCCGCCGCCAGTGGGTGCGAAAAAAAAATGTGTTCCTGTGCGGGATCGGGAGGGGCACGAGAGGCTGGAAGAGACACCGGAGGGGTCGCCGTAGCCCGCTGGACTTCCCCCGATGGGTTCACCAGGGTCCGGCAACCCAGCCGGTGGGATCCGGTCAGACCGGCGGCGGCTCCAGACGGCAGCGGCGATGTTAACGGTGCCACGTGCGCCTTCTTTTTATGTTTTTTTAATTTTCTTTAAAAAAAAAATTCAACAAATAAATTTCAATTCTTAAAATATAAGAAAGAGTAGATAAGTAATTTAAAAAAGCATACAATAATTTTTTTAATATTATTTATTTTAAATAATTAAAAAATTACAAGATAAGCGCGGGTAGGAGAAATCCGTCGGGGGCGGACGAAGCCAGCCACCGTGAGTCAGGTGCTGTCACGCGGGGCATGGGGTACTGTCACACGTTTGAGAAATAGAAAATTGAAGGGTTTGAAAATTTAATATTAATGGCAAAATATTAATATGACGACGAGTGCACGGTCAATCACATGGGTTAGCTCAAAATGAGGCGCAAGCCCAACTAAGGGGCATGCCCCAACCTATGACACAGGTTGCTACCAGGAGCGGAACTATTTATGGGCACGTTCCCGGCTCAAATTTTTGGCAGAAGAATATTAGCTTTTTAGCCTATACAAATTTACAAATTTTAATAGTTGATTTCTTTTTAATCGTTTAAAGAAATTCAAATCCAAAAAATTACTCAAGATAGACCTTTCAATCAACTATTTTCATGAAGATGTGGCAAAATTGCTAATTTTAAAATTAAAATTCTATAACTAAATGACAAAAATCTGCTGAGATAGATATATTGAAGTATTCATCAAACAACAACTTCATTCATGTGATTCGATTCAGATCTAAAACATTATGCGCATGCTTCATCCATGTGAAATCTTGTTATTTATTTTTGCGTATAAACTTGCTTAGAAAGGGATATAATAAAACTTGTGTTTCACATTAAAATTGTGATATTTTTTATATATATGCCTGATCTTCTTCGTCTATCAGCACATCGGCAAGGAGATCGTCTTCTGCCTCTTGGAACACAACAAGAAAAATCTTGATTAGCAAGGAGCAAAATCCGTTGCTAATTAGATAAATTCGTTGCTAATTTTAATTAGGAAGAAATTTAGAAACAAAAAAAATTTGTAGCTAATATGCTCCTAGCTAAATTTAGCAAGGAATTTATTCCTTTCTAATTAGCAAGGATTTTTTAGGAAGAAATTCTTTTGATGCTAATATTTTATCTTTTATATAATTATTTGGTTAAATTTAAATAATATTTATATACAAAAAAATAATTTTTAATATGCACTTGTTGACAATCGAACCGGAAACCTCTCATAAATAATTTTCTTATCTAACCAATCCTCCTAATTAACTAATTCGTTTATAGGTGGCGGTAATATATATATATATATATAATTATAAATTTATATTATTTATATATATGATTATTTATTTATATATACATACATATTTATTTATATATATATATATATATATATTTATTTATTTATAGTTTAATATATATAGTTTATTATATATAATTATTTATATATATCGTTATTTCTATATATATTATATATATTTATATATTTGTGTATATTTTATATTTGTTATTTATTTATATATTTTATATGTATATATTTATTTATTTCTCGTTGGAGCAAGGCGGGGAGATCGCACGAGAGTATGACGAGCTCGGCAGGGAGATCGTGCAGGAGAGTGACGATCTTGGCAGGAGAGCAGTATTGGGATGAGAATGGGGATATAAATGGCTTCTTTAATTGGTTTAAGAACTTAATTATAATATATTTTTTTTTTATTAAAAGTGAGATAAAAATATTTGGAGGGAATTTAATCTCTCTCCATAAATATTTAATCTAAAATAATCAGTATAGAAATTTTGAAAGGAAATATTTCGTTTCTATTTAGCAACAAATATTTTGCAACAAAATAATTCGTTGCTATTTTTGCAACGAATTTTTTCGTTGCTATTTTTGTAGGTAAAAACAAATATCATATACCTAGCTAAATTCGATGTTAATTAGCAACAAATTATTTAGTCTTCCTAATTTTCGTTGCTAAATGGAGTTTTTCTTGTAGTGGAAAGGCTGTTGTTACCAGTTTTTTTGTCAGCGATCCTGGTGGAGTAGTATACTGGTTGTGGTGCCGCCCAGTTGAGGAGGGACCATTGCGTAGCCCGAAATCCCTCCAGGCATTGAGTGATAGCCCAGGCGTCGAGTGATAGCCCAGGCATCGAGTGCGTCGAGGCCAGCTCCAGGCGTCGAGTGCGTCGAGTCCAGCTCCAGGCGTCGAGTGCGTTGAGCCCAGCTCCAGGCATCGAGTGCATCGAGTCGAGCTCCAGACATCGAGTGCGTCGAGTCCAGCTCTAGGTGTCGAGTGCGCGAGTCCAACTCCAGGCGTTGATTGCGTCGAGTAAACTAGCTCCAGGCGTTGAGTGTTTCTCCAGGCGTCGAGTCCAAGCTCTTGGCGTCGAGTGGCCTTGTTTGGCGTCGAGTGGGCCTGCCTGGCGTCGAATGACCCTGTTTGGCATCGAGACATCCTGTTGACGTTTTGTGACCCTCACAATGATGAAGGGGAGCAATTTCTCGTCTTCAGTTCTGATGCTCAAGTTGGAAAAGTTAACGGCCACCGAGTTCAACGATTGGAAGCTGAATACCCAGTTTGGGATGAAGTACATGAATGTGTTTTACACAGTCCAGTCTGATCGTGTTGACGTTATAGGGACTGATGATGAGACACAATGGGTTCACGATGAGGACATCTGTCGTAACTACCTGCTGAACTGTCTATCCTCCAGCCTAGCAAAGACGTACATCAAGATGAAGACGGTAAAGGAAATCTGGGAGGCACTAGAGGAGCACTTCAGGCAGGAGGAGGATATTTCTAAAGCACACTTGGTGGATACGTTTCATTCTTTCACATTCGACAAGGAGAAAGTCATTCTCCTTCAGGTATCGAAATTTGAAAACTTAGTTGATTCCTTGCACAGTGAAAATAATACTTTGGCCAATAGTTTTGTTGCGGGCACGATTGTTTATAAATTGTCTTCTATGTGGTACAATTTCAAAACTGAAATGTACCGCAAGAAGATGCAAGTTGGTCTGAATGATCTCAAGCATTTTATACGCATTGAGAATGAGAACAGGACAAGGCATGCCTTAGAAACTGTTAGCAAGCAAAAAACTACGGCTAACATGATTTCAAGCTCTAAACGCACGCCTCATCCTAAAAAGACCAAACTTTTCCACAATAGCTCACAGGTTGCATTCCCGAGTAAAAAGATTAAAAAGTTTAAGGGCAAGTGTTTCAACTACAATAAGTGGGGACACAATGCATCTAATTGCAGGTTCCCTAAAAAGGAACAGACCAGAGCACCACAAGAAGGCAACCAGGTTAATATGGTTAGCCCTGCTGAGTCATCCAACTTTGTTGTTATGGTAGGAAACGTGAAGGCCAACACTGATTAATACCTGGATTCGGGGGCAACGTGTCACATTTGCAACAATGTTGATCTGATGATAGGGCTCACTACTGCTAGAGAGTCTGTGATGGTGGCGAATGACGAGACAGATGACGTGTTGAAGATGGGGAACGCAACTTTACTGTTATCCTCAGGTAAGACTTTAACCTTAAAGAACGTTAAATTCATTCTTTCATTAGCTATAAATTTAGTGTCTATAAGTTTGTTATGTGATACTGACATGTCTTTTACTTTTTGTAGCAGTAGAGTAACACTGTCAGTTAACTCTCACTATTTTGGATGTGCATACGCCCAAAGTAGAATGTACCGACTAAGTCTAGCAAACGAGATAGTATAACAAGTTCAAACAAACATAGTTAACTCTAAGACTCTATATGAGAGACTAGGACACGTAAAGTATAGGAAAATGTTCCAAATAGCTAGAACTCAGCAGATCACATTAGACACTAAAAACCAACCTGAGAAATGTGAAGTGTGTGCTCAGATTAAGATTACTAGGAAACCTTTTAGTGCGGTTACTAGAAGCACAACACCCATAAAGCTTATACATTCCGACATATGTGACTTTAAAAGTTTTGTCACCAGAGGAGGAAGGAAGTATATGGTCACCTTTATAGATGACTGTTTTACGTTCTATCACATCTACCTTCTTAAAACTAAAGATGAAGCGTTTGAAAAGTTCTGTCTTTTCAAAACCAGAGTAGAAAATCAACTAGACATGAAGATAAAAAAGGGTTTAGAAGTGATAGAATAGGAGAATACGTGTCTAGTGAGTTCAGATATTTCCTTGTCTCTCAAGGAATCAGATCATAAACCACTGCTTCTTACTCACCTCAATCGAATGGTATAGCCGAGAGAAAGAATAGAACGTTAATAGAGATGTTGAATTTTATTTTTCTCACTGCTGGCATGTCTACTGCTTATTGGAGAGAAATAGCTTTAACTGCAAACCACATTCTAAACAAAGTCTCTCATATTAAGTTAGAGGTTTCACCCTATGAGCTTTGGTTTAATAGACCCTCGTCTATAATTAGACTTAAGACCTGAAGCTGTATAGCCTATGTTGGGGTTTCTGACCCTAGAAGGTATAAGCTTGGACCTAGGACCAACACCTGTATCTACTTAGGTTGTGTTGAAGATAGTGCTGCAGATAGATTCTTAGATATTTCTAATAACATCATTATAGAATCTCGGGATACGGTGCTATTTGAGGATAAATTCCTTAAAGACAAGAACATATCACTCCCAGGTATGTAAACAACTATTATTGAGGAAGATCCTGAATCAGTACCGAGCACCTCTTATTCAGTTCCAATAGATAATAATGGCTTAGAGTCTAGAAGGACTTTGGTAAGAGAGAGAGAACTCCCAGAACCTTTGGTAGTGATTTTGTCACTTACCACGTCGAGGCTGATCCATCTACCTATAAGGAAGCGATGAGATCAAGAGATTCACTACTTTGGAAAGAAGCCATAGATAATGAGTTGAACTCTCTACTTAAGAACAACACCTGGACGTTAGTTGATAAGCCAAAAAGGGCTAAAACTATAGGTTGTAAGTGAGTTCTGAAAAAGAAGCTCAATCCTGATGGTAGCGTAGCTAAGTATAAAGCACGTCTAGTGGGTAAAGATTTCACACAAGTTAGTTGGGTGGATTACTTTGATGTATATTCACTAGTGTGTCACTTAGCAACCGTTAGGATTTTCCTTGTTATTGCGTATATTGAGAACTTTATTGTTCATCAAATGGATGTTAAGACTGCATTTTTGAATGAAGATCTGACCGAAGAGATATATATGCGCCAACCTGAAGGCTACATAGTAGAAGGTCACGAAAGTAAGGTCTGTAAGTTAATCAAGTCACTATAAAGACTAAAACAAGCACCTAAATTCTGGCATGAGAAATTTGAATATAGTGTAAAGAACATGAGATTCATGTCGAGTCTCACTGATAAATATCTTTACATACGTCATATATCAAATAAAGTCGCTATAATATGTTTGTATGCGGATGATATGCTGATTCTTAGTTTTGATCAATCTGAATTGGATGACGTTAAGTCAGAACTAATGAAAGAGTTTAGCATTAAAGATCTCGGTGTAGCTGAAACTATACTAGGCATGTAAGTGGGCTTTGGGAAAAAATACATTTCCTTAAGTCAAAATCACTATATAAAATCCATGTTGGACACGTGGGGATACAGTGAACATAAAGCATTAAAGACATCATGTGATTATAACAACCGTTTAAAGCTCAATGAAGGAGATGCGGTTAGATAGTTATAATATGCTAAACTGATTGGTAGTCTCATCTATGTTATGGTCTGCACTAGACTTGACATAGTCTTTATGGTTGGCATGTTAAGTAGATTCATTAGTAATCCTAGCCAAGATCATTGGGATACCCTAGATAGGCTAATGAGATACCTAAAGCACACCCAAAAGTATATTTTATGTTATTATGGTCATTCTCCAGTCTTGGAAGGATATTCTAATGCATCATGATACTCAGAAATAAACAACAGTAAGTCCACTAATGGATTTATATTCACACTAGGAGCAGCAGTTGTAGCGTGTAAATCCAAGAGACAATCATATATTGCACTATCTTCTATGAAATCTGAACTCTACACTCTAGTTTCAGCATGAGAAGAAGCGGAGTGGATAAGAGATTTGGTGATAGACATTCTACTATCGAGCCTGAAATTGAGTTCTGTTGCAGTTTAAGGCGACAATCAGGCTACTAAAACGATTGCTACGAACAATTTGTTCAATAGCAAAAGTAGTCAACTAAGGATGAAATAAGCCAAATTGACCTCCCTCATGAGTCAAAGGATTATTACCCTAATTGATGCGAGGTTGAAAGATAATGTTGCAGATGCCTTGACAAAAAGATTAAATAGAGTTCTCACAATCAAAACATCGAGAGTGATTAAAGTTCATAGAAATATGAAACTTTCCTCTTATGTTTATGTTTTAATGATAAGAGTCTATAGCTATAACATTCAAGCATCTACTAACAGACTGAAAATCGCAAATAATTTCTTCATGAAAACCCAAGATGGTTGGTTGCTAGTCATTAAACATTTGATGACTTAGCATATTTCTCATTGTAAGTTGATTCGAGAATTATTCAACTAGAAATAGAAAATCGTTGTACGAGTTATTCTAACATTAGTGATCATAGCACATTATTTCACATCTGATAATATTGCAAATGACTGTGTGTCAATCATATGATAAAGTACATAGTGGTCACTAATGAGTAAGATAACACGGTGTGATTTATTAAAATTATAACTTGACTGGTCCTACTAAGACTAGATAGAGATGCTGACAGTGTTACTTCACTACTGCTACAAGTACTAAGCTAATTTACTTTTACACGTAACTGCATATGTTTATAAATTCATAGAGTCTAACTCATGAAATTTCTTGTAGGCACTGGTGAAGATGGAGAAGAGAAAGTAGACTTTGACATGGATGTTGATGATCTACTCTCTGAGCAGAATTATTATACATTTTGATCCATTATTTTTTTTTCAGACTTATTTATTCCTGAGTAACACGTTATGTTTGGATGTTTATGTTACTGTTCTGTGAAAACTCTTATTTATGTTTAACTGTGCTAACTCTTATGAAAATGTGTAAAGTCGAAATTTTTTCCGTTAAGTACTCTTTACTTAAAGCACTCTGAGACATACACGTTATTTGTCACAAATATATGAGGAGATTGTTAATGTATATTTGGAAAAATATCGGGTTCAGAGGCTTAACGGGTCGGTTCAGATACACGGATATCCGATACCCGTAATTAATCCTAGGGTTTGTCTATTTATACCCACCTTGGGGCAACGGAGAGGTGATTCCACCTTGATCACCATCCGGATGCAACAGTTCTCTATCGAAGACGTGCAATCTAAACATTCAATTCTGAAATTACTCTAAGAAATAGGGGATGTTTACACCAAACTAAAGAGAGTTATTTTACGCTTCCAAGAGCAGTGCCAAAGAAAATGTAATACTCAACAATAAAAAGGAAACTTTTGAATAGGGGAGAATTTTAGGTGCATACAAAGTAGCAAAAGGGACGTGTGCAGATCATATTTTTGGGCCAAAATAGTCATTTTAAAGAAAAAAAACTACGAAATATTAATCTATATATTTTTACTATCAGTTTAAGAACTAAAATGCATCTGTTTTGAAAAAAAAAAAAGTAAAGCTACATTTGTAAATTCTTACATTCATAACTTCTTCAAAAACTGCAGTTATAAATTGTCACAACAATAAATTATTACGGTCCAAAAAACTACAGCTGCAAATTGTTACAAATGTAAATTAGCCTACAAAAAAAGGTCCCGCACCTACACTACAATACGACGCACGCACCTAAATCTTTCCCTTTCAATAGACAGTTTTGAAGGAGTTTTGGCGGTGCGCCAAATCCATCGAAACCGCCCATTGCAACAGTTCTGAAGCGGACTCTGGGCCAAAATCATCAAGAGGCTGAAAAGGACTCTTTGTTATAAACAGCAATGAATCACAAAGAGACATCTAAACAAAAGCTGCAGGAGGCAGAAATTTACCAGTGTTTCTTAAGAGAATTTAATATGTTGGAGCAGTGCGTGTTAAAAAGACACGAGAAAGAGACAACATAACTAAAAGACACGCTTTCATGCGTTCTAAACAAACACTTTGTTAAGTAAGCATTCCTAATTACAAAGGCACGTCGCTCTCCTTCAGAAGAACATCACACTTAATCCACCGTATCTTCTCTTCCAATTGATGCTGTAAGGCTCCTATCGGCTAACGCAACCCCATATCTCCACACATCTTGTTATAATTATTCGCTAACCGAACTTTTCAAACTAGGTCCTACCCCGCAGGAGCGGGTTGGGGGGCCGAGGGATACTGGCCCATATTATTTTTCAAAATGATTAGTGTATTTGGATTCCTCTCGTCTAGATAATGAATTTTGATTACTTATACGCCAAAAATGATGACCAGATGAGTGAGAAACAATTCTGATAAGATGGAAACGTTTTTTTTTTTTTTGAAGAAAGTTGATGTCTGGCGCCCATGTTAAAATTTTTAGAACCCTGTGACGCATTCACAGAAAGATTATGCACCCCCATTATTAATTTTCTGGATCCGCCACTGCTGCCCCGTAGTTTCTTCCAGTAATTGGAATCTTTCCCTGCATCAATATTCTAATGTAATCCAATCATTTTTACATTGTCTGTTTAATTAAGGGTGCTGTTATTAGCAAACCCATTTTGATTACTAGCAAACCAGGAAAAAACAGATTCAGCCATTTTTTTGTATTTTTATCTCTTCTCAAAAAATATTACTAGCAAACCAATCTTTTTTTTTTGCATTTTTTGCATTTTTGAATTTTGAGTCTCAAATGTTTCTCATTTGAAAAATTTATCAACATGAAAGTTGTAGATCACATCGAGATCTACAACTTTCATGTTGATCATTTTTTAATTTGAAGCTGTTTAGGCCTCCAATTTGAACCCGAAATAAGACACGCACGGAACGAGTCGTCCGTACAGATTTTCGGCGTGGATTTTTTCGGAGCCCAAATCGAGGGTCTAAACTGCTTCAAATCAAAAAGTGTTCAACATCGAGATCTACAACTTTCATGTTGAACACTTTTTGATTTGAAGCCGTTTAGGCCTTGAATTTGGACCTGAAATAAGACACGCACGAAACGAGTCGTCCGTACAGATTTTCGGCGTGGCTTTTTTAGGAGCCCAAATCGAGGGTCTAAACTGCTTCAAATGAAAAAGTGTTCAACATGAAAGTTGTAGATCTCGATGAGATCTACAACTTCCATGTTGAACACTTTTTGATTTGAATCAGTTTAGACCCTCTATTTGTCCCCCGAAAAAGTCACGTGTCCGTGCATATGTTCAGCATGACTTTTTTCAGGGGTCAAATCGGAGGTCTAAATTGCTTCAAATCAAAAATGTAAAACATGAAAGTTGTAGATCTTGTCGAGATTTACAACTTTCATGTTTTACACTTCCTATGAAAATGTACGTATAAAACGCAGTTCAAAAAGACGCGTATAATCTTATATGCACTTAACTCGTATACATAACACAACACATCTTTATAGGAATTAGAAATCAAATATATTTCTAAACCGGGCAATATTTTGTTTAAACACTTTGATACAGAAAAATGAGTTTTGGACATACTAAATAAAATTTTGCGGCATTTTGACTCATTTCTAATGCTAACATAAGTTGTTGAATGAATACTTTTGAAATCATTTATAATCTCATTATATGTAATGAGTTATTTTGAAAGAAAAAATGTTTTAAATAAAATTTAAATTTTTTTTTTTTAAATTATGTTGGTTTGCTAGTAACAAAATGGTTTTCAAATAGCCATTTTGAAAAATGAGGGTTTGCTAATAGTAATGGTTTGCTAGAAACCAAAAAGAATTTGCTAATAACAGCACCCTTAATTAAATATCCGTTTGGCACGATGGTGGCGATTGTAAACGCATGAGTCAAATCATCATTCGTTAAGGATCACTTACAAACATAATCCGTTTGAACATAAAAGTGGATGAAGTTCCTTAGATGGGTGATAGTGAATGACAATTTAAGCACCATATTCATGACCATCACCACAGTGCAAAACGGAGGCTAACTCTCATGTTAACACATAATCAAATTTATTTAACCATGAGAGCATCATTCAATCCACACGTATTTTTTACATTTAAGCATATACAATTTTTGTCTTCTACAGATATTTATCATTAGGCAAAAAACATAAATTAATCCATCATTTTAGATTATGATGGGCTCCACCTTAATTTATAAGGAAAAGGAGACCCCCATGATCCCCATCAATGGAGATCATGGGTGGGCCCCCCTAACCCCCATGATCTCTCATGGAGATCATTGGAGTGGGCCCCCTTTCTCCCCACCTTTAGGGGAAGGAACCGCCGCCGGCGGTTCCCCTCCGGCAATGGCCGGCCGCGGCCATGGCCGGCCGGCCGCGGCCATGGCCGGCCGCGGCCATGGCCGGCCGCGGCCATGGCCGGCCGCGGCCATGGCCGGCCGCGGCCATGGCCGGCCGCGGCCATGGCCGGCCGCGGCCATGGCCGGCCGCGGCCATGGCCGGCCGCGGCCATGGCCGGCGGAGGCCATGGCCGGCCTCGGCCATGGCCATGGCCCGGCCATGGCCCGGCCTCGGCCATGGCCGGCGGCGGCCATGGCCGGCCTCGGTCATGGCCGGCCGCCATCATGGCCGGCCGCAGCCGTGACCGGCCTCGGCCATGGCCGGCCGCCGCCGTGTCCGGCCACCTCCTCGCCGTCGGCGTCGTCCGGGCGGCCCCACCTCGGGATGACCTCCCCACCGTCCGATCGAGGGGGAGGCCCCGCCGGCCGTCCGATCGGGGCAAAACCACCCACTAACCCACTATGTTAGTGGTGGGGCCCGCCATAACTTCCCCCTGGAGCCTATAAAAGGACCTCAGGGGCTCCTCATTTCATCATCTTCTTCTCCTACGCCTTCCCCTCTTCTTCTTCCTCAGGTGGAAGCTCTCCCGTTCTTCTCCGCCGGCGGCCACCCCTCGTCGCCAACAACCAGCGGCCGCCTCTCGCCGCCAACCACCGGCCACCGCCCGAGATCTCCAGCGGCCCCTAGTGGCTATCAGCACCCGCCAGCGGCTATCAGCACTCGGCATAGGCCGTCGGCCCCGTCATCGGCTATTGGCACCCCACCAGCGCTCAATCGCAAAGGAAGCACCCCCAGAACAGAGAAAGACGAGCAAGGGAAGCAGCAACAACCCTGGAATACGCACCGCCTCTGAACGTACATGCCTAAAGCGTCCCACGCATTCCACCGTCCAAGTCCCTTTGGTGAGGCAATCTGTTGCCCACCAACGGCTGCATACACTCTCCCCCTCTTCAAGATTGTAACGGGAGCGGCCTGTCGCCCCGATTCCCCCATCAAATTGTAACCTCCAGCAATCTAGTGGATTTTGACCGGCAGCGACCCGGTCACGTGGTTTTTCACCCGGTTGAAGGGTTTTCCACGCTAAAACTCTCTGTGTTCATTCCCCCTTTTCAACTGACTGTGTGCGCGCTCGACCGCTCCGCGAGCTAAGGCGGTCCAAGGTTATCCGGTCCGACCGGGGCGTCGAGTTAGTCCGCAACAGTTTGGCGCCGTCTGTGGGAAACATTCCCAGTATCCTTCGTAGAGAAAGTTCATCGTCCCTACTACTGCAATGGCAAAGAGGAGTGCTCGCATAGCCGAAGGACCCGCACTTGGCGGACACACTGAGCCTGCACGATCTCACTCTCCGGTAGACGCACCGCTAACCACGGGAGCAGCCCTAGCTCCCGCGCCTGCCTTGGATGGACGTATCCGCCAGATGGAAGAACTACAAATCGAAATGATCACCTTACTCCGAAATTTGGGGGCACCAGTCATTCTCTCACTGCTGAACCCGACGCCAGAATCCCAGCAAAGAAAAGAGCAAACTAATACAGGACAAGAAGAGTGGCGTCAGCCTGCCCCTCGAAGGCAAGACCCCTCAGGAACTGGGGGGCAGCATCTACCTCAAGGATACTCCCCTCCCAGCACCATCCACGTTGATGCAACCCATGCGGCACAGAATAAGCCGACATTCCACCACCTAAAGACGCCTCAGCCATTTGAACAAGTTGTCTTACTGCCGTCAGAAGAACTCCCTGCCCCCACCAGGCCTGGCCTACACAGAGAATACGACATAGAAAAGGAATTCTCAAGCACAAATAGCTCCCCCGCGCCTGCAACATCACTCCAGGAGATGTATGGCCACTACCTCACACGTCCTCGTCATAAAGAAAGCGCTGGAAACACAATGGCCCCTGGCACTTCTGCCACAAAGCAGGAACCAGATAAATACCTACCTAACGATAACTCACCTAGCTCCTGCACAGCCACGGACGCAGAAATCCGTAGTTTCAGTGGGACAGGCGACCCACTCGCACACCTGAAGCATTTTGAAGCCATCATGCACGCTCGCAATGCCTCAGATCAACTCATGATCCGAGTATTTTCAACAACACTAATAGGAGAAGCTCGGACTTGGCTTCAATCCCTACAAAGAGAAGATACTGACAGCTACATCGAGCTTGTCGCCCTCTTCATCAAAAGGTTCATGACAATCGAAAAGCCCTCACCAGAAAATCTGAGACCAAGCAGAAGACAGAAGAGGAAGAAAAAATTTGAACCAACCCATACGATGCGAAAAGAACGACGCCAGAAGCGGAGTCGCCTCAATGGTAGTCAGCACAGCCCTCCGAGGAATGGGGGGCAACATTCACTCCAGGAATACATCCCTCTGAATACTACCTGCACTAATGTGATGTATGCAATCCCGAATAATTCATCATTTCAACGATTAAGAGCGCCGCGGCCGAACCCCAAGGCAGACCAGGCAAGATACTGCGAATATCACCGAAGTCACGGCCACAACATGAACGAATGCAATGGACTAAAAGAAGAAGTCCAACGACTGACCAACTTAGGAGCAGTTGATCAATTCATATCAAGAAAAAGACCACCTAACAACCAGAACATAAGATGCACGACGGTCAAGATTGGCGAACCACCCACCAAACTGAATCAGGTTCTAGTAGACAAGGAAGTCACCACCAATATACTATTTTTATCAACTCTGCTTCAACTCAAGCTCACCGCCGGATATCTCAAACTAACATCTGCAAGCGCTCGTGTCCTCGGGGATCACCCGGTACCAATCATCGGCACTATCACTCTGCCAGTCACTCTCAAAGATGCACACCGACAGACATCCTACGACGTGCAGTTCGTCGTCGTCCAAGCTGATTCCGACTACACAGCAATACTCCAGCAGTCACTTTGGGATGTCTTCCAATCCTGCTCAAACCACCTCCGTCCTTAAGTCGTTTCCTTCATTTGTTTATTATGTTTATTGAAAATTATAGAAATCCGCCCGTTTGAGCTAGTAAGAACTATCCAAATGGCCTATATCTCGCTTTAAACTATTTAAACCGTGGGACCAACCCCGGACATGTTACCACCATTCTTAAATTACTTCATTCACTTTATATTATTCTTCTCTTTACTTATCTTAACAGTACAAGAACCGAGAAAATGACTCGCCCGCATGGAGATCATACAATCATATGAAACATATGGCGCTAATCAGAGCAACACCATGGGGGCCTGCCCCCCTCACGAAGAAGCCGCGAGCCTGTCTCGCACGAAAAGTCGTGGACCTGTTCCACGCAACACCGTGGGGGCCTGCCCCCCTCACGAAGAAGCCGCGAGCCTGTCTCGCGCGAAAAGCCGTGGACCTGTTCCACGCAATACCGTGGGGGCCTGCCCCCCTCACGAAGAAGCCGCGAGCCTGTCTTGCGCGAAAAGCCGTGGACCTGTTCCACGCAACACCGTTGGGGCCTGCCCCCCTCACGAAGAAGCCGCGAGCCTGTCTCGCGCGAAAAGCCGTGGACCTGTTCCACGCAACACCGTGGGGGCCTGCCCGCCTCACGAAGAAGCCGCGAGCCTGTCTCGCGCGAAAAGCCGTGGACCTGTTCCACGCAACACCGTGGGGGCCTGCCCCCCCCCCCCTCACGAAGAAGCCGCGAGCCTGTCTCGCGCGAAAAGCCCTGTTCCACGCAACACCGTGGGGGCCTGCCCCCCTCACAAAGAAGCCGCGAGCTTGTCTCGCGCGAAAAGCCGTGGACCTGTTCCACGCAACACCGTGGGGGCCTGCCCCCCTCACGAAGAAGCCGCGAGCCTGTCTCGCACGAAAAGCCGCGGACCTGCTCCACGCAATACCGTGGGGGCATGCCCCCCTCACGAAGAAGTCGCGAGCCTGTCTCGCGCGAAAAGCCGTGGACCTGTTCCACGCAACACCGTGGGGGCCTGCCCCCCTCACGAAGAAGCCGCGAGCCTGTCTCGCGCGAAAAGCCGTGGACCTGCTCCACGCAACACCGTGGGGGCCTGCCCCCCTCACGAAGAAGCCGCGAGCCTGTCTCACGCGAAAAGCCGTGGACCTGTTCCACGCAACACCGTGGGGGCCTGCCCCCCTCACGAAGAAGCCGCAAGCCTGTCTCGCGCGAAAAGCCGTGGACCTGTTCCGCGCAACACCGTGGGGGCCTGCCCCCCTCACGAAGAAGCCGCGAGCCTGTCTCGCGCGAAAAGCCGTGGACCTGTTCCACGCAACACCGTGAGGACTTGACCCCCTCACGAAGAAGCCCTCATACAAACTAGGCCGCGAGCTAGGCCCACACACTAAGCCATGGGTCACTCCCATACTAATACACCATGACAAAGATCAACTCCCACCAACAACCATCTCGTGTCAAAATGCATCAGTGCAAAACACAGGACAACGACATACAAGTAAGGCTATCATAGAAAACAATGAATTGGAGCCCTAACGGCGACAATCTCAAAAGCTATAACAGAAGCAAATGACTACAAATAAATGACGAGGCATACAATAGCAGATAAGCACTACAGCTACTCTTCATCAGCATCCGAGCTAGAACGCTCATCATCTGAAACATCCGCAAAGCTGAAACTGGAAGTATCACACCCAAGATGCTTCCCTATGAAGCGAAAGGCCTTCGAAACACCATGACGAAGCGCTAACTGGCGTATGTCATCCATCTGAGGCTCCACTTCCTTGGACCAAATGTCATCACGAACCTCCTCCGCGATCAGGCTACGATCCCGCATATAGTCCAAGGACTCCAGGTACTCCGCAAGACCTGCGGCCTTCAGTTCTGATGTATGGTCATCCGAAGATAACATCTCTACCTGCGCCCTCGCTGCACAAAGCTGGGTCTCAAGGCCTGAAACCTCATCTCGCGCCGCATGCAACTGAGTCTCCAAGCCAGATATCTCCTCCCTCGCATACTTCAACATCTGGGCAGTCCTCTCCACCACGGCTTTCTCCACGTCCAAGGAAGCATGCACGTCTTCTAGCTCGGACTTCAGCTCTGACCCAACTCGATGATACTGTGCGATGTCCCGGTCATGTTCTTCCTTGAGAGAAGAGAGTGAGCCCATCGACAGTCGAAGCTTCTCCTGCAAAGCAAGATATCCATCATTCAGGCTCACGTAATGATCGTTCCAGGTGACCGCTATCTGTGTCTGAGTCTCGATCTGGAAAAGGAAAACACGCAATTAGCCACCTTCAAACAAAAAATAAAAGAAGAAGGAAGAAACAATAAGGCACCAACTTACCGCGTCACTCATCGCCTTCAAAGAGGAAGACATCCGAGGAACCGCTGCGCTAGCAAGCGCCCGTGGAGCCGGGGAAACAGGTAACTGCGTCTCTGGGACTGAATCATCAGAGGCTACCACCACAACGTCAACATCACTAACGGGGGCCATAACCGCTTTTCTCTTGCGGCCCCCTCCCTGAGAAGACGACACCACCCGTCCCGTGCCAACAGAAATACCACATCCCAACAATCGCTTCTCTTCGACAAACGCATATATGTTGAAGAGACGATTAGCCAACTCACGAGGCTCAGAAAATCCCAGCACAGGAGAGAAGTCTCGCTCCCTCCCTTTCACACGGCGACAACGATCGGGAAGCGCATTCCACACCTCGGGAAGACCCCAGGAGTTCTTCACATATCCAAACAAAGTGTTACCATGACGGCGATCTTTGCGAGACACAAACTCCAGCCAAACCTTGTTGCTGCGCACCTCGATCCGCTCACCACCATCAAAGCGCACGTCGCACCAATCACGGAACTGGTCTAGAGAAAGAGAGCCCCGTGCTCATGAAGAAAAGCAATCAAGACCATGATACGAGTAACCCCGGTTGGGGCAAACTGGGAAATAGGAACTCCGCAAAACTTCAGAATCTCCACCACCTCATCGCAGGGAGGAAGACGGAAACCAGATCTGAGCGACACTTCGCAGACAGTCAGCCAACCACGGGGAGGATTTTGAACCCGCTCCTCGGGACGCGGGATCCTCACCTCCAAGTCAGGAGGAAGTCCGAACTTCGTTCTCCAAATAGCCACACCATCTTCAGTCAACGAGGAGCGTAGACGCATTGGTCCAGCAGAGCGCTTCGGTACCTGCGCACCACAAAAAACTAGTCAGTCCAAAAGTGGTAAAATTACGTAACTATTCACACGCACAAACCGCGCACGGCTTGCAGGCGAGCACGACATGCACGTACGCCCGGCCTGTACGTACACACGACCTCCGTACAAGCACCGCCGGCGCGCGCGCATAACCTGCACGCACGCGTACCTGCGCCAGGACCGACCTGCGCACGCGGCCAGCGCGCGCGGCCTGCGCACGCGCATACGAGCAGCCCGCGCTCGCGGCGCGCGAGGCCTGCGCGCGCGGCACGCGGGGCCAGCGCGCGCACGGCCAGGGCGCGAGCAGCCAGCGCGCGCGCGGCCAGCCCGCGCGGCCTGCGCGCGCGCGACCTACGCGCGCGCGGCCTGCGCGCGCGGCCGGCGCGCGCGCGGCCTGCGCGCGCACGGCCTGCGCGCGTGCAACCTGCGCGCGCGCGGCCTGCGCGCGGGCGGCCAACGCGCGGGACGCCAGCGTGCGCAGCACGCGCGGCCGGCGCGCACAGCACGTCCGCGCACGGACCGCCTCCGCGAACGCACGGCCACGCACGGCCGATTCCTGCACCTTGCCGGCCTCCGCGCATGCTCGCCTGACGTCCGCTTTCCAAACTAGCGCGCACCATCGTACCTTAGAACCGCACGCCATCGCCGCCATCCCGGATTCCACGCTGGCAATCACCACCGCGACCAGAGTTAGAAATCTCTCCCCGTGCTCGCTTCCCTCCCAACTGAAAGAGATTTGGGGGGCAATTGATGAGCTCCACCTTAATTTATAAGGAAAAGGAGACCCCCATGATCCCCATCAATGGAGATCATGGGTGGGCCCCCCTAACCCCCATGATCTCTCATGGAGATCATGGGAGTGGGCCCCCTTTCTCCCCACCTTTAGGGGAAGGAACCGCCGCCGGCGGTTCCCCTCCGGCCATGGCCGGCCATGGCCGGCCGCGGCCATGGCCATGGCCGGGCCATGGCCGGCCTCGGCCATGGCCCCGGCCATGGCCGGCCTCGGCCATGGCCCCGGCCATGGCCGGCCTCGGCCATGGCCGGCGGCGGCCATGGCCGGCCTCGGCCATGGCCGGCCGCCATCATGGCCGGCCGCAGCCGTGACCGGCCTCGGCCATGGCCGGCCGCCGCCGTGTCCGGCTACCTCCTCGCCGTCGGCGTCGTCCGGGCGGCCCCACCTCGGGATGACCTCCCCACCGTCCGATCGAGGGGGAGGCCCCGCCGGCCGTCCGATCGGGGCAAAACCACCCACTAACCCACTATGTTAGTGGTGGGGCCCACCATAACTTCCCCCTGCAGCCTATAAAAGGACCTCAGGGGCTCCTCATTTCATCATCTTCTTCTCCTAAGCCTTCCCCCTTCTTCTTCCTCAGGTGGAAGCTCTCCCGTTCTTCTCCGCCGGCGGCCACCCCTCGTCGCCAACAACCAGCGGCCGCCTCTCGCCGCCAACCACCGGCCACCGCCCGAGATCTCCAGCGGCCCCCAGTGACTATCAGCACCCGCCAGCGGCTATCAGCACTCGTCATAGGCCGTCGGCCCCGTCATCGGCTATTGGCACCCCACCAGCGCTCAATCGCAAAGGAAGCACCCCCAGAACAGAGAAAGACGAGCAAGGGAAGCAGCAACAACCCTGGAATACGCACCGCCTCTGAACGTACACGCCTAAAGCGTCCCATGCATTCCACCGTCCAAGTCCCTTTGGTGAGGCAGTCTGTTGCCCACCAACGGCTGCATACACTCTCCCCCTCTTCAAGATTGTAACGGGAGCGGCCTGTCGCCCCGATTCCCCCATCAAATTGTAACCTCCAGCAATCTAGTGGATTTTGACCGGCAGCGACCCGGTCACGTGGTTTTTCACCCGGTTGAAGGGTTTTCCACGCTAAAACTCTCTGTGTTCATTCCCCCTTTTCAACTGACTGTGTGCGCGCTCGACCGCTCTGCGAGCTAAGGCGGTCCAAGGTTATCCGGTCTGACCGGGGCGTCGAGTTAGTCCGCAACAGATTAAGTTTGAAATATCTTTTTAATTGTTTAAATTTGCTCTCAAAATTATATGCAAATTTTGAAGAATGATCGCTCTGAATGACGCTAATATGAATATTGACTGTTATTATTATAATAGAGATAATAATGAGTGATTTAGGTTCTATTTGACAATCCGGCGCGGTGGCACATCGGGAAGGAGAGAGGAAACGGCCGGCATGAACGGTGCTCGCCTGGAAAGCGACAAAACAATGGGCTGGCCCCCTTTCATGCCGGCCGTTTTCAAAGAGAGCTCGCAAAAAGCATCCAAAAAGGTTCCCGGCGGAACGACGACCCACTGGTTTGTCAAACAGAGCCTTAGGGTCCGTTCGTTTCGCGAGAATTGGGGCGTTGGAATTGACATTCAATTACCAATTCCAATTGTTGATGTTCGGTATGCCCAAAATAACGTGGGAATCGGAAATCAAATTGAATTCTGTCGGAATTGGGTATAAGCTGTATCTCGTGACGATCATTTCCGACCTCGCTAGGTCTTCTTTCGCGATTCCGATCCCGCTCCCTGCTCCTGCTCCTGATTCCGTCGCCGCTACCTGCACCTGCTCCGGCTCCCTTCGCCGCTCTCTGCTCCTGCTCCGGCTCCTGTCGCCGCTCCTGCTCCGGCTCCTGTCGCCGCTCCTGCTCCGGCTCCTGTCGCCGCTCCTGCTCCGGCTCCTGTCGCCGCTCCTGCTCCCGACGGCATGTACTTCTTCTTCTCCCGATCCCTGTTCCTGACGGCAGATACTTCTTCTTCTTCTGTAGTGTTCTGCTTAGGCTTGTTTTAGGCGTGAACTTGTGTTTATAATTGCACAAGAATTATAGATATCAATTGCAATGTTTTAGGATATCAATTGCTTTATCGTTCGCCACCTGATAAAAGCTCGTGCGCAATGTCTATATTTTAAACCGAAAAAATCGCTAACCTTAGGACACTTTGATGATATGCTATCTTTTTTTGTTGACAATCTGATTTTCTTGAAATGCAAGTTGTAAATTGTTTTGTCTGTTCTAGCACTAAAGCAAAATATCATGAAATTGATTATCTAGTTTCAGACATACAGTCAAACATCGGAATTATCAATTCAAATTCTGATGATAGAATTCCTGCAGTTAGCCGAACGATAGAATTAGAATTGGCTTGAATTCAAATTCCTGCAGGAATCGAAATTGACTTCTGCATCTCAATTCCCGCGAAACAAACAAAACCTTAGCGTTTTTGTCGTTGTAATTTGTAAACTTGTAATATATATCATTTAATTTGTCATAATCATACACACTTTTTTGCATTTTTATTATAAAATATTAGTATTCAATATCTGACTTAACGTCAAATTAGCTCCTTACAACGGTCCCATCATCTAAAATCATTAAAAATTTAGGTGATTGTTATCCGCACTGCAGTTTTGGTTATTCGCAAATATTTTTTTCCTAATTTTTCGCGCCTTTTGGAAATACGTCTTGTACATGCATTTTCAGGAAAAGGGTTCAACATCAAAGTTGTAGATCTCATCGAGATCTACAACTTTCGTGTTGAACACTTTTCCTGAAAATGCATTTACAAGACGTACTTTGGAAATACACTCAGATTTCGCGACTTTTAGAAATACGTCTTGTACATGCATTTTCAGGAAAAGTGTTTAACACGAAAGTTGTAGATCTCGATGAGATCTACAACTTTGGTGTTGAACACTTTTCGTAAAAATGCATGTACAAGACGTATTTCTAAAAGACGCGAAAAATTGGGAAAAAAAAGTGCGGATAACCAAAACTATAGTGCGGATAACACTCACCAAAATTTAATGATAGTAGTTAATCTTGAGATTTAGGCTGCGTTTGGAGCGGCTTATCACAACTTATTGGCTCCGGTGAGGCTGGTCAAAAATATCATTGTCATAACAAAATCTTATGTCTCAAACTAGTTTTCTTTTTGTAACATTTATCATATCAAACATACATTCTATGACAATGATGTTTTTGTCTAACTTCACCGGAGCAAATAAGTTACGATGAACCGCATCGAAAACAACTTTATTTCGAACATTGTTGAAAATTTTGAAGCAAATATGAGCATAAAAAAAATTCAAGTTCATATTTCAAAAGTTGCCTAAAATCAAGGATTGATTTAAATATTTTGCCAGTAAAACTGGAAACACTTTTAGAGTGGTCATCAATATTAATTAGGGATGTTAACAAAAAAATATATTTTTTGAATAATTTGAGATTTGATTCATAGACATTCGATTAAAATTTGTATTTTTTGAATTTTAATCTGAATTTGAATCTAAATGAATCAAGATCTCTGAATAAATTTATTTTTGTTTGAAGGATTCATAAATATCTCATGAATACTGAAAATATATACTTAAATAAAATTAATATATGCATTTAAATATTTTATAAAATTATATATAAACATTATTTTCAAATTCAATTATGAATTCATCTTTGAATCCAAATTCGAATTTAATACAATCTCAAATTTGAATCCAATATTTCATTACATGAAGAATCTAATTATGAATCCCACAGAATATTCAAACGAATCCGAATCTAAATCTTTGCATTTCATGTCAAATTTGAATTCGATTCAAGAGCTAGCTATTTGATTCGGTTGGTGAACACCCATAGTATCAACTGGTACAATCCATCGTAGTTCCGGAAGGCGAAAAAAATAAACATACGGCGACGACGGCAACGATGGCGACAAGTGTCGGCGTCCAACGAATCGGAAGGGGGCAGCGACAGCTAATCAGCCAATTAACATAAATTACTGGAAATTGCTTTACGTCCGCTTTTTAGAGAAGAGGGTATGAAATTGAAGAAGAGTGACGCAGAGTCATTGGGCTCCATCAACATTAGTCCCATTAATTCTATTGATTAGCGCGGCGGGCCCCGCGAAAGAGCTGGAAACAGCGGGAATTTCGAGCGATCATCGGCTCGCAAACAAAACATAAAAGCCTTTATTAATAATAATTCTTCCGGTGGGCCAGACCGCTCCGCGCGATCGCTGCGGAATCTAATCAATCTTTCCAAATGATCGCATTTTGTTTGGTATTATTATTATTATTATTTATTAATCTCTTCTTTAATCCCTAATTATTACGTCGTCACATGTGTCTTCAATAATGCCTCCTCGCCCGTCCATTTTCTGGAACAATTATGACCGTCGATCTCCGATTTGACTCGCAAATTTTTAACTCGAAATTCAGCCCGGTTTCGTTTTCGTGATTTTTAATGGCGATTGTTAATCTCATCCCTCATATGTCTATCCACACCTCATTTTATTTTCAAAAACTTTAGTCACACACCAACTCCATTTCGCGGAAGTCGCACCCCGTCTTCCTCTTCGCCGAGCTGCTCCCGCCTCCGGCATATTCCTCGCGCCATCTTCCTCTCCGGTTAACAAGTCTGCGCTCCTTCCGTCGACGCCCGTGTCCCCCTCTTTGCCGAGCCGCTCTCATCTCCCCTACTAGCACCGACTCTCCCACCTGTTGCATCAAGTATAATACCTGAGAGAAATCATCGCTCAAAACTATTTTATTAGTTGTCACACGCACACCACTAGGAGATATTTTCGGATGCGTCAAAAAAAATATCAGGGTGCGGCAAGAAAAAAAATGAGTTGCGATTATATTCTCGCGTTGCAGTTAACAATGTGGTACGAATAGCCAAAATCAGATTTCGGTTAACAATCACATTTTTAATTCACGAGAAATATAGGCGTCGGAATCATAGATTAATGAATGAAATTTGGAAAGGTTGATCGAAATTCGAGGGAGATGGTCAGAATAAATGAAATTATGGTGATTAGGTTTTGTTTGATTCCGCGGTGGCAGGAGGAACCACTGCAATTGAATTGGAGGGAGGGAGCGAGGAACGAAACCGGGTTTATAGCTCCGCATCTCAGTGCGGCGTGGCAAACGCGGCAAATGCTGCTGTTGGTCGTTTATTTATTCGCCGTGCAGCAGCGTTTGTCCCGAACGCTCGTTGCAAATGTCGCCCCAAATAAAGCCTTTAGCCGTTGCCACGATAATATCTCCTCACAGTACACCAAAAAACTATTTCATTCTAAAACGACACCACAATGTTGCAAAAATGGTCAACCGTAACGGTCATGAACGCACAATCTAAAATTGTACTTTAGGTTAAAATACCTGTCATGGAATTTTAAATTTATGTAAACGGCCGTCACTGTGTTCACTATCACACTTCCGTACCGTCGCTGCCCAAACATTACTTTTTCGTCTCAATAGAGTCTTAGATCAGCCCCGAACAATCACAAAATTATTAAATTGATGAAATATGACAAATAAAACAAAAGAAAATGCAATGTTTAGGTCCTAAACAGTTTCGCCAATGAGGTTTGGCCCAGTTGGGTAAGCTGAGGCCTCATGACAGTGAGGTCATGTGTTTGATTCTCACCATGTGTGAGTTTTGTCTAATTATTTAGTAGTTAATTTATTGTTTGATTGATTGTAGTTTAATGTTATAGCCATTGATGCTCAATATTATCAATGTAATGATGATTGTACATATACTATTCAAGCAAAAAAAGACCTAAACAATTTCAAGCGGCCAAAATGCGGCTTGCTCAAAATACCGCTTCGCTTAGTTTTCTCGTGTGTACCTCCGTCAGCGACCATTTGGTCATGCATAGAAAAATTTGTTAGAATCCCATTTCTTGGACACAAGTCGCACAATCTATGCCCTAATCTTAAAATTAGAGATCCATTTTTATTGGAAATTAAAATCTTAGTTTCGATTTAAAGTCTCAATATCTTTTATCAACGGTGCTCTTTTGAAAAAAAAAAGGACTAATTAGCACTATTTTCTATCAATAACATGAGTTCTCCAAAATCACAATGCAAGTCTGTTAGAAGGGGCGTGCGGCGGTTCAACCCACCTCGAAAGGTATCTGGGGTGCCTATTTTAAACTCTCTTAGAGGACTGCATCCCAACCGAACCAACTCATCTCCATTCCCACAGACAGGTTATTGGAGGTCACATTCTCCCTTAGATGAGCGAAACTCGATAGTCAATTAGTGATGAGAAGTGGAAAAACTTTATTGTTAAGCGTGATCGGGCTGGAGTAGTCACGGGTTGGGTGACCTCCTGGGAAGTCCCCGTGGTGTGCGCTTGACTATCGAGTTTCGCTCATCTAAGGAAGGATGTGGCCTCCAACAACCCGCCTGTGGCCATGGAGATGAGTGGGATCGGTTGGACTGCAGCCCTCTAATAGAGTTTAAGGAAGGCAACCCGAATACCGTACAAGATGGATTGAACCGCCACACGCTCCTTGTAACAAAGTCTATTTATTTATTTCGACCTGAGCCACTGCTTTTTACCACTTCAAGATTTTACCACCTCCAACTTTTCCCCTGACCTCCTGATCTTAAACAAGGGAAAGAATCATATCATATATGCTTAATTGATAAATATACAAAATTAAAATAGAATTGTACATACAAATAAAAATGAAAGATAATGATAAAGTATTTTTGTGGTATATGATTATTAAGTTTTCAACACGAGACAATAAGCTGCAATCAAAGTACTGTCGTGATCGAGCATCGAAAAATTATCGTCAGAAATAACTTCTCCAAAGGAAGAAGCTTGCTCTTTATGGAGGAAAGTTTTTTGGTCCGCGGAACGCATGGTTCTTTTGTGCAAATTTATATAGTCGCTAATTCTAGAGGGCTCATCATTCTCTTTTTCAAAACTAAAATTTTTCTTACCCCTCTTATATCACTAGGGTTTTAGCTCACTCACCTCAACATTGTCATTAGCACTCGGGTGATGTTTTCCCTTGACGCTCCCTCCTATGCTCCGTTTGGGGGGACTTATTTTCACCGGTCAAGCGGTTACGGTCCGGTACATGCGGTCGTAACCGCTTGACCGGTGAAAATAAGTCCCCCCAAACGGAGCCCTAATCTTCGTCCTCACATTTTCTCAGCCCAAATTTGTCATTACTCGTGAAATTGCCTTTAGCCCTCCTCTTGATCTTCTTTTTCACAAAGGGAGAGGTAGAGGATAAATGAAGTGTTTTGTTGTGTCTGCTTATTGATGGAAGTTTCTAAATTTATAAGGGGGATGTGTGATTTACCAGAAATGAAGGCGGCCTCGTCAGCACCTGACAGATTTTGTTGGAATAAAAACAGGGGAATCTGACTTAGGGATGGATATGCCTAGGCATGCACTGCCTCTTTGTCACACTGAAGGCTGGCTGCAATAATGCTAGGAACAAAATTTTAATTTCTCCTCTGCCTGTGTAATTTTGTGCCGGTGGTAAGCTGTTTTGTGTGCAATGTTTTAAGAAAGTGAGTGGAAATTTAAGTTTTACACTCGCAGCCAGCCTTCAGCGATGCGGGCACGCGGCCTCCGCCCGGCCTGCCTCCGAGCCCGCGAGGCCGGCGCGTGGCCTCCGGCCGGCCGGCCTCCACGAGGTCGACCCCCCGGGCGGCCTCTGCGAGGGCGGCTTCATTTCGCCGCTTGGTCAGCCCTCGTCAATTCTCCGTCGTCCGATCGTCTTTACTCGATCTTCACCGTCCAATGTACGAGTAACCACCCGTGTAATCTCCAGTTATGGACAGGTGCAAATAGTCAAAATAATATTGGTCTGCGGATGGTAAAATATTATAAAAAATGCGTAACAAACTATGCTAAAATATGCTGCAAGTATTAAATAAGGTGTTTACGGTTTGCGGATAGCCGCGCAACTACCGTAATCACCCATGAGGTATATAAATAGGACGACAGTCTCTCCTTCATTCTCACAATTTTCCTCCTCACTTTCTCCCCTTACGCGCCCGAGCTCTCTAGAAATCTTCATCGCCTTGTTCGAAGATCTTAAAACGTCTTGAAAATCCTTCGAAGTTCACCGTGTTCTTACGTGCAAAGCATCCCGAAGAACTCCACCCTCTGTCAAACTTCCTCCAGGAAGCTTTCCACGTACAACGCTCCTGGCACTCGGTGTCCGTTCAACAACTGCAAGCATTCTCCACCGCCACAAAAGACAAACATTAAGTTTCGCGAGTGGTGGTCTGTCATCCTCCGAACGCATATTTCTCTCTCCCCTCAAGTTGTAATGAGGAGTGATCTGTCGCCGACACATTCTCCTAAAAGCTTGTAAAACACCAACGAATAGTGAAGATTGGTCGGCACCGATCGGACCACGTGATTTTTCACCATATTCCGGATTTTTGCACTTTAAAAAAACGGTCTTGCCCATTGTCTATTCCCTTTGTGACTGTTTGCGAGCTCAACAACTCAGGAGCTAAGACGGTCCAATCTAGACCGATTTTCAGGAGCCTTAAGTGACCCGCAACAACTATATTAAAAGGGAAAAACATAATTTGGTTAAACATTCACTTTTCAATTTTACCCTTATTTATTAAAAAAAATCAAGTACTTTAAATTTTTGTTTTCTCTTTTATTTTAAAAATTGTGCTCTCATATAAATAAAATCTCATGACTATAATAAAAAATGTGTTCTCCCCGCCGCTCGTAAATCCCCATGCACATAGCAAAATGAGCGATGAGCGGAGCTTAACACTCAGGGATTTGCAAGCGGCGGGAGCGACGTCGCATCAGGATAATGTCGTGGCCAGGATAATGTCATGCGGGGCATAGGGGTCCCCCGTGCACTATTAGAATTGTGGTACTGTCGCAGTTGGTCGCAGGGGCAGAGTCCTGTGCCTATCACTCGTATATTTATATTATAATTTTTACTTTTTACCGGGCCCAAACTGGGCCCGGGCTTTACTCCTATTTGGTCCGGGTTGGCCCAAGACTTTACTCTTGCCTATCGGGCTAAGGTCGGGCTTTATTCCTGCCTGACCAAACGAGATGTAGGCTGAGAATGCCTTTAGTGTGAAGCCAGCACTTGCAGGTCTCCGTCAAATGACGGATCTTCCGCTCTGCAACTCCGTTCTGTTGTGGAGTATGCGCACAAGTATGCTCCCTTCGAATTCCAAGCTTTCTGCAGATGTTGGAGAACTCATTTGAATTGAATTCTCCTCCATTGTCAGTTCTCAACTTCTTGATCCGCGGACCGAGCCGACCCTCCAGAAGCTCCTTGAACTCCACGAACTTCACGAACGCATCTGACTTCTTCTTCATGAAGTATACCCTAGTTTACCTAGAAAAGTCATCAACCAGAACTAGCATAACCTGCTGCCGCCGAGACTGGGGGTGACGGTGGGTCCTGTCAGATCACTGTGGATGCACTCTAACGGTACTTTGCATCTAGTCTGTGACTTGTCAAATGAAAGACGATGAGTCTTTTCATACTGACATCCCGCACAGACATGACCGTCTCCAAAGGATGAAAGGCTAGGCAGACCATGCACCAAGCCTCTCACCGCCATAGCCTTCAGCTGATACATCCCAACATGCCACAGTCTCTCATGTCCGATAACAACTCTGTCATTCATCCTCATTTTATCAACATAAGAACTTGTCGCCACCATCAACAAGTCCTTCACTCTCCTACCGACATGAGTGACGTTAGTTTTCACATCTAACACGTTTCAGTGAAACTTCACTTTTGTTGGGCCAAAAAAAAAACGTGATACCCAGCGTCAACAGCATTGGTCACAGATAAGAGGTTTTCCTTCATCCCCGACACGTGATATACACTCCTCAAAGTGAGTGTCCCCCGATCACTGCGTAAAGAAGTAGTCTCCTCCTTCTCTACTGCATGTACAGTATCATCAGCAGTAATAATGACATCATTACCTTTGTAGTTCAGAGAAGAAAACTTAGACTCCTCCCCGGTGAGGTGATAACCACACCCCGAGTCCACGATCCATTCCTCCTGATAGTTGATGAAAGAAAGTGCACGAACACAAGTGTCCGTCATAAAAGCACTCCCCCATCCTCCTTCCTCAGCTCTGGATTCAGCCTCCTCCTTCCCTGCAGCATGCCTCGGATGAAGGTTTATTCTGCAGTCCTTTCGGATATGACCAAGATTGTTATACCTATATCACCGAGGTGCTCCCCGCTTCTTCCTGTCATCATATTTCGGAGTCTTGCTGCTCTCCTACTGTAATGAAGAAGACGGGTCATCGCTAACATGTGTCTTTTTCTTGCTGTCTCATCTCTTCTTCTTGCCAGATAAGAGAGACTCGTCATCTCCCCCTGAGATCGAAACTCCGGTCATCTGGCTTACCAAGCTCTCCTATGAAGTCATCAGGTTCTTCAGCTCGAACAAAAATGACTAATTGGCTCAACCCTGCACAGAAGTTACAAAGGTCACATACTCCTTCAGCAGTTTGCGGATGATAAGCTCTAAGCAGATTGTGTGGTCTCACAATCCAGACCGTAACAGCCACGATTAGCGCTAGTCTCGTCAAGGACACCTTCGTACATAAGGTATGATTCGTATAAATTACTTATAGGAAAATGTTCCGAAGAAATCCAACGAATAACTAAAAACCCCGTTATAGATAAAAAAAGTAGCTATCATCCCTTTTTCTGACGAATGACGCAATCCTTCAACTTTCATATCAAATCCCATCAATCGAATCATTTTTTCGAGAAAGTCTTACCGTCCGGTTATTCCTCCACGGTGCTTGCTGAACCAGTCCACGGCGGTCTCTGCGGTCTGTCATATCAAACCGCCCTTACTCCACTTCACTCTCACTTCAATAATTTCAACAAGAAATTCGTCATTTCTGGATTTAGGAACAATTCCAATGGAATTCAGTCCATCCAAAAACCGTAAAAAAGTTATTTTTACTCTCAATTTCAATTCCAATTTCTTCTGGACTCACTTTTCTCAGTAGTATTTATCAGCATGCGAGCCAAGAGATGAACAGAGCTGCTGACTTCTATGCGCGGTTTGCTTTGCATATTGATTTAGTGCGGTCTAACATTGTTGGCTCTCCCTCTGAATTTGTTGAGCTTGTCCAATCAGAGCTAGATGGCATGGCGTAAATAGCTTAGAATTCTTATAAAAAAATGAGCGCTTCATTTTCATCACAATCACTGAGTTAGCTTTCGAAACTGTATGACCAACAAAATTAACGAGAGAAATTGGTTACAGAGCTTCTTGCCAATAATGTAACTTTGTTTTTTTTTAAAAAAAAATTCTGTAATTGGAGATATCCAAGATTTGTTTGTTCCACACAAATTTGCATGAATTTTCGAATAATCATGAGATTCCGTGGCAGTAATTCCACTCAGGAATTCTCTGCTGAAAATTTACAGTTTCTTCTCCAAGCAAAACTTGGGGGATCACCCTATCCCTTCCAGCTTCCTCCCTGAGGAATTAAAAATCAGAGACCAACAGCCCCCACCATTCCTGTAACTTGCATTAATTCAGAACACCTTGATGAGACATTTGCAGCTCAGACTAAAAAACCTCTCCTTCCTTCTCCACACCTTCAAAAGGTAGCAGGAAAGGGAAAGAGAGGAAGAAGAAGAAGAAGAACAAAAGGAGAGAGAGAGAGAGAGAGAGAAAAGTACCTCTGCTCAAATCACACCCACTTAACAGTGACCCCCTCCCATCACCTTTTTAAGCTCTCCTTCTTCTCCTCTCTTCTTCCTCCCCCCTCCATTCTCCCCACAAATTTCATTCATCCACAGAGCTTCTGAACCAGCTCAGGAGCAGAGCAATTCTAGGAATGGGGAGACACTCTTGCTGCCACAAACAGAAATTGAGGAAAGGGTTGTGGTCGCCGGAGGAAGACGAGAAGCTTTTGAAGCACATCACGAAGCACGGCCATGGCTGCTGGAGCTCTGTTCCGAAGTTAGCAGGTGAATGATTGAAGACATTGTCCCTGTTTCTTCAAAAAAAAAAAAATTTATTTTTTCTGAACGAAAATGGAAGTCAATTCAGGTCTGCAGAGGTGCGGGAAGAGCTGCAGGTTGAGGTGGATAAATTACTTAAGGCCTGATCTCAAAAGAGGCACATTTTCGCAGCAGGAGGAAAATCTCATCATCGAACTCCATTCTGTTCTTGGAAACAGGTCTTTTTTTGAATCTGTATTTGCTAATTTTTAGTTTAAAAAGACCCCTAATTCTTCCCCATAATCTTATTTTTTTTTTCTCACATCAGGTGGTCTCAGATTGCGACTCAGTTGCCAGGAAGAACTGATAATGAAATCAAAAATTTATGGAATTCCTGCATCAAGAAGAAGTTAAGGCAGAGAGGCATTGATCCCAGCACGCACAGATTGTTGGTGGAGTCTGAAAATCCTGAAGAGAATAAGGTTTCTACGAGCAGTGAGAATCACTTTGGATTGTATACTGGCGATGGCCTGAAACAGCCATTAATCCAGCCAGTTCCATCTCCGGCGCAATCCTTCGACAAAAATTCTGCAGAGGGTGAAGAATTCATCATATACAACTCGACCGCGTTCCTGCCTTCTTCGTCGAATTCGATTTCCTTCTTCCCTCTTCCTCAGACTATCTATGGCGGCGCAACGGCTAGCCTGCCGTTGAACCCAAATCCCTTCCTTTTTCTGAATCAGAATTGCAGGGTGTTTGACATGAATCCAGAATTGAGTTGCAGCAGCTCCATATCGGCCTCCGCAGCCTCGATTTCGAGCTCTGTTCTGTCAAATTTAGTTGATGTGAAATCTCCTGTTGATCTCTCCTCAAGCTTCACTCACCCAGCTTGTGCTGAATCTCCCACTTTTCCATGTTTTGACGGCGGAAATCCGAGGAGATGCGGCGGTTCCTTCATGGACGGAGGGCTGCTCACATGGCCGGATATGTCGACTTTACAAGATGAACCAGAGGACCTGAAATGGTCTGAATATCTTCAGGGCCACTTCCCAGTCTCTTCAATTCTCCAAAACCAGCAGTTATATGCCAACAATTCCATCTCAGAAAGCCATTTCGATATCGAAGGGCTCGCTCTTTGGCATCCGAATCAGCTACCGCAGCAGCAGCAGCAGCAGCAGCCCAATTCCGAGCTAAAAGGTAAGGATTTTCAGAGGATTTCTCCAGTGTCTGGACAAATATAGCCGTTACAAAGAAACCTTGCGTGATTTTATAGCAATTTTCAATTTGGAAAGGCGTGATTCCATGAGCATATATGACAATAAGTGGGCTTGCCGTCTCTATGATTCTTCAAGGTGTGTGCGCCATAGGATTTTTCTCTTGTATATAGCCCTGATGATACTCAAAACAAACTCCACCGCATCTATTCTCTCTTCCTGGTTCAAATTTTCTCTGCATACAAATTTGTGATTTTTTGTGTGCTGTAAACCGTCAATTCCGTTTATTTCCATTGATCCGAGTTCAAATTCTCTCTCTCTCCTTCAATCTAAGGTCTCTTTAGTGATGGAGATGTCCTAGGATTTGATGATCGGACAGCATGAGAATCCTAGGAAGG
The DNA here is from genome assembly GCA_039513925.1 of Platanthera zijinensis. NCBI lineage: Eukaryota > Viridiplantae > Streptophyta > Magnoliopsida > Asparagales > Orchidaceae > Platanthera > Platanthera zijinensis. The sequence continues at coordinate 245,877,108 of CM077080.1, read as the reverse complement.
CTACTGTGCAGGAGAACGCTCTTACAATCAGTGTTCATTGAGATCTTATGAATATTTTCAGGCCACATCAGCTAATAGCACTAATCTTAAAGCAAAATGACCGAAAGCATTCATGCTGAATAAAAGTTTTGGCGAGAATCTCATACAAAGTAATCAATGTTTATGAGGTTTTTCATGTTAGGTATTGAATCCTATCCCATTTGAAGTAAGACGATCGCCCTCTGGCTCAGAAGCCGCTACGTAGAGTTTTTGAGGGTTTGCCGTCTCAGTTTTAAAAAAATTGTATGTAATTTTGTATTTGAGGAGGGCGTAAAGGAAATTTTTATTATTGATTTTGGTACTTTGCATCCTTTAATTACCTTTTATTTGCATTAGCACTCCACATATTTGAAGAAAAAAAAAAACTAGTTTGATAAGAAGTATGCTAACCCTCAATTTAATATTTAATGCGTTTTTTTTAACGCTATCATCATAGAATGTATGTTTGACAATACATTGGTTATGACAGCCATCAAGAAAAGAAAATTAGTTTTGAACATAAAAACAGATTGAAGTTTCTTAGGTGAAGTTGGGCGTTCATGAATGACGACGGTTCATAGCCACCGTTTTCATGACTGACACTGCCGTGCCAAGCGGAGCCCAAGCCTATAAAGTTTTTTTTAATTCCAAGTAAAAATGATTTTTTTATGGTTTATGATGCAACTTGCCAAACTAATTCATTTGCAAAGGTGTAAAGTGTCAAAACTAATACCTGAGGGTTGCAAAATAGAAACATTTGCTGAGTAATATATAAGTTTCTTTTATTCTAGGGCTCGTGCGCGATCTTACAAATACGTTCATTGCTTCCCTTGCAAGAGTCTCTATTATTCTTCCATCGAATGAAACGACCTCCTGCTACCCAAGAATGCAATTCATCTTGGAGTGAACTATGTAAATTTTATGTTATGTGATTTCTGTATTATTTTTCCCTCTCATTTTGCTTGATTTTGTTAACTTTCAATTATAAACTTCTAATATGAATATATGATTAAATTTTTTTATAAAAAAAATTTATTTGTATGCTGTCTTGATACTGCCAACAAGGATTCCTTTACTTTACTTGCTAGTAATTAGAAAGTGTTTGTGAATGGCAGCAGCCACTTTGTTCTCTAGGAACTATATTAAGTCTTATCATGCTCCATAAAGCAAGGAGGGAAAAGGAAAGCTTTCATGCCAAGCTAAAGAAATTAGACAATCTCTCATGCTTTAAGATTGTGATGTGGGTTATCATGTTGTGGAATCCTTGCATCCCTTTATGTTCTTATTGTAGGAGAGAAAGAATGATACGAATTTCCCATGAAACGGATATTTCCTCTTTTCGTGTTGTTTGGAAAAGCGTTTTCGCGATCTCGTGTGAAGGGGGAGGCGTTGCACACAATTGATTAAATTAATTATAGGCATAGAAGTTTGATCGATTTAGATTTCGCGGAGATAGTTTTATATTCTTTGAGGAAAGACTTACCTTGCCCATCAAAGTTAGTCAATCTAGAGTAATTAGGTCAAGCCACTCATGGATGATGTTAAGATTGTGTTGATAGATATGATCCCTTGCAATAATGATTGAACGAGATTGTGTTGCATCTTTTTATTCCACAACCAAGGCTCCGTTTGGGGGAAGGGGGACTTAATTTCACCGATCAAGCGGTTATGACCGCAAGAACCGAATCTTAACGGTTACGACTGCACGAATCGGACCAAACGAATCCCAAATCATGCCGGGGTTTGTGCCACTTCCTAACAATAGTGATCACATATATGTGATTTTATACTAATTTCATAGTTCTGATGTAGGACTGACTGTCTGAATCTGAATTCTGAGGCCATCAACATGGGGATTCAATGCAACCTTTGATCTCTAGCTAGCAACCCTAATCTTGACTTTAGGGCATTGATTGAGTGATTCCCCATCTCTAATAGGATGATGATAAAATGAATCAAAATTTAATCAGTATGATCAACTAGAGGTCGACATACCGTGAATCATGAGGTGATTTTATAAGACACAATTTTGAATGATGGGGTATCCTGTCCACCCAATAAGGTTTTGTGAAGTTATGAAATATCATTTCCCAAATCCCTTTATGCACAAACCCTTCAACTTCACTCACATTCTCTTCTTATGTTAGAGGAAGAATCTTCCACCAGAATTATTTTGAGCTATTGTCACTCCAACCTTAATTATGTAACATCTTACGAGTACATGTAATATCACATGGGTCCGACTAGAACCCCATAGCATATTACGTACACAAGGTAAACATTAGTTTAAAGGCATTGATGAGGACAAGTCCATTTATAGAATAATCAGGGGTGCGGTTAGCCAACTACCCATAATCCCCACCAAATTAGTGGGATCATGGGTTTGACCGACGAGCGCACGATCACCGCGCCTGCGCTAATCCCACTACGCGCCATCCGAACCGCCGCTGCGTCGGGGCCGCCGACGCCGCCTCCACCGGCGTCGGGCAGCCCGCGATCGGCCGACAGCGCCAAGGGCCGCGGGGCACCGTCCGCAAGGGGCGGCCTCTCCCTGGTCGCCTCGCGATCGCGGGGCGCCGCCCGCTCCACGGTCGCATCCCGGTCGCGGGGCGACGCCCGCGTGGGGCGGCCGCTCTACAGCTGCCGCCCGGCCGCAGGGTGAAGACCGCAAGGGGCGGCTGCTCCACGGCCGTCGCCCGGCCGCGGGACGCTGCCTGGCCACGGGGCGCCACCCGGCTGTGGAGCGACATTCGCAAGGGACGGTCGCTCCATGGCCACCGCCCGGCTGCGGGCCACCGCCCGGCTGCGGGCCGCCGCCTGCAATGGGCGGTCGTGCCTCGGCCTCCCCTCCTCATGGCCGCCCGTCACGGTCCTCCCTCATCGGTGGCCTCCCGCCGTTAAGGCGGCCGCCTACGCTCGCTAGCCCTTCCCCGCCGTCTGATCACTCTACCGCGATCGCCGCCGTCCATTTTGGGGATAACAACTCACTAACCACCAAAGTTAGTGGGTGGTTTAATTAATTAAATAATTGGGGAATAATATTATGCAAATAATATTCCTCCAAACCATACTTGAAATTATGATATTTGTAGTTACGGTGTTCAGATAGCCGCGTAACCACCTCATGGAGGCTATAAAAAGGCTCTCATGCCTCCTTATTTCTCACATTTTCGCTTCTCTGCTCTCTTCCTCCTCAGGCAAGAGCCTTGCCAGATTCCAACAACGAGCCACATTCAAGCCACTTTCAAGCCATCTTCAAACCTCCTTCGAGCTTTCTTTGAGCCACTTGGAAGTCATCGCCTCGCCACCAATATCTTCCTAAGTCCACGAGCGAACGACGAGAAGGAAATTTTTGCTACAGTAAGCGCTCTGTTTGTTCACAATTCCCCATCAAACATTCTCGCACGGGACAACTTGTTGCCCGCCGTGAGTCTAAGTAACTCTCTCTTACCTCCAAAGTATAACGAGTAGTGACCTGTCACCCTCGATTCCCCAAGAAAGTTGTAATCACAAGCAAATAGTGGATTTCGACCAGCATAGACCCGGTCGCTTGGTTTTTTACCCAGTTAAGGGATTTTTCCACGTCAAAACCTCGTGTGTATAATTTCTCTAATCTAAGTCCTAGAAGGCCCTCGATCAGGAAGATGTGGATGTCGCCCGGCCCAGCCCATCTCACGTGCTCGACGGAAGTGCACGCTAGCCACCACCATCGCATCGTCACCTCGTCGCAGTTGCTCCTCCATCCTCACTAGTCGCCCAGCAGACCCTATGCTCGCACGCATGCTGGCCAATTCCCCGCCGAAGTGCTGGACGCGATGGTCGGTCATCGCTAGTCGTCTGTCCATCTCTTGGATCATATGGAATCGTCCTTCGTAACCTACCAGACTCTCCCGAAGTTCTTCCATTTTCACCATCCTCACCTCCAGTGCCGAGATTCGGCGATGGGGTTCGCAGATGGCGAGCTGGTCGAACTTGGCCTCCAACTCGAAGTAGGCGCGAGCGGCAGCATGACGGTATTCATTCCCGGAGATCCCGAGGGCGTCGATGAAAGCCGCTCCAGGAGTTGAAGGGTGACCTGTCAAAAAAGACCAAGTCGCCGAGTCAGAAATCAGCATCAGCAATCAAACCAGTTCAGCAGTAGTACGAGCTACCTTGTCGAGCGGACTGAGTTCGTCGAGGAGAAGGACTACGACGAGTAGATTCTCGCGGGCCAGATGATGAGCCGCCAGGGCGCTCGACGGGCTGCCCCTGACCGCGACCTCCAAGGTCGCGACTTTCGTTCCTTGGCGGGAAGCAGTTTGGGCATCGTCTTTCCGGATCCCGCGGTGAGCTCTCAAGAGGGACCTAGGGGACCGCGACTTCCGGGCATAGTTGAGGGCGAGCTTCGTTGCTTGGTGGCAGAGGAGGAGGAGGCGGCAGTGTAGTTCTCGCCGGTTGTTGCGAGCTCACTAGAGGAGGTGGCGGCGATAGTGGTGTGCTCGGTTTTTGCGATTTAGTCATAGATGGCGGTGGCAAAGGAGTGCTCGCCGCCGACAACGTAGTTTTAGTCGCAGGAGGAGGAGGGACTTTGCTCGCCTCTGATTGCAGAGACTTAGTCGCCGGTGTATCTTTCTTCTTTGGCGCGGGGACTTATGTTTTTGGCCTCTTCTTGGAGCCAAGATTGATCCGCATAGTGTGCGTAGTTCGGAGCGGAGGCCAAGCCTTAAGGTCGATCAGTGTAGTTACTCGCAGGGGAGCAACATCCAGAACCCCGCCTGAAGTAGTCGCCAGGGGAGCTGCGGATACAAGGACAAGTCAGTATGGGGACATATCAATCAGCGATTTTGTAGTGTTCGGCAAGATGCCGACCTTGCGAGGTAGCGAGATCTGTCTGCAGCAGTGCTTGAGATCCAGCGACTTCGGGAGCAGGAGGAGAAGCCGGTGAAAGGAAGAGAGTGACGTCAGGAGCAGATAGCTCGGGGATGTCACTCAACCCGAGGTCGTCGAGGAGCTGTTGGGTACTAGTGGAAGGTTCGGGCTGGTCGGCCGGGGATGCGACTTTCTTGGCCAGGGAGGCGACTTTCTCCGCCGCTGGAGGCGGTTGTCGGCTTTGGAGGCGAGCGTCGTCTTCAACTTTTTTAATTTCTTCTTCTTTGCGGGAGGGAGGTCGACAGCGAATTCGCTTTCTCGCGACCTTTTAGACCTTGAAGGCTCGAAGAATCCCGACAGTGCGACAAGGCTCTCTTGGTAGACTTCCTCGGCGGACTTCGACATCGCGCGCGAGTTCAAAAGGCGTGCCTCAAATACCAATCACCCCCTATTTATAGAGTTTAGCAGACATCCATTAAGAGCGAGTAACTCAGGTACTCGGCCAAGCAGCTCGCCGAATAAGCGTTAAATGATTTTTACCGAGTTCATGCGTCGCTCGGAAAGAGCGGGGATCGTGTATAACTCATATTCATCGAGGGTGGACCCCTCCAGAGCCAGGTCAGCAGAAGTCAAAGTCAGCAAGTCAAGACAGAAGTCAGAGTCAATACACCAGGCAGCAGAAGGCCTGGACAAGTATGGAGAGCTCCCCTCACATACTCGCCAGGTAGGTGACTAGGCATGATATTCGCCCAGCCGTGCGAGCTCCCCCAGGAATTCGCCGAAAGGTGGGCTATAAATAACCCCCCCTTCTCTTTGGATTTCCCTATAAATAGGACCTCAGGGGTATGAGAAGGGACACCTTGGAATCTCGCCAAAATCTCTCAAACTCTTTTCTTAGACGCCAGATGAGCCTTTGAATTCCTTTTTCAGAGAGACCAGATTGTGACTTAGAGACTATCCCCTTTAGTCGTCGTGACTTAGTTACCAGCTAGTCTTCCTCGTACCCTGCTCGGCCATTTTTAGTTGTGGAGGGGTTTCTTCTTCTAAGCTTCCCGGTACGCAGTGGGACCTTCCTGCCGCAGCACCTGGGATCCTGTTTATTATTCGACAACTTTCGTGCCTTAGCCCACTAGCCGTCGAGCCCAACCGTGTAGCCGGTAACCTTATTAGACTGTCTTGATCTGATTTTTGGAGTAGAGATTTTTCTCGGCTTCAACACTATGGAATTGTAATACAAAAGTGTCGGTCGTAATGTCTTACATCACAACATGAGTATCAAAGCAGCAAACATGTACAATGATCAAAACATCGGCTTGCAGGATGGACTGATAAAAGCAGTAAAAAGAGAGAGCAACTTTCTTTTCCAATGGGCATTATATACTCTGTTGCTCGCTATGACACGTACACCAAACACAAATTAGATGTAACAAGAGTCAGTTATGAGCTGACCACAAACCATGTAACGATCCCTCTCACAGGTTATCCTAACAGACTCTGAGGTGGGGTCACTGCTCACCTGCAAGTATGCTGCAACAAGCAATATGCAAATAAATTGACGGTACAGCTAAGATACACATCAGGAAGAATCAAACACAAACAATCTTATATATATATATATATATATAGAGCATATAAAAATAGAGAACCTATGCATACAAGTGATGATAATTGGGTTCACTGGAAGGTTTCCCCACAACCACCTAAGCAACAACATACGAAGCTAATAAGTCATTATTCAACAATATGACATTTGTGGGTACTCACGATCGCACTAGTTCATGATCTAAGGGCACACACCAGGAGTACTCCAACACAAGCACCACATCTAATCTAGGATATACAAACCCAAAAATTATTGCTTGAGCACTTGCTGGTCTAGTCGATCGTGCTGTTTCACACTTATCTAATGTCAATATCCTACATGCCAAATCCTTCACTCTAGGACATTGACTTCATATGCACTTCCTAACATAAGAGGCCCAAGTTCACTCCACTACGATAAGTGGTGAAGATTTAAGCTCCACATCAAGCATATTCTCAGTATCACGGTCAACGGACAATAACTACCACAAAAGTAGTGTTTGCAATGTGGTAATTTTTGGGTTCAAATAGAAGGCCACAATCCTAGGGATTTCGATAAAAACACAAAGGGTTTCCACATCCCCCAAACCTCGAATACAATGTGATACATTTCACTGAGAAACTTCCTAGTATGCATTCTAAGTCCAACCTAAATATAACGTCATACAATACATCACTGATCCTAACCTACAACCACGGGTAGGCATCATACACAATGCCTAATTCAGTAGCAATTACAATGTTTTTAAATGCATCTCCTACCGAGGACGAACTCAATCAATCTGGGGTTCTAGCGAACCAAAGAAATCCATGCTTTCAACAAATTAACGGAGGGAAATCTTCCAATGCAAGCAAAATCAATATAAAATGGACAAGTTCCATCCTAAAACCGAGGAGAAAGATCGTTACCCTTAGACCGTGCTTCGATGCTTGAAGTTTGGAGCTCTAAATCACCTCCAATAGTACGTGGATTCTCTCTTCTTCCTCCCCCTCCTTTCTCTCATCTTTTTCAAACCTAGGCGTGATTTTGTATGAGTGAAAATGTGCTTGAAATCTACCCAATCCCGTCTTAATAAACACAGGTAAGAGTCCTACCATCAGATCTTAAAACCCTACATCGGACGGCTCAAATTTCGCGATAAAAATGAGTTCAAGGCCCAGTGCACAACTTGGCACGCGCTTGTATGACAAACCGTGTATATTTAAGTCAATTTTTGGGCCAGTACATGGCTTGGTACACAGGCATGTGGTAAGCCGTGTAGCTTACTGCATATAAAATCCGCTACAGTGTCTCATTCTTAGGCATCTACATGCTCACTAACACACCCGTGTCCTTGGTCATGTTGGCTGACATTGCAACCTACACAACTGTGTAAATTAATTTCACAAGCCATATAGCTTACTGTAAAACTGGTTCTTGGACATAGTCGTGTACACGACCATGTCACTCTACATGGTCCTGGACATGGTCGTGTCTCTGACCATGCACATCCTTTTTTGCTCTAAATGACCTTCAAAGTACACCAAGAGGCATAATAGTAACCTCAAGAGACCTATATATCCAAAATTGTTCTATCATTCATGAAATTTTATGATAAATAATAATTTGGCCATATCTATAAGAATTAATCCCACTATCATTAACCAATAATTCTTAAATTTTTTTGTATTCATCTTCGTGCATAGAACTAACACTCCTTATTTAGAGATATAAGAGTCAATCATCTCATCCTCTTTTAATTGGTGTCTAGTCACCTCCTTACATTACTAGCCATCAACATCAATGAACTCCTACATTATTAAATATGTACTAGGGGATCTCAATTTGTTATAAGGTGTATCTAAATAATGTACATTATAAATAACATATGTGGTGTAGTGTTCACCTAGACCAACCACTATAACTTAAATTTTGTCATATTCCTACACAACTCGAATTAAACTTCTCTTCAATTGGCATCATCACTTCTAATATTACTACCCAAGCCAGATGATCATCGTGCAATTATCATTAGTGGCATCGCCACAATATGTACATTTGATACTTACATTAAATTTTGCTTGCACCTTGTCCATATTTAATAATGATCTCCCCCTACAATCATTATCATTTGCACCTTTTTACGATCCTCAACCAATATGATTGTCTGGCCCAATGTAGCATTGATGTTTTGTCCTTAAATGACATATTTGTATGCCCATATTTATATAGTTTTGGTTATTTTCACTCTACCATTATTGTCATCAAGCCTCATGTAGATTTTATACTTAGGCCCTATTGAATCCTTGACCAATCCTTATGGTGATTTCTCTTCAATCAACATCTCATACCATTACTATATTTGGACGATTGTTACATGTATGTCATGATTTCATGCACCTTACTACATAACTTTGATTACTACTCTCAGGGACAACACTTCCAATGAAGAAAAAAACAAATTGTTTTTTGATGGTCCCTTAACCAACATCCTCGTATGCAAACTTATTCATTATTTTATGTCACTCCCATTCCAATGTCATCAATCTTATGCACCTCTTTATGCAGATTAAATTCTTTACCATGATTGAAATCATCTGCTAAATCTCATTGTGCTTCTTTAATGATATTTCAGTAGTTGTAACTGGTATCTTTTGTTTAATATGTAATTCTTCAATCAACACATCATTTGTACAGTTTTATGTAGCTTTGAGTATTGATCATCAGTTGTCATCATTGTATGTACCTTATTAATTATCTTTATCACTTAGTAGTTATGTGATTACATGTAGATTTATTGCTCATTCCTTAGAATTAAAATACTTGATTCAAACTTAATATATTATGTTGATGCTCATTATTTGACAATCATAGTTTTATGTATCTTCTTATACATTCATTTTGTATGTCCCAATTTGTCCTCTGAAATGGCATGTCAACTGTAGCAAAAAATTCAAATCGCAGAAATATGACACATGGAAAACACTAATGAAGGAATACTTTAAGAAGTCGTTACCTTAATAAGGCATTTTCTTATAAAGGTCATGCCAAGAGGCACCTCTAGTGGATCTATTCCTAAACAAGCTTTACTCAAGCAATCGCTCCCAAGGATCCTCATCCTAGAAAGACACCTTTGAGAATATTATGCATGATAAACCATTTCACTAAATGGTCATCGACAAAAAACATTCCTCACATGCAAAAAATTTGTAGTTCCAATGTAAAATAACATCAGGACCATGATCACGATACTGAAAATTACATAGTACTATAAGAGCACATCATTGTCAGAAATCTCAAATAGTTCATGATGGTAGGAGCAGAAGGATGACATGATAAAAAAAATAAGTGATAGTGATAGAAGGGTATACCACCTCACAGAGTGTTGGAACCTTAGGTTTTGATTTGGGTTAGGATCACTATTAGGATTATTAGTTTGACCCAAATTGTATAGTCTAAGGGTCATAGGATTCTCCAGGTATACATCAAAAGAATCCAAGAAGAAAGTGCAGAAAATTCCAGAGAAGTTCAGTTTTGAAGTTCAGAATTCCAGTCCAAAAATAGTAGAACGGAGTCCAAAAATAGTAGAACGGAGTCCAAAAATAATAGAACGGAGTTCAACTATAGTAGAAGGGAGTTCAACTATAGTAGAAGGGAGTTCAACTATAGTAGAAGGGAGTTCAACTATAGTAGAAGGGAGTTCAACTATAGTAGAACGGAGTTCAACTATAGTAGAACGGAGTTCAACTATAGTAGAACGGAGTTCAACTATAGTAGAACGGAGTTCAACTATAGTCGAACGGAGTTCCACTATAGTCGAACGCAGATTGGAGAAGCTTTCAGATTAAATTTTGGTGATTTCCTGTACAGTTATTGGTGACAGCTGGCTAGAGTATTTCAAGGCTTAAGTAAAGGAATTTACAGCTAATATATTTAATGCTAAATATTCTTATGAAAATAGCCATTGGGAGGCTGCATTAAATATGAAACAATTCAGAGATTTATTGTCAGTTTCCTTTCCAAGACAGTTTCCTATCTGAGTCGGTCGACTATCTGTCTGATAGGTCGATGATCTCAGTGGGTCGGTCGACGATCTCCGAGGATCGTTCGACTATCTTTTGTCTGCGTATATATAATTTTATATGCGTTCTCTTCGTTGTATTATTTCTTATATTATCTAGCATATTTTATTATAGATTATTTAATTGATCTTATGCATATATCTCAAAGCAATCTTTGCTTCTATCTTTATGCATAAGTCAATTCTTTCTGACAATGTATTTTGTCTTATTATCTGACTTTATATCTGCAGCTGTCCTTTATAGTCGTTGGACTCAAAAGTCCTCTTTGGCTGTAAAGTGTAATCTGATGTGACGTTATCTTGTATTCTTTATTCAGTTTAATATTGCAGCTGCTGTAGCTTTATTCTTTATATAGGAATATATATGTCTGCAAGATATATTTTGCATATATGATATTTGCAACTCAGATTCAAGGTTGCTGACTTCCGCAAGAAGACAAAGTCTAAGCTCAATTAGAGTCGTTGCTGCTGCTCCTATTTAAAGAGTTCTTTTGAAGAAAGAACTTAGCTAGCTACCAGCAATATACAGCAGCTTAGAGAAAAGAGTGAAGGAGTTCAACCTGTACAACGTACAGAGAAAAGATACAGCATACAGCTGCTCTCAGAAATTTACATCTGACTGAGAAGATTATCTCTTCCGTTCTTCTTCAACCTGAGTGCTCCTGTTCAAGGAAGATATACACTCAGAGATTATATTGAAGAAGAAGAAGAAGGAAGCTGAAGAAGAAGAAGGAAGCTGAAGAAGAACAACTATTCAAGATCTCTAGTCTTCTTCGAGCTGTATCCTTCAGAACTTCAAGACAGCTTGCTTTCAGAAGTTCTGAAGAGTCTTGTGCTTCTCTAATCTTTGTGAAAATAGAGAAGACACTTTTTATCCTCTTTCCCCTCCTGTAAAAGGGTTGTTTACTCCCTTCAAAAGTGAACCCTTGGTGGCAGGACACCTGATCAAAAACCTGTGTTGGTTTTTAGACACCTGATCAAAAGTCTAAAGGGTCTCTAGATCTACCTGCAGCATATCTTGTTGGTGGCAGGGCACCTGATCAAAAACCTGAGTGGATTCCTACCCTGGAGGTAGAAGAGTGGACGTACCCAAGTTGTTGGGGAACCACTATAATCTCTTGTGTCGTTTGATTGTTTATTTATTAATTGTACTGTGGCAGTGAATAGATTTAACTAGGATTGCTAGTTGCTGGAATAGGACTCTAGCTTTAACTGTAATTACAGTTGGCTGCCTTTTGTGCACAACACTTTATGTTAGGCTTTAGGGTTATTCTAAAATATCTATAATCTGAATTCCGCAATCAGTATCTATCCCTATTCACTTTCAATTAGTATTAGAAGACTCTATTGATGAGAGTATTTTTGCTTCTATTTTGACAGGACCACCAAGAGCACCTGCTGCAGCCACTGCTTCATCATCAACTGATATGAGTGCAGTGCCTCCTCCAGATTACAACGATGAATACAAAAAGGCAAAGATAGCAGATGTCAAAGCAATGAATATTCTGGCTCAGACAATGTTTGATGAAGTATTCTAGAAAGTTGCTGACTGCTCCTCAGCAAAAGTAATGTGGGATACACTGAACCAGATTGTAGATGGTTCAGCTGATGAAAGGAAGGACAGAAGGTCCAACCTTATCTCCCAGTATGAAAACTTTAAGAAAACTGATGTTGAATCAGTTGAAGCAATGTACACCCGGCTCAGCTCAATCATCAATGAGCTGAGGACTCTTGACAAGGATATATCATTGACAGAGGTCAATGATAAGATTCTTATGTGCTTCCCTAGCACATGGGATCTGAGGATCTGGCCTATCAAGGAGGCCAGAAGTACAAATGAAATCTCAACAGAAGCTCTCCTTGGCAACCTCAAGTCTTTTGAGCAAGTGCTGAAGACCAGGGAAGCTGAGGCTGAAGCAAAGACTCCAACTCCAGCAAGAAAAGAGCAAACTCTTGCTCTCAAAGCTGTTGATGCTTCAGAAGGAAGCCAATCTAATGAGGAACTGATGACACTCTTTGCCAAAAGATTTCTCAAGATGGGAAGGAAAGACTTCAGAAAGAAATCTTCAAGATATGAAGATAAACCAAGGTATGATCGTTCTCCTGCTAAAGAAATAATTTGCTATGGATACAGGAAACCTGGACACATTCTACCAGAGTGTCCAGAGGAAAAGAGCAAAGAAAAGAGAAAGGAAAAGGAACATCACAGGAAACACTCCAAGTCCTCCTACAAAAACAAGAAAAAGGAGAAGGGATTTGTTGCTGAAACTTGGAGTGACTCTGATGAGGAATCTTCCTCCTCGAGCTCCAGTGAGGATGAGGAAGAAAAGAAGGCAAAGGAAGTTTGCCTGATGACAATTGATGCCTGCAGCAATCACTCAGCTGTAGAGAGTTCAGATTCTGATGAAGAAATGCCAACAGAAGATGAGGTATTGTCTTCTTATGATTTTACATCTGCTGAATTTAAATCAGATTTTAAATCTTTGTGTTTAGATTTAATTAGTTCTGAAAAGGAAATTAAGAACCTTAGAAATAAACTTGCTGAATCTGAATTTATCTCTAATGAAAACATTAGGTTAACAGCAGAACTCACTAATTCTAGTGAAGAAATAAAATTCCTTAAGAATGAATTAGCTAAGTTAAAAAGGTTAGAAAAATCTCTGAATGGTAGAAGCCTTAAGTTGCTTGAAATAACCAGCATGTCAAACACTAGGTCAGGCAATAATAAGCTAGGCTTAGGAGCTTCATCATGTGAACCCCCAATTATCCTTAAAAATCATCTTTCAACTCCAGTGAACTTTATCTCAGCTGATGGGATAAAGAACACTGAGCAAGTAAGACAAGTTAATCAAGCCTTAAACAAAGCTAAGAGAGAAAAGAAGAAACAAAAATTTAAGGAAATACAGAAAGCGTCGAACGCTGCTCGACGATCGCATGCTCAGTGGTCGAACGATGCTCGACGATCTGTGCATCCATCGTCGAACGCCGATCGACGTTTTCAACATGAATTTCAAAATTATAATCAGAACCCTAGAAACCTGAATATGAATAGAAACCCTAGGTTTGTGGACCCATTAACTGCATGGAGCATCCCATCTAGGAGATCTTACCCTTTAGGTTATAAACCCCAACCTGCTTACTCTTTCATCTCAAGTTTTCATTATGTAAAGAATAATGGACCCAAGGTTACCTGGGTCCATAATGTTTAACTTAACTCACTGCAGGTGAAGACCTATCCTATCACTCCGGACAAGTGGTATTTGGATAGTGGTTGCTCCAAACATATGATAGGGAATAGAGAAAATCTGTCAAAGTTCAAAGCCAAGCTTGGACCAAAGGTGATCTTTGGGGATTCTAGCTGTGGTCAAACTGAAGGATATGGTAGGATTACCATTGGAGCAGTAACTTTCAAAAGGATTGTATATGTAACTGGACTAAAGCATAATCTTATCTCAGTAAGTCAGTTATGTGATGCAGGATATCAGGTATCGTTCACTAACACTCTTTGTAATATTACTTTAAATAGTAATGCTGTGTTAGTAGGTATTAGACAAGATAATATTTATTTAGTAGATTTTAATTCAACCCATTCTGAAATCTGCTTATTTAATGAAGTAACAAATAACAACACTTTATGGCATAAAAGGCTTAGCCATGTTAACCTCAAGAACATATCTAGGTTATCTAAATACAACCTTGTTATAGGTTTACCTTCTTGCCCCTACAAGAAGGAGAGCCTATGCAAGGCTTGTCAATTAGGCAAGCAAACCAAGAATTCATTTAAATCTGTAAATAAAAGTGATTCACCTAGAATCCTGTATCTATTACATTTGGACCTTTTTGGCCCAATAAATGTACAGAGTCTAGGAGGGAAGTATTACACTTTAGTAATTGTAGACGACTTCTCTAGGTTCACTTGGGTGTTCTTTTTGAGAACTAAGGCTGATAACTTCAAAGCCCTTACAGATTTTTATTATGTGTGTAGACTGAGTACTCTACTCATGTGGCCTTGATCAGAAGTGATCATGGTACTGAGTTTGACTCTCTTCTCATGCAAGAATTCTGCGAGAGAGAAGGTATCAAACATAGCTTCTCAGCCCCTAGAACTCCCCAACAAAATGGGGTAGTTGAAAGGAAGAATCGAACCCTGATTGAAGCTGCTGGTACATTATTGGCAGATACTAATATGCCTCTTTCCTATTGGGCAGAAGCTGTTAGCACAGCTAATTATGTGCTGAACAGAAGTCTTATACACAAGCTTAAGTGTAAAACTCCTTATGAGTTGCTTAAAAAAAAGAAACCTAAAATAAATTATTTTAGAGTATTTGGTTGTGTAGTTTACATTCATAACAATAATAAAGAATACCTTAGAAAGTTTGAAGCAAAAGCTTCAATGAGAATCTTTCTTGGATATTCCCAAGTAAGCAAAGCTTATAGGGTATTTAATAAATCATCTTCTAAAATTGAGGAATCTGTGCATGTGTCTTTTGATGAATCTCAGATGTTTTACAAGGAGAAGGAAACTTCCCCTTCCTCAAGTTCATTGTAGGTACCAGAATCTAGTAAAGATGTCACTCAAGAGATTCTCCATCTATCAACTCTTCATATCACTGATTCAGACAGTGATGAAGACTTTGCAGAAGCTATTGCTGTACCACCAATAGTAGATCAAATTCCTCCTGAGGAATTAATCCCAACTATTGCTGAAGATCACATCCCACCTGCTGATGTTGTCACACTTAGAGATCATCCTACATCTCAAGTGATTGGAGACATATCAGCTGGTGTTCAAACAAGACATCAGCTAAGACAGGATGTGATGCATGCTTGTTTCCTTTCACAGATTGAGTCCCTCACCATTAAAGATGTTGAGCTAGATCCCCACTGGATCATTGCTATGCAAGAGGAACTCAATCAGTTTGAAAGATGTAAAGTATGGACTTTGGTTCCAAGACCTAAAGGCCAACTGATCATAGGCACCAAGTGGGTGTTTAGAAACAAGTTGGATGCAAATGGAATCATTGTAAGGAACAAAGCTAGGCTTGTAGCTCAGGGCTACAGACAGGAGGAAGGTATAGATTATGACCAAACCTTTGCTCCTGTTGCAAGACTAGAGGCAATAAGGATCTTTCTCGCCTATGCTGCCTATATGAAGTTTAAGGTCTTTCAGATGGATGTCAAAAGTGCCTTTCTAAATGGTGAGCTAAAGGAAGAGGTATTTGTTGAACAACCACCTGGGTTTGTTTCTTCAACTCAGCCCTCACATGTTTTCAAGTTGCAAAAAGCTCTTTATGGACTCAAACAAGCACCCAGAGCTGGGTATGAGACTCTAGCTAGTTTCCTGTTAGAGCACAACTTTGTTAGGGGAGTAGTTGATAGAACCCTTTTCGTCAAGCACCACAAGGACACAATTCTGTTAGTTCAAGTGTATGTAGACGATATTATTTTTGGTTCCACTGATCCCAAACTATGCAAAAAGTTCTCTGACTTGATGAATTCTAAGTTTGAAATGAGTAGTATGGGTGAGCTATCTTACTTTCTTGGTCTCCAAGTAAAGCAAGATGCTGATGGCATATTCATCTCCCAATCCAAATATGCCAAGGAATTGGTAAAGAAGTTTGGGATGGCTGATGCTTCAGCAATGCATACACCTATGGCTACTAATGTAGTTATAGATTCTGATGATCAGGGAAAGCCTATTGATCAAAAGAATTATAGGGCCATTGTTGGTTCCCTATTGTATTTAACTGCAAGTATGCCAGATATAATGTTTGCTACATGTCTATGTGCTAGGTTCCAGGTCAACCCCAAGGAATCTCATCTGATTCTTCTCAAGAGAATCTTGAGATACCTGAAGGGATGTCCAAATCTAGGACTATGGTACCCAACTGAGTCAGAATTTGAGTTAATTGGATACTCTGATTCTGATTATGCTGGCTGTAGAGTTGACAGGAAAAGTACCTCAGGAACTTGCCAGTTCCTGGGAGAGAGATTGGTCTCTTGGTTCTGTAAGAAGCAGGCTTCTGTCTAAACTTCAACTGTAGAGACTGAATATATAGCAGCTGCTAGTTGTTGTTCACAGATCCTGTGGATTCAAAACAGCTTTTGGATTATGGGTACACACACAAGAACACAAAAATCATGTGTGATAGTACCAGTGTTATCTCAATTGCACAAAATCCTGTGCACCACTCTAGAACCAAGCACATTGAGATTAGACATCATTTCCTGAGAGATTGTGTGGAAAAGAACAAGATCAGCCTTGAGTTCATATCCACTGACCTTCAGAGAGGTGATATTTTCACCAAGCCCTTAGATGAACAGAAGCATCTGTTCTTTTTGGTTCAACTAGGCATGATTAATGGAAAAAACTAAGTGTGACGTCTGCCTTTGTTGAAACCTGTTTGAAGATCGTCGAACGACGTTCGAAGATAGTCGATCAGATGAAGCCTATCGTCGACCTATGGTTGATGATAGCTTATCTGCTTGAAGATCGTCGACCGATGTTCGAAGATCGTCGAACAGGTCGAGCCTATCGTCGATCTATGGTTGACGACAGCTTGTTGTTTGTGAAGACAGAAATAGTCGAACGATTGATCGACTACTCTACTTCAGGAACGATCGTCGAACGACCGTTCGACCATCGTCTCCATTATCTTTTAAAATAGATCGACTATTGCTTTTTTAATATAAAATCGATGGTCGACCTAGGTTAAGAGATCGTTCTTTTTATCGTCGACGGAGAGCGTCTTCTCGCATTCCATCTTTCTGCTTGCTCCCTGTCTCGCGATTTCTGCCATTTCGCCTTCGCCGTCTCTCTCTCGTCTTCTCCAACCCCTTCGATGGCGATTGCTCCAGCCCTCCTGTCCGTGGTAAAGTTCGATGCTGGTTTCAGCGTGGACTTTGATTCTTTCAGCTGCTATGAGTCTGCGATTGTGGAAATCCTCAATCTATGCAAAGATCAAGGATTGGAAAAGTTCATGTCCACAAGAATAAAGATAAACGTCCAGGAGATTAAAGAATGGGCATTCACTTCGTCCTCAAATGACGACTCTATGACCGGAACGATAGGCGGAGAAGAGGTAATTTTGACTCCCGCCGTTTTAACTGAAATTTTTGGATTATTGAATGGGGAAGAGGATTATGAGCAAGATACCCTTGAGTTTGGGAGAATATTGACTGAACTAGGACATGCCGACGGCATTCCTTCTAAGCTGTTAAAGGTGAATTTTCCGTTGAAGATAAAGTTCCTTGCTGAACTAGTCGGAAAAGTGCTACTGGGAAAGCACTCTGCCCATGATAATATAACCAGGCAACAGTTTGCCCTGATGTGTGCCATTGTGAACAAGAAGAAAATTAACTGGGCAGGAGTTTTGTTTGATTTGATAAGGAAAAAGAATAGCAAGAAGGAAGTCACCCTGGGTAGGGTGCTTGGGATATTTCTAAAGGAGAAATATCCCCATCTGTTGGTCTCAGCTTCTACTTCCATCAATGCCAGCAAAAAGATGGACCCGACCCTGTTTGTCAAGTGGAAAAGGAGCTTTCTGAAGCCCGCTCCAGCAGGGGTAGCTCCAATTGCATATGAGAGCACAAGGACTGCTTCAGTCACTCCCCTCCTTCAAGAAGTAGGCTCAGCCAATCTCTCCTTTCCATCCACTTCTTCTGCATTACCTTCAACCTCTACTGAAGTGCCACCATCCACTTCAGTTGAAGTTCCATCTTCTGCATCTCATCTTCTTGATTCCTCCACAATTCTCCATGCATCACCACCAGCATCCCCTCTCCCTTCTCATCTTGCTAGGATATCTCATCCTAGTTTTGATTTATTGGTTTCTGAGCTATCCACTCCTCCTCAGTCACCAATTCTTCATTCTGATCATGTTGATCTTCTTGCATCTACCCATCATTCTCCAGTTCACTCTCCATCTCATCAAGAACACACCATCCCTGCTGCTCATCCATCTTCTGTGATTCCCCCACCTTCATTTGAAATCACCCCAGCCTTTATCTCTAGCATCCTGGAGTTAATTACTCCTTCAATCAAAATCATGATTGAAGAGGCAATTGCTCCCCTTGTGTCTTCCATCTCTTCTTTGACTGCTGCCATCCAAGCTCTCTCAAAACCTGCTGAGCCCTCTTCATCTAGGGGTCTGGTTTCAGTTTCCACTGAAATCAGGCAGGGGGAGATGCTTTATGAAGATGCCTCTGAACTGCCCTTGGCCTCTCGTCCAGCAGATCCTCAAGCAGTTGCAGAAAAAGAGATAGAAGAATCAGCTCCTCCTCCACTGTCTGAAACAGATATTTCTGATGCTATAATGAAATCTGAGTTTGTTGTCAAAGTATGCCTAGAAGAATGCTCCACTCCCATGGTTGCCCTCTACCTAGAAGGAGTCATTACCTCCTTCCTAGATGAATTATGGGAGTTAGGACATTCAAAGGAAAATTCTGAAGGTATCCCTTTTACTCATTTCTAGACTTGATAACTGATATGTTAGTATGGGAATACCTAGAAGGAATGATAAAATATCATTTAGCAAATCTGTGTTCATAATACTACATATATAATGGAAGAAGTATTAGCTGTCCAAGAGCTTGATCATCAACCTGCTTTAGAAGTTCAACCTGAACCAGAACCAATTATTCAAGATCTTGAGGCTGCTCAGCCAGCTCAGTTAGCAGTGCAAGAAGAGCTGGTCCCCATGACAGTTACTGATGTACAAGAGAAGGTTTCAGAAATTCAAATGGAAAAGTCTACAGTCTGGGATGATTCCCCTGGATTAGATCTAGACACTCTTCTAGCACAGGATGCCCTGGAAGAAGAGTTAGAAAAAGCTGCCTTAAAAGAGAAAGAGAAAGCTATGCAAGAGGCGTTTGACCCGTATGATCTTCCTCCTTCTTCAAATTCTGAGGATAAGGATGATTCTGATGAATCTGAAGACTCCAAGAGAAAGAAATCTGCAAAGAAGAAAAGAAAAGCTATGGCTCCTCCTCCTCCAAATCCTGATAATGATATTCCCTATTATATCTTGAAGGGTATTGATCCCAAATCTAAAGAATTTCAGCATTGGATTGCATTTTCTAAGAATCAGCAGAAGTTAAGGAAGAAGGCTAAGAGGTATGACAGTCCTGCTCCTAGATGGACTCCTAGAGATCCTCCTCCTCCACCTCCCAGTGCAGGAGCCTCTGGAAACTTATCTGCAAATCCTTCTGCTCAATCTGATAGGTTTACTCCATCCCAGTCTTCTCAAAGGAAAAGCTATCAAGGATATCAAGGCAGATCGCAATCTGGTTACCAAAGACATGATGCTGATGCAAAGGAACAAGTGAAGGAGGTGGTTTATTAGAAACCAACCTTTTCTCCTCCTCCTTCCAAAGAAACAAAGAGCATATCTTCTTCAATGCCAGATCATGCAGTGAAAACTGTTTCAAAAGGTAAAAGTGTTATTTTCTCTGAAAAATCTAGCAAAAAATTTGCTGAGTTTGCTCCTCCTTCTTCTCTAGTTATTCAGGAAAAAGATCCAGCTGAAAGTCTGCTAGATATGTCTATTAAATTTAAAGCTATGAAACTTGTAGATCCAACTTGTGAGAATGTGTATGAAAGTCAAGAATTTGATCCTGATTTCAGGATGGCTCGATTTCTTGAGCTTGTTGGATTAGCCCAAATTAGAAAAGTCAAAGCTGAAGGTAAAGACACTATAGGATTAACAACTATGTCCAAATTCAGAATGAATGAGCTTGATAAATTCCAGGTTAGACCTGAGGTATTTGACCCTTCAAAATACATGGAAAAGCATCCTGAGGCAGTTGTTCCAAGGGCATCTGAATCTAAAATCATTGGAGAGCAAGATTTAAAACTGTCAAAGAAAGAAGCTCTAGACCCTTCTAGGAAAATTACTTTTATTCCTAGTTCATCTGTTCCTAAACCTGATTCTGATGCCTCTTAAAACTTCATTGATTGACAGTTATTTATTTGTCTGTTTGATTATATTATCTGCTGCTTAGATTTTTTCTTTCCTGTATTGTTTTTATTTCTAGTAGTTTGTTTTGTGTTTTTTTTTGTTGTTGAGAGACTTAACTAAAATAGGGGGAGATTATTGGTACCCTAGTTTGGATTTGAGTTCAGTCCTCTCTCTCTGTCTCTTGACCCAAGATTTATCTATGGTCAAAGGTTAGTTGTTTAGTTAGTTTGCTCTAGATTTAGAGTTGTCACTTATCCAGATGAAAATTTGGTTAAGTTGTTTTTTGTTCGACTATGGTCGAACGCCGCTCGACTATCGTCTATCAGTTGTTCGACGTTCGTCTGTCAGTAGATCGTCTATCTCTGAGTTAGTTCAACTCTTGTTAGCTCGACGTTCTGTGGAATCTGCCTCGCCGATCGTCGAACCCCGCTCGACATCTTTTGACCAGACAGATTTTTTGATAGTTCGACTATCTGCTTGGATAGTTCAACTATCTGATAGCTCGACTATCTGTTTGATAGGTAGAATATCTGTGTTGCTTGATAGTTCGACTATCTGTCTTGATAGGTCGACTATCTGTTGTGTTTGATAGTTCTACTATCTGCTTGGATAGTTCAACTATCTGATAGTTCGACTATCTGTTTGATAGGTCGACTATCTGTTTTGCTTGATAGTTCGACTATCTGTTTGATAGGTCGACTATCTGTTTTCTTTGATAGTTCGACTATCTGTTTGATAGGTCGACTATCTGTTTTCTTTGATAGTTCGACTATCCGTTTTCTTTGATAGTTCGACTATCTGTTTGATAGGTCGATTATCTGTTTTCTTTGATAGTTCGACTATCTGTTTGATAGGTCGACTATCTTATAGCTCGACTATCTGTTCTGATAGGTCGACTATCTGCTGTGGTAGTTCGACTATCTTCTTTGGTAGTTCGACTATCTATATCGTTCGACTATCTGTTTGATAGGTCGACGATCTCTGTGCTTCAGTCGACGATCTCCGAGGGTCGTTCGACGTTTTGTTGTATGTCGTTAGTTATTTTGTCCTCTTCTATTCTATGATTTATTTCATATTTATTTGGCATATTTTTTTCAATAAATTTATGCTATTATTTCCAGGCAATCTCTGCTCCATTCCTTATGCTTGAGCCAATCTTTATCTGACAAAGTGTTTTGTCTTATTAGTTGAAATATATTTTCTACTTTATCTGTCAGGCTGTCCTTTATAGCCGTTAGACTCAGAAAGTCTTTTCTGGCTGTAAAGAGTTCTTTCTGATGTGACTTTTTCTAGCCCCTTCTTATCTGATTGGTTATGCAGCTTCTTAGAAAGCTTTATCCTCTTATAGCATGTCTGTCTGCAGGATTTGTTTTTGCTTTATGCTTTTTGCAGCCCAGATTGCTGATTCCAGAAGAAGACAAAGATTCAAACTCAAATTAAAGCCGTTGCAAAGGCTCATATATAAAGAGCTTCTTTTGAAAGAAGAACATAGAACTGATATACAACACATACACTCAGCAGCATAGAAAAAGAGAAAAAGCAAGAAAGTTCTACAGCTCTCAGAATTTCATATTCAAGTGAGAAGATCAAATCTCTTCAGCATTCTTCTTCATCCTGAGTTCATCCTGCTTACAAGAAGACTTTCACTCAGAGGCCTTTAGAAGAAGAAGAAGAAGAAAGGAAGCTGTTTGAAGAAGAACAATCATTGAACAATCAAGAGTCTTCTTCAAGCTTCTCCTTTAGAACCTCAAGACAATTCTTTGTCTTAGTTCAGAAGAGTTCCTGCACCCTGAAGTAAGACTCCTTCCTGGATATTCTCTAAGCCAGGGGGAGCCTTGATTCTTTAGAGCTTCTAGCTCTGTGCAATCCACTAGCTTCTCTAATCTGTTTAACAATAGAGAAGAAGCCTTAACTCTCTCAACCTCCTGTACAAAGAGTTATTACTCCCTTCAAAAGTGAACCCTTGGTGGCAGGGGACCTGATCAAAAACCTGTGTTGGATTTTGAGCTCCTAATCAAAATCTCAAAGGGTCTACTTGATCTACCTGAAGCAGATCAGTTGGTGGCAGGGCACCTGAACAAAAACCTGTAGTGGATTCCTACCAGAGTGGTAGAAGAGTGGACGTACCTATTTAGAGGGAACCACTATAAAATTTCTTGTGTCGTCTGAGCTGCTTATTTAATTTATTGCACTGTGGCTGTGAGTAGAAATAACTAGGATTGCTAGTTGCTATGATAGGATCTCAAGCTTAACTGTAATTACAGTTAGCTCTCTCTTGTGCACTACACTTTGTGTTAGGCTCTAGGATTATCAATATCTATAAACTAATTCCGCAAATTAACTCTAAGGGAGTTGAGTAGGGTGTCCTAATTTTTAATACTCTATTCACCCCCCCCCCTCCCCTCTAGAGTTGTATCTATCATCACTTTCAATTGGTATCAGAGGGAGGTTGACTGACTGTTCAGGCTAACACCTGAGTCACAAGATCCTGATAGATACCAAGCTTATAGATATTCACTTCATGGCCCAGTCCAAGGATTACTCAAGCACCAGACCTCCAGCATGCAACTTAGCTAAGTTTAGCATCTGGAAGGCAAGAGTTAAATTATATATGAACTCTTTTGATGAAGATATTTTTTTGTCTATTTTGACAGGTCTCCCAACTTCGGCAACAACAACAAAAAGTGTCAGGCTAGCTAATGCCAGAGCAATGAACATCCTAGCTCAGTCATTATCTGATGACTTATTTCAGGAGGTTGTTGAATGCTCAACAGCTAAGGAGATTTGAGATTCCCTTCACCAAATGGCTTCTGAACCCGTGGATGACACATCAGAAAGAAGCAACAACAGAATATTTGAAGGAGAAGAATCAACATCCCTAGATGTTATCTGGGATATCTCAGATGATGAATCATCATTTGAAGATGAAGAGGAGGAAGCAAGGGCCAAAGAATTTTGCTTAATGGCCGTCAACACTTTCTACAGCAATCTAAAAGCCGAACAAACAGAAGGAAATTCCAAACCTGAAGAGAATCAGGTATTATTATCTAACTCTATTAATTTAGAAATTCAATATTACTGCCAAGATTTAATAAAACCTGAAAAGGAAACAAAACTTCTCAGAGGATTATTTTTAGAATATATTCAAAGGAAGAACAAATACCTTGAGCTCAGACCGTCGAACTCCGATCGACTATCTTATATAAAAACGTCGAGCTCAATTATTTGCTTTTTCATAAATCTGTTTTATAAACAAAAGGACAAATTATTTAGAATATTTTCAAATCCTTCTACCATTTGGAACAGATTTATTAGGAAGCATTTTCTTTTCTTAAGGCTGTTTATATCTGATTGATATTTTATTCAATATCTTGTTCGGATTTCTGAATAAAGAATTCTCTGTCAGATAACTCTATTTCTTATAGATCTTTTTCTAATTTCATCTAGATTGAGTCCTCTACTCTAGTTGCATTGGTCAGCTGAGTTTGAATCTCATCTGATGAAAAGAAATTTTATAGAAAGGAAGATATCTGATTTTGTTTTTCAGATCCAGAATCCTAATTATATTTGCTGAACAAATATCATTTTTTATGCTAACATATCTCTTTTTCAAGGAGAGAGCAATCTCTATCATAGCTTTCTGCAGGTACCATTTATAAGAATGAGCTGGATGACTCAATCAAAATTCAAAGTCATCCCAGTCTCCTTCAATCACAGGTACCGCATCAACATAGGGGGAGATTGCAAATGCCTGCAAGCAGCCAACTTTTATCAAAAACCGAAGCCTGCTATGCAAAGCTTTTCTTTTTTATATATCTTATGCTTTGCAAATATATATTTATTATAATATTATTTTGCTAATAGGATCCTTACCCAAATAGGGGGAGATTGTTGGAACCTTAGGTTCTGATTTAGGTTAGGATAACTATTAAGATTATTAGTTTGACCCAAATTGTATAGTCTAAGGGTCATAGGATTCTCCAGGTATACATCAAAGGAATCCAAGAAGAAAGTGCAGAAAATTCCAGAGAAGTTCAGTTTTAAAGTTCACAATTCCAGTCCAAAAATAGTAGAACGGAGTTCAACTATAGTAGAACGGAGTTCAACTATAGTAGAACGGAGTTCAACTATAGTCGAACGGAGTTCAACTATAGTCGAACGGAGTTCCATTATAGTCGAACGCAGATTGGAGAAGCTTTCAGATTAAATTTTGGTGATTTCCTGTGCAGTTATTGGTGACAGCTGGCTAGAGTATTTCAAGGCTTAAGTAAAGGAATTTACAGCTAATATATTTAATGCTAAATATTCTTATGAATATAGCCGTTGGGAGGCTGCATTAAATATGAAACAATTCAGAGATTTATTATCAGTTTCTTTTCTAAGACAGTTTCTTATCTGAGTCGGTCGACTATCTGTCTGATAGGTCGACGATCTCAGTGGGTCGGTCGACGATCTCCGAGGATCGTTCGACTATCTTTTGTCTGCGTATATATAATTTTATATGCGTTCTCTTCGTTGTAATTACAGTTCAACTATAATCTCTTGTGTCGTTTGATTGTTTATTTATTACTTGTACTGTGGCTGTGAATAGATTTAACTAGGATTGCTAATTGCTGGAATAGGACTCTAGCCTTAACTGTAATTACAGTTGGCTGCCTTTTGTGCACAACACTTTGTGTTAGGCTTTAGGGTTATTCTAAAATATCTATAATCTGAATTCCGCAATCGGTATCTATCCCTATTCACTTTCACAGAGGACACCTACCCTAAAAAGAGGAGTATCCTTCAATGGCCTTTTTTTCACAAATTGTCAACAACACATGTATTACAACATGTTTTTTTTATTTACATCAATTTGTACATATTTTTGCTAGGCATTCAAAATAGGATCCATAAATTTTTTTTACCTACATCATATTTAATATCCAAAAAAGTTTTTCATAGGATAGTACCTAGTTGATTATCTTTTTTTAAAAATAGTATCAAATTATGTTGGATTAATCTAAAATGATTTTCTAATGAACCATACTTATTAGTGCATTAAAAAATTCCAAAAAGAATTGGGATTTAAGAAAATCACATAACATAATATTTACTATACATATATTATTTTATAATATTTTAATGCAACTTTAAGTCTTAGTTTGTCATAAACATTATTTGTCTAAATCAAACTTTGTTTGTCTATTTTTGCAGCCATTTTTTAATATAAATGCATCAATTCAAGAATTTAAAATATTAAAGATAGTTTTAGTCTAACAAAAGACAGTTTAATTTAATCCAACAAAATAAATAAATGAACAATATTCTGATTCTGATGCTTTCACTATTCCATGCTTTACTCAAATTAAGCAGAACTTAAGGACAGTTAAAACCGTATACCAATAGTTATCGCATATTGTTAACAACTAGTCATATTCAAGTCATAGGAGTATTTATACATATTATAGCATCCTTACTAATCTAAACTAATAGTCTATGATCCCCCTCTCTATTTTAATTCCAATAAATACACTTCTATTCCTTTGGTGGAAGAAAATACAGGAGAATGGAGGGAGGAATCAATAGAAATTGCTCTTCTACGAGAAGAAAATGTATCACTAAAGCAGTAGCCTTCACCTTTTATAAACTCAAAGCTCGAGAAAGTAGAGGAATAATTCTCTCCAAAAAATATCTAACCCAAAATAACCCTTATTTCTACTTTAAAATATAATAGATGAAATAAAAAAAAAGAACTATTATATATATATGAACTTAGGAAGATTCTAGATCAACCTCATCTATTGATAAAGTTTTCTGTAACACCCCCATCTGTCACATGAGATATAACAGAAGGTCCGGTCGGGGCCCCACGCTATATTCCACGGACAGTCAGCGGAGATACATATTAATACCAAAAAAAACTATGAGACGATATCGAAACCTAACACAGAGCATTCTAGCGGAAGCTTTTAAGCAAGTTAGAAGAACTCATCACAGCACATGAATGTCCACTAAAACCCAAAGCAGGAATGAAAGTACAAATACACATAGAGTCTTGGTCTTATGACCTTACAACATTCAACTTGAATTAAAGTATTTTACATACTTCGGCACGCAGGCCGGCCATACATGAAAACAGTAAAAGTAAACACTTCGCTTTGGCCTTCAAGGGCCAGCACAGCATCAAGGACTTTAGCCCGCTACTTGTCACTTGGCTCACATGTTCCTGCATGAGAACAATCCACTGAACGGTGGCAAAACAAGACAATGATCAGCTAAAACTGACCAAATTATAATGACCCCGCCCCTTACTCGGGGCGGCGGAGCTCCTTCCCTGCAAAGTATTAGCAAAACCAAACATAATAATGAAAGTGCAATTTAAGCACACTTCATCACAGGCGTAGGCACGAGCGGCCACACACCCAGTGCACTCATGGCACATTTTTGGTGTCCGGATAAAAGCCAGGGCCCACCACCGTTCATAAGACAGCAACAAACATGAGCATTTTGGTAGTCTTTATGGCTCGCGCAAGGCCTAAGACCCGTAACTTAGTCTGCGACAGGCATCTCTACCCACGGACGCACCACACAACTACTGGGTAGGTTCAGCCCTTTCCCGTTACTCACATCGCCAGGCAAAAAAATACCGCGACACGGGTCGGCCTCCCCATTCCCACTCCTCTAGTCAAAACATAACCCTGTTATGTTATATGGGTGGCTCGCAGGCCACCTGGCTGGGCTCCCAGAGCTCTCAGCCCCACATCTCAAGCCCCAGGTCTCAACGACAAAGGTCACAAACAAAGCTCTCAAGGAGCTACCGGCTGTGGTAGCACTATCGTCGCGCGGTATCTGGCAGAAATGCGATTCTACCAAGTTTTTCGGGTGCTCATTGGAGTTAGTCCCTAAGATTCCTTGCTGCAATCTACCGTGTAGAAACCCGAAAAACAAACATCACGGAGTCTTCTCCGGCCAATACAAGCATAATGAAAACATCACCAATCCATATCAACATGTCTAGATGGGCTTCACACAACATGTCTATGTTCGTACTTCGATTCCGAACTCTATATGCAAAACTACGGGGATATATCGTATCTACCCGAGGGAAAAACCTCACGCTCACCGCACACTCGCGGGAGAGGGATTCCTATGCAAAAGTAAGAGGACCTCACATGTCCAAGTTGAGAATCGTTACCCTTTGCGCTCTTTTCGGTGCCAGGCAAAAGATCTAGACGGATGAACGCGATCGCAACGATCTTGCCTCCATAGATCTGGACTCGGCTTGCGAATCGGAACTCCGGAACTTCAACGGTGGCGAGATTTACCCTCCGGCGCCTACGCTCCTCCAGGAAAACCAGGTCAACTCCAAATCCAAAAGAAATAAAGTGGAAACGGCCAAAATCAGGCATATAAATAAAGCTACAGCTGCGCGGTAACTAGCTACCGCCGCGCGGTAACTAGCTACCGCCGCGCGGTAACTAGCTACCGCTGCGTGGTACCTTAATACAACGCCTCGTTTCGAGCGCAACCGCCCAAACCCTCCAATCACAGGCCGACACGTGGCAATGCAGTTACGGTTTCACTACCGCCGCGTGATAGGACGCTAACACCGCGCGGTAGAGGACGTTGGTTACAACACGACACCAGGCGCTACCGCCGCGCGCTAACTTCTACCGCCGCGCGGTATGATCCCGAGAACTATGTCAATTAAATTGACCCAGCTATCGCCAGCGATAACCCTATCGTCGGGCGATAGCTTTCCGAGAGGTCTGGCAGATTAATTCTCCTGCTACCACCACGCGGTAAAAACCTTCCGCCACGCGGTAACATCTTTATCGAAAACTCGGCACTTTCTCGAGAACTCGACGCTCTCGACCCAAACCCTTAAGCTACCGTCGCGCGGTAACTAGCTACCGTCGGACGATAACCCCCAGAGAAGCATCTCATGCCTCAAAAAATTTGGGGCGTTACATTTTCAAACCAAACATTGAACCCCTTCTTATTGTTGTTCGTCACTATCCTACTAAAGCCCAACAACAATATCAGTTGATGGGCTCCCCTCAAGAAATTCAGAGTCAGGCCAAGGGGTCCGAGTGACCGCGCAAGGAGAAGCATGCGCGAGCACCTCCGGCCCGAGCGCGAGCACGTCACGCCAAGGTAGGCACAATGCGTGCTACTGGGGCACGTGAAGGGGCACTTTCGTCTATTTGCTAAATTTGGTGATCTAGGTGATCAAAACGGAGTGACTCCATTCCCCAACACAAATTCCACCTCGACGCAATTACTGATGTATCCCTCCAGAAAACTATAAAAGGGCCCACGGGCCCTCATGTGAAGACAAGCAACTATGATCCAAAGCCTAGAAAGAGCTCTGAGGTTTTCCAGTAAGGTCGTGGACTTTGACTGATCCTTCGCTCAAGAATTCGCTCCGCTCCCCCTTCTAGCACAAAGGTTCCATCAGGCTTTCAAGGCACGACATTCTTCTTCGTGGGAGCGCTCCAACCAAGGCTCTGCTTTAGCAAGAGCGCTTCCATCGAGTCTCCGTTGACTTAGAGATTTTTCCCATCTGGAACGTTTCCGTCAAGGTTCCGTGAACTTAGCAATTTTTCTAGCCGCAGTGCTTCCATCGAGGTTCTGAGGACATAGTTTCTTTTTCGTCATCTTCATACTTTGTGCTTGTAATAGTGAAGTGGTTTGTCACCCTCCGAGAAATCATCTCAAACTCTTGTAAACTCCAGCAATATAGTGGATTTTGGCCCGACACATATCCGGCCACGTGGTTTTTCATCCTTTCCGGGTTTTCCACGTCAAAAAAGTTTGTTATCATTTATTGTTGTTTTTCTTTGACTGTTTGTACGTTCGGTCCAATTCCGAGTTAAAGCGGTCTGATTCTCCGGAACAGGGAAAACCGGATGACCCACAACACTAGTATATATATATATAGATATATATATATATATATATATATATATATATATATATATATATATATATATATATATATATATATCTATACATATATACAAAAGAATATGGGCAGCCAATAGGATTGCACGGTGTAACAATGAGGCCCTCCAAAGTAATCTCAACCGTTCATATGCGGGCATGAGATTTTGGGGGTCAAGGAGGTTTCAAACCGAAAAGTGATCAACATGAAAGTTGTAGATCTCGGCGATCCGAACAACTTTCATGTTGGTCATTTTTTGATTTGGAGCCTCCGTGACCCGTTCTTATGCCGGCATGAGATTTTGGGGGTCATGGAGGCTTCAAATCGAAAAGTGATCAACATGAAAGTTGTAGATCTCGGCGATCCGAACAACCTTCATGTTGATCATTTTTTGATTTAGAGCCTCCATGACCTTCTATTTGAGAATCTTTGCCGCCGGCGGGGCGGGCGAAGCCCGCCGGCCCGAGCTGTGTACTGTCGCGGAGGGCACGGGGGGCCCCCCGTGCACTGTCACTCGTATATATATATATATATATATATATATATATATATATATATATATATATATATATATATATATATATATATATATATATAACACAGACAGTCATGACTCGTGTTGTTGGGAGTGGTTCCCATCCGAGTCGGTAAAAACCACCGGGCGCGCTAGGTGCGGCTCGTGATTCTACCTCCGGGCGCGCTAGGAAATTAAAAGGGCGAATTTCTGCGTTTATCAAAATCTGGCAGAAAAGTGGCCACCTTGAAAAATCAGGTTGCAACTTATCTTTTACTGCCTTGTCTCTATTATTAATTCTGAACAGTTTTTTTTTGGTTTTTTCATTATATAATATAAAATGAAAAACCAAAAGCCCTAAGTCAACACCCCCCGATTCTCTCCCCCCCCAGTAACCGTGTGGCTCTCCCCCTCTCTCTCTCCCTCTCTCGTTGTCTCTCACGGAGGAGAGCGCCGCTGCTGCTGTGTGTGGAGGGGCTGCCGCCGCTGCTGTGCGTGAGAACCGCCGCCGCTGCTTGGAGGAAGGGCCGCCGCTGCTTTGTGAAGCCGCCGTCGCCTCCGCCGCTATCTTTGGGAGAAGGGCTGCCGCTGCTGTGCTTTGGAGACGCCGCCGCCGCTGCTTTGGAGAAGAGCCGCCGCCGCCGCCGTCGCCGCTGTTTTGAAGGGCCGCCTCCGCTGTCGTGTGAAGGGCCGCCGCCGCCGTCGTGTGAAGACGCCGCCGCCGCCATCGTGTAAAGACGCCACTGTCGCGACGTTGCTGACGCCGCTGTCCAGATTTGTCGCCGGCCGGTTTTGTTGCCGGTCTCGTTCGTGGCTTGGAGGTTGAAGGTGAAGTTGGAAGGGGCTTTGTTTAGCCGTCCTCCTTCGTGTTTTGGTGAACGTCATTCTTGACGTTGGGACGGATTGTTCAATCCGTCCGGGTAACGACTCCTCAACTTATTCTTGTATTTTCTCTTTTGTCAAACTAGTGATTGTGTGTTTGGAAGAGAAGTGGTGTAGATCCTTTGTGGATCGCGTTTGTGGTGGAGGAGTGGAGATCCTGTGTGGATCAGTGGAGGGAAAGCCTGTATTCCGTGCGTGTGGTTTTCACACCTTTTTAGTGGAGGCTTTCCGGGTTGGACTCCGATCGTCCCGTGGTTTTTCGCCCAAGTTGGGTTTTCCACGTAAAAATTTTCTGTGTGCTTTATTATTTTTCTGCATTATTTTTGTGGTGTTGCGCTTGCTCGAATTGCAACAGGTGTCCTGGTCAGGGATTGCACGCTCTCTTTCCCAACAAGTGGTATCAGAGGCAGGTTCATTCAGTGATAGAGCCGTTTCAGTGACAGGGCAGTTACCGGGCTGACCTTTTGGGGTTTCAGGACGAGTCGATCGGGATCTCGGGTGTGCATTTGGGTGCGGTAGTTTACGACCGTTGGTCCTCTGGCTATCCTCTTCAGGTGCATACTTTGAGATATTCGACTCAAAGAACTGTGGTCGGTCCGGCCAGTTGGCAGAGCAAGATGGAGTCTACATCAGGTTCTGGGTCTGAGCAGATGGTGAAGCTGAATGGTGCCAACTATCACCAGTGGCACCTACTGATGGAGGATTTGATTTATGTGAAGGGTTGACATGCTCCTATCTTTGAGGAGATGCCAAAGGATACGGATGAAGCAAAATGGAAGGTGGAGCATCGGAAGCTGTGTGGGTTCATCAGACGGTTCGTGGAGCCGAACGTCTACAACCATGTGGCTAGCATCAATGATGCAAAGGATCTGTGGAAGACTCTCGAGACGTTGTATGCCAAGAGCACGGGCATCAACAAGCTGTACTTACTGAAGAAGCTTGGAGAGTTCAGATACCGGGAGGGCTCACCTATTTTGGATCATGTCAACGAGTTTCAGGGGATCATTGATCGTTTGACTGCCATGAAGGTGACATTTTAAGATGAGGTGAATGCATTGTGGCTACTCAAGTCACTTCCAGACTCGTGGGAGATGGTCAGAGTTTCTCTGATCAATTCTTCCCCCCAGGGGATTGTGTCCATGGAGATCGCCAAGAGTGGGATCTTGAATGAGGAGGTGAGACGAAAGTCTCAAGGGATTTCGGGCTCTTCTTCACGAGCCGATGTTCTCTTTACTGAGTCCAGGGGGAGAGGAAGGAGTAAGAGCCGAGGAAGGAAGGAGGACAGGAGTCAGAGTAGGGGCAAGTCGAAGACACGCTATCAGAACGTGGAATGCCACTACTGCCACAAGAAGGGGCATATCAAGAAGTTTTGCTATTCTTTGAAGAATGACCAGAAGAAGAAGGGGATTGCCACTGAGGGCAAAGATGAGGGTCACACGGCAGCCACCGTTTCGACTGAGGAGGACGACGTCATTATTGTTGGCGACGACGTCACAGCTGCACTTTCGTGTGACGACCGGTGCTGGATCGTCGATTCTGGAGCTTCTGCGCATGTCTCCCATAACAAGGAGTTATTTGCCACTTACACCACTCATGACTGTGGGGTGTTGAGGATGGGCAATGGAGATACGTCCAAGGTACTTGGGCGTGGAGACATGCACTTGAAGACGAGCACTGGAGCCCTTCTTGTTCTGAGGGATGTGCGACATGTGCCAGACATTCGCTTCAATTTGATATCCGTTGGCAGGCTGGGAGACGAAGGACACCTGAGTGTCTTTGGAGGAGACTTCTGGAAGCTGATCAGGGGTTCACTTGTGATGGCCAGAGGTTACAGAGATTCTGGCTTGTACTACATGGAGGGGAGGCCTGAAGCTGCTCAGGCCAACTCCGTCAGGGATGAGGCATCCACTTCTTTATGGCACAGGAGGCTGGCACACATTAGCCAGAAGGGTTTGGGATGCCTGGCGAAGAAGAAGCTGATTGGTGACATTTCTGATGTTCACTTGGAGAGGTGCGACCACTGTATGGCTGGGAAGCAGAACAGAGTATCATTCCACAGCCACACGTCCACCAAGAGAACAGAGCCTTTGGAGCTAGTTCATACTGATGTCTGCGGACCTCTGAAGGTCCAGACTAGAGGAGGAGCTTTGTACTTCGTCACGTTCATTGACGATCATTCGAGGAAGCTTTGGGTCTATGCCATCAAGACCAAAGATCAGGTACTCGATACTTTCAGGAGATTCCACGTTGAGGTGGAGAGACAGTCAGGGAAGAAGCTAAGGTGTATCAGGTCTGACAACGGGGGAGAATACATTGGTCCCTTTGACGAGTACTGCAGGGACCATGGCATCAGACATGAGAAGACCCCGCCGAAGACGCCGCAGCTGAATGGCGTAGCTGAGAGGATGAATCGGACACTGATGGAGAGGATTCGATGCATGCTATCTGAGTCGAAGCTGCCAGGGATGTTCTGGGGCGAGGCTCTTCTTACTGCAGCGCATGT
The DNA here is from genome assembly GCA_039513925.1 of Platanthera zijinensis. Lineage (NCBI taxonomy): Eukaryota > Viridiplantae > Streptophyta > Magnoliopsida > Asparagales > Orchidaceae > Platanthera > Platanthera zijinensis. The sequence continues at coordinate 245,843,813 of CM077080.1, read as the reverse complement.
CATCAATCTCTCTCCGAGTTCAGCCTTACAGGAGGATGTCCCAGATAGAGTCTGGTATGGGAAAGACCCCTCTTACAGTCACTTGCGGGTATTTGGCTGCAAAGCCTTTGTGCACGTCCCTAGGGATGAGAGATCGAAGTTGGATTCGAAGACCCGGCAGTGCATTTTCTTGGGGTACGGCTACAGTGGAGAGTTTGGGTACAGGTTCTTTGATCCAGTTGAGAAGAAGCTTGTACGTAGCCGTGATGCTGTTTTCAGTGAAGATCAGACTGTTGGTGATTCTGAGGAGACTGGTGATTTTGAGGTTGACTCTCGTACTGCTGCAGAGTCGCCTACAGTTGGAGTTGATGATATTGAGGAGGCTGCTAAGCCTGAGCCAGCACAGGGTACTGATACCCTTCCAGATCATGATATCACCACTGATGGTGAACCGGTAGTTGCTGAGGATATTGCTGATGATGTACCTGCACCGGCCCCTGAGCCTGCTATACGGAGATCGGATCGTGCTAGGCACCCGCCCGCCAGATATTCTGCATCAGAATTTGTACTGTTGACTGATGCGGGGGAGCCTGAGTGCCATGACGAGGCCATGGAGAGTTCTGAGAAGCGCCAGTGGATGGCGGCCATGCAGGAGGAGATGCAGTCGCTACAGAAGAACCGGACTTATGATCTGGTGAGGTTGCCTAAGGGCAAGAAGGCCTTGAAGAATCGGTGGATCTTCAGGGTGAAGCAGGGAGACTCATCCACACCTCCTAGATATAAGGCTAGGTTGGTGGTGAAGGGTTTTGGACAACGACAGGGTATTGATTTTGATGAGATTTTCTCACCCGTGGTGAAGATGTCATCCATTCGGGTTGTTATTGGTCTCGCTGCGAGGCTCGACTTGGAGTTAGAGCAGATGGTGAAGACCGCCTTTCTGCATGGCGATCTTGAGGAGGAAATTTACATGGAGCAGCCTGAAGGTTTCAGGGTCAAAGGGAAGGAAGGTTTGGTGTGCCGCTTGCAGAAAAGTTTATATGGCCTGAAGCAGGCCCCGCGGCAATGGTACCGGAAGTTTGATTCCTTTATGGGGGAGATCGGCTTCAGTAGGACTACCCTTGACCACTGCGTGTTCATCAAGCAGTATGCTCCAGAAGATTTCATCATTCTGCTTCTGTATGTGGACGATATGCTGATCGTCGGTAGGAACACTGCCCGGATTTCTGAGCTGAAGGGGCAGTTGAGTTCTGAGTTTGAGATGAAGGATCTGGGTGCTGCGAAGACCATTCTGGGGATGCACATTCGCAGAGACAGAGGAGCCAGATTACTTTGGTTATCACAGGAGCGGTACATCCGCAAAGTTCTGCAGAGATTTGACATGGATCAGGCGAAGAAGGTGAGCGTGCCGCTTGCAGCTCACTTCAGGCTTACCGCTGATCAATGCCCTAGCACACCCGAGGAGATAGAGGCTATGCAGAAGGTCCCGTATGCTTCTGCAGTGGGGAGCCTCATGTATGCGATGGTGTGTACTCGTCCAGACATTGCGCATGCCGTTGGGACTGTCAGTAGATTTCTCTCCAATCCTGGGAGAGAGCATTGGAGCGCAGTGAAGTGGATTCTGAGATACCTACAGGGGACGTCCGACATGACGCTGAGATTTGGAGACAGTGAGCCGGAGCTGTTGGGCTACACTGATGCTGACATGGCTGGAGATGTAGACTCCAGGAGGTCGACGTCTGGTTACTTGATTCTGTTTGCAGGGGGAGCCGTCTCGTGGGCATCGAGACTGCAGAAGTGCGTTGCACTGTCCACCACAGAGGCTGAGTTCATTGCGGTTACTGAGGCTGGGAAGGAGTTGCTTTGGATGAAGAGATTCATCAAAGAACTTGGTTTCACTCAGGACCGATACACCCTCTTGTGTGACAGTCAGAGCGCTATTCACCTGGGGAAGAACCCCACATTTCACTCGAGGTCGAAGCACATCGACACGCGGTATCATTGGATACGCGATGTCCTGGAGCAGAAGGAGCTTGATCTTCTGAAGGTGCACACTGATGATAACGGGGCAGACATGCTGACCAAGGTCGTGCCAAGGGGGAAGTTCGAGCATTGCGTTAGAATCGCCGGGATGGCGGTTTCTTCCGCCTCGATGTGAAGGGGGAGATTTGTTGGGAGTGGTTCCCATCCGAGTCGGTAAAAACCACCGGGCGCGCTAGGTGCGGCTCGTGATTCTACCTCCGGGCGCGCTAGGAAATTAAAAGGGCGAATTTCTGCGTTTATCAAAATCTGGCAGAAAAATGGCCACCTTGAAAAATCAGATTGCAACTTATCTTTTACTGCCTTGTCTCTATTATTAATTCTGAACAGTTTTTTTTGGTTTTTTCATTATATAATATAAAATGAAAAACCAAAAGCCCTAAGTCAACACCCCCCGATTCTCTCCCCCCCCCCAGTAACCGTGCGGCTCTCCCCCTCTCTCTCTCCCTCTCTCGTTGTCTCTCACGGAGGAGAGCGCCGCTGCTGCTGTGTGTGGAGGGGCTGCCGCCGCTGCTGTGCGTGAGAACCGCCGCCGCTGCTTGGAGGAAGGGCCGCCGCTGCTTTGTGAAGCCGCCGTCGCCTCCGCCGCTGTCTTTGGGAGAAGGGCTGCCGCTGCTGTGCTTTGGAGACGCCGCCGCCGCTGCTTTGGAGAAGAGCCGCCGCCGCCGCCGTCGCCGCTGTTTTGAAGGGCCGCCTCCGCTGTCGTGTGAAGGGCCGCCGCCGCCGTCGTGTGAAGACGCCGCCGCCGCCATCGTGTAAAGACGCCACTGTCGCGACGTTGCTGACGCCGCTGTCCAGATTTGTCGCCGGCCGGTTTTGTTGCCGGTCTCGTTCGTGGCTTGGAGGTTGAAGGTGAAGTTGGAAGGGGCTTTGTTTAGCCGTCCTCCTTCGTGTTTTGGTGAACGTCATTCTTGGCGTTGGGACGGATTGTTCAATCCGTCCGGGTAACGACTCCTCAACTTATTCTTGTATTTTCTCTTTTGTCAAACTAGTGATTGTGTGTTTGGAAGAGAAGTGGTGTAGATCCTTTGTGGATCGCGTTTGTGGTGGAGGAGTGGAGATCCTGTGTGGATCAGTGGAGGGAAAGCCTGTATTCCGTGCGTGTGGTTTTCACACCTTTTTAGTGGAGGCTTTCCGGGTTGGACTCCGATCGTCCCGTGGTTTTTCGCCCAAGTTGGGTTTTACACGTAAAAATTTTCTGTGTGCTTTATTATTTTTCTGCATTATTTTTGTGGTGTTGCGCTTGCTCGAATTGCAACAGGTGTCCTGATCAGGGATTGCACGCTCTCTTTCCCAACACGTGTGTGGGGTTCTCATGTGCCTCAACACGATTATATATCCTTCATTCATAGTCCTTATAAAATTTTGTCAAACCTAATACAAAATATCATTGAAATTGAGGGCGTGATGACATATTTTAATAAAATTAAATAAAAATATATATAAATTAAATTCAATAATGGAAAGTTGAAATTTTTGTCGAAGGAAAAAAGTTGAAAAAATGAATATTTTGCCAATGGGTGTTTTCCCCACTATTTTTTGGGCGTTTTCCTTTGTTGTGATTTTAGAAACTCAAACACTATTTTTACCCATTTAAGGCTCCGTTTGGGGAGACTTTCTTTCACCGGTCAAGCGGTTTTGACCGCATGAATCGGTCCATAATTAAGGCCCAGTTCATGTGATCGTAACCGCTTGACCAGTAAAAAAAAGTCCTCACAAACGGAGCCTAAATCTATTTGGAATCACCGATCCTCCAAAACGCCGGTTTGTGTTTGATTTAATTAAAGAAAGGGAGCTTCATTCAAGAACATTATTTTATCTTCATCTCTAATCACCACCATCCAACCAAACAAGTCTATGGCCTCTCTTAAAATGCACTTCAAAGATTTAGCCTCTCTTTGGAATGGTAGCGGAGTGAAAAAGTTTTATCCTCACCATCACAACTTTTTTTTTGAGGCCCTTTGTTTCTCAATGAACGGAAAAATATTTGCGTCAAAAATATGTTTTCATAACTTCTTGAAATATCAGGATCCTCTCCATTTCATTTGAGGATCCTCCATTTCATTTGAAATGGAGAGGATCCGGATCCCTTTTTGAAAAGCAACGATTCCCAAAAAAAACTAAAATGTGTTTTTATGCTTCAATCAACACTCCCCTTCTTCTCCTACTTCTCTTCCTATAGCTCTAATCTCACCACTATTTTTTTCTGCAGCACCGTTTGGCCTACGCCCTACGGCGGTCACTCCCGACCCAAAGACTCCTTAGAAGACTGAAATATGTAAGCATGGAAAGTTTGGAAATATGGAGCATGGAAGGCTAATTATGCATTACAGCTGATGTAACGGCTGAGGTAATCATGCGGTGGCAAAACATAATATTTAAATGAGACCAATAAAAAAATATATATATTAAAATGGAGGTAATTGTTTTAGGGATATTCTAATATTAGGGTTAATGGTGGAAGCACGTGGGCCGGGAAGCAAGAGAGAGCGAAGAAGATAATTAATATATTAATTATGCTTTTTTAGCGTTGAGATCAATCACTTTATTCGCTCCACCATCCTTTGTCTCCTCCCCCGCCCAAATAAAGGATTATTCATTGGATTTATGTATCCATTGAATAACGAGTGTTGTTATTAGCAGTCCACTTATGATTATTTGCAGTTAGTTCATTGTTATTTGCAGTTCACTAATTATATTTATTGTCCAAAAGTTTATTTGCACAATATTTTTTGGTGATTACATTAAAGACTCAAATTCATTAGAATCACTCTAAGAAATCTGTAGGTTCGACTGAAGCCTGAAGCACGTGTAAAACCCTTTAGGAAATGTTCCTTGGGTTAACTCAAATTCAAAATGTGGAGGCAAAGGAGTTGCTTCATGGTTACCTTAACGCCGTCGGTCGCCTGGAAAGGAAGAAATCGTGCGATTTGATATGCTTCGGCACAGTGAAGGATTCAAGAATTTTGTAATGGGGGGGGGGGGCATAATTTTTTTTCCAAAATGAATAGCAAGTCCATGGTAAATTTTTGATATTTTAATTTCATACAAAATTACGTTCAATTGACTAAATTGAAAAATACAAAAACTTTTTTGAAAACGATCAATAACATCATCATCATAAACTTCCAAAAATACTAAAATACGTCTCTCTCAATAAAAGTAACTAGTCAATAATTTAGCATTTTATCGCTCATAATATTGTGTAACATGTTCTTGATATACTTCATGCATGCGAATACTCTTTTCACACTTGCAGTAGTCACAAGAAGAGTCATTACAAACTTAAAAAAGCATGTAAATTGATTGATAAGCAACATGTTTATCAATTTCAACAAATTTCGTAGAGAGATGACCAAGATTCTTCAAATCAGAAAATCTCTCATAGCTTCTCGTGTCGGCAATGAAATTGTCGAGTTGAAAATATAAATTAAACAAATCCAAAATTGAAAAATCATTAGCGTAAAACTCCGCAAGTCTTAGCATTTTTTGCTTTTTGAAAAAATCGAACGATTTAATGAGATTCAAGCAAGACATACAATTAAGCAACTTCATGCTCACCTCATCGAACTGAGTTTTGAGCTCTTATAGTTGTAGATCAGCAATTTTTAAGAATATATGAACTCGATAATGATGCAAATTTGTGTAGTCTTCAACAACCCGTGTTGATCTTCCACGAGGTATATACAATTCATCCATAATTGGAATATAAATACTATGTTTGTCACACAAAAAATAATATCTTATTAAATAGTGTGTCTCGTTCATCCTCTCTTAAGATTTGCAATTGTTTTTCTTTTGTCAAATTAATTAACAAAAGACATTACGTTAACAATATCTTGATCCTTTCTTTGCAAAGTTAGATTTAAGTCATGAATGTACCCAAATTAAATATAGTGGTTGATAGGGTCCCCTCTTAAATTTCTAAGTCAAACCTGCGAGATTCGGGCTAAGTACATGCAAGCCTGACCGGGCCAATTGCGTGCATCAAAGCCGCGAGCCCCGAGAACCACCCCCCCCCCCCCCAAAAAGAGGAGCCGAACGTGCCCACACGCACGGCAGGGCCGCGCAGGTGCACACGGCCTGCGCGCAGGTGCGCGGGGCCATCGCGTGCGAGGCCACGCCCCGCAACCTACGTGCGCTCGGCATACACGCGACCAGATCGAGCGGTCGCACCCCGCTCGGCCGCACGTGGCCAGCCCGCGTGACCACACCCCGCGCCTCCGCAGGGCCGCACCCCCACGCGGCAGTACCCCCCCCCCCCCCCCCCCCCCCCCACTGCCTCCTCCGTCTTCGGCCGCCTCCTCTGGGTACCTTGCCCGGGGGGCACTCTCGTCATTTCGGCAAAAATGGTGATCCAGGTAATCAAAACGGAGCGACGTCATTCGCCAACATAAATCAATCTCTTGCGCAATTACCACCATAACCCTCTAGAAAACTATAAATAGGCCTTCATGGCTTCAGTTGAAAACAAACAACTCTAGAGGTAAGAGAGAACTCTGAGGTTTTCCGACGGGATCGTGGACATTAGCTAATTTTTCGCTCTGGAATTCACTCTGCTCTTCTCCTTGTGCTAAGGTTCTAACACGCTTCAAGTCACGTCAACCATCTCTGCAAGACCGCTTCCATCAAAGTTTCGCATCAACGAGAGTGTTCCCTCTAGAAACTCGGTAGACTTAGAGAATTTTTCAGCCGGAACACTCTCACCAAGGTTCCGCGAGCTCAACAACATTACAAGGCCGGAGCACTTCCATCAAGGTTCCGAAGACTTAGTCGTTTTCCCTTATTTAATGTACTCAACACCTGTAACGGAGTAGCGATCAGTCGCCCTCCGAGATTAAATAAAACTTTGTAAATCTCCAAGAAGCTAGTGGATTTTAGCTCGACACAGCTCCAGCCACGTGATTTTTCACTCTTTCCGGATTTTCCGCGTAAAAAACATCATTGTTGTTTGTTGCGGTTCACTTTGACTGTTTGCGTCTGTCCGATTCCAAGCTAAGGCGGTCTAATTTCTCCGGACAGGGGAAAGATTGGGCGACCGACAATAATTTGACGTCATCTGTGGGAATGTGTTCCCAGATGCCCTGACAAATCTCAACATTCCTTCAGCTCGCAGCAATGATAAAGGGAAGTGGACATGTTGCCAGTCAGCCGACTCTCAAAGAGCCTAGCGATCAAGCATCCAATGACTTACCTGCCGCTCGGCGCTATGCCTCGAGAAAGAAATTGTCATACTAGCATCATCAGTGTAAGAGCGCATGCGACAAATGAAAGAGCATCAAAAATAGGCTCTCACCTTGCTGGGGAGATGGGAGCTTCCTAAACCTTGAGGGCACATCCCCTGGAAAGTAACCGAGCCTCATTCCCCTCGGAACATCGATCGCTCAGTGGGGTAGCGCGTGTCGCGCCCCCATGGAGACTCGGGGGGGCACCCCCTGCTAGAAGCCCAACTCTCGGAAAGCGCAACAAACCCCTCGGCGAAACCTCGTAAGGCGAAGGAAGCAACACTTTGCCGAGCTCGATGCCTCTGTCACGGAGGTTCTAGATGCCCTCAGAAACCACCCACAACTCTGGAAGACTAAGGCGCTCCCTCGAGGAAGGATAAATCAGTCCCAGTATTACCACTTTCACAAAGGAAATGGGCACGACACCGAAGACTGCATGCACTTGAAGGAGGGGATTGAACGACTCGCACGTCATAGACTCCTCGAGAGGTTTCGCGGAAAGGCTCGAGTCGCACCACCAACCCTGATGCACTGGTCTAGAGCCGCTCTGCTCTGGTTCTATACCAGAGGAACACGTCCAGTCCCACCACCGGGCTGCAGCCCAAGCACCCCACTCATGATTGCACCTATTCAGAGTGTACCTTCTGACATATCAAAAAAAGAAAAAAAATTGGAAGTGTTGTTTCCTTCTCCCGCAGTCACAAGGCTGCAAAATCGGGAAAGGAAAAGTTCTGTTGTTTTTTTCTCTCACCGACGGTACAACAACAGCGGTGCATCGTTAAAATTTTTTTTGAAGTTTGGGCTCTCTCTCTGACCGGAATACAAGAGGCGCAATGAATTGAAACCGAGAAAAAAATTGATTGGTTGGGTTCTCTACTTGGCAGTGCAGTAGGAGGTTTTCCTTCTTCCTTTGTAGTGATCTTCCGTTTCAGAGGCTCGGCGTCAGATTTGTGAACATCAAGAGGTAACAAAAATTATTGTTTTGAAATAATTAACAAAAAAAATTTGTAGTTGTTGTTTTGTGATGTTCGGTATTCAGTGTTATTATTGTTGTAATCAACCGGAAATATGGCAGACTCCGGAGCGGCAGAATGAACGACTCATCATACAAGTTCGCATCCAGTTAAAATTTGTGTTACCAAATTCGATGGAAATGGTAACTTTGGCACGTGGCGATGCGAGGTGATGGATGCGTTTTGCTCTCTGAATTTGGAGGATGTTCTTAATGACGATGAATGTCCTGATGGATGACTGAGAAAGCTTGGTCAAAGATAAACCAGAGTGTTTGTGGGTTGATAAAAAATTGTTTGACACAAGAGATCAAATACGAAGTTATGTTAGAGACTTCTGCAGGAAATTTTTGGAGGACGTTAGGGAATAAATAACTTACGAAGAACATGAAGAATCGTCTCACATGAAGCGTTGATTGTACCCGTTTCAGATGAGACGTGGAGTATCGATTGATGAGAATTTGAATGAGTTCACGATGTTGAAATTTGTGAAGTGAAAGTGCGTGATCGGGCAGACCGGGCGGCCTGGGCGGACTGTCCATGCGGACTGGTGGAGCAGGCTGGCGGTCTGGTGTTGGCGGCCTGTAGTCTTGTTCTTCAGGTTGCCGTGCGGACTTGGATTGGAGTCCGCCTATTTCTGCGACCTAGCTTGTCGCCAGTTTGGTTTACGGGTTTGGTGCTTTTCTGCGGACTACGCGGACTGGTTGCGAGTCCGGCAGTTGGCTGCTGGCTTGGCTGCTGGGCGAGTTAGAACCTTGGTGGCAGACTGTTGTTGGAGCTGGCGGTCTGGCTCCGTGTCCGCCGAGCTTGCGCCATATATTTGGTGGGTTGCTGGACTTGGTCACACTGTGACAAGTCCAGGGTGTTCGCAGAATCCGCAGAGTCCGCTTGTTGACCGGGCGATCTGTGCTTGTTGGTCGTGGACTTGTGTGCGCGGGCTGGTGCGGTGTCCGCCAGCTATTGCGGACTGGCTTCTTGGCTTGGTGCCTGGCGTTTTGGTTGGTGTCCGGCCTTGTCCTTGCGGACTGGCTTGTGCGGACTGGCTATCTGGCTAGCAGGTCTGCTGTGGCGGTGATCTTGCGTTGTCTTGCGCTTGATGGTTGGCAGGCTGGTCACGAGTCCGGCATTGTTGGTGCGGACAATACGGGCTCGGCGGACTGTCTTGTTAGCTGCAATCAGGGGGCGGTTAGCCTATCTCATAGGGCGATGATCACACTCCAACCCGCTCATATAAATAGACCCCCTGGCACCTCATTTGTAACTGAGTGAACAGTAAGTTGGACTCAGATTAATTGCTGCGGACTCGGTTTTTCTATCCGTGCGGTTTGAGCAGGTTTAACTGGTTGCTGTTTGCAGGTGGCGCAGCTAGCACTGTGGAACCAGGAGTTTGGTTTTGACTTCGGTCAGGTTCAGTGAAGCTTGCAGTTTGCAATCGGCGGTATCAGTAGATCGCTTTTGCGGCTTGCCAGTTTTCTCTGCTTCAACTTTGTCAAGTTTAATAACCTGTCCGCCGGACTCGGCGGTTAGGCGGTATGTTCTTCAGTTCGGCGGTAGCTTGCAGCAGTCAGCAAATAATGGTGTGTCCGCGCGACCTCGCGGTCTCGGAAGACTCTGTGTTCAATTCGTCTCTTGCAGCAGTTCGAGCGGTCTCGGCAACTTCGGCGGACTGGGTGGTCTCAACGGTCTCCAGTTTTTTGTCCGCTCGGATTGTTCTTATATTTTCTCTATTTTCCATTGTGTACTGGCGAAATCATGTCTCGCCACGTATACCTCGTCATGTAAAGAAGATTATAAAATTTTGATATGCTTGTCTCTTCTTGTTGCATCTGGTATTTGAGCTTGCTTTCCTAGTTTCCGCTTGATCAATTTGTTATCTTGATAGCTCTGAGAATATTAATTTGGCGTCAGACTATCTCGTTGATCATCTTGAGAAAATTCAACATGGTATCAGATGGAGGTTCAGTTTCTTGAGCAGTGAACAACGTGTGTTGTGCTCTGTGCTTCTGAAAGCTTAGACCAGGTTTGCTGCAATGGAAGGGGGTTATATAAGAGGTCTAGGCATTGAACTCTTAACACCGACTAACTTTAAGAAGTGGAAGTCGTGCATAAAGAGTTATCTTCTGGGCGAGGAGTTATGAGAGTTCGTCGGTGGTGACGACAGGCAGGAAGTTATAGCTGTGTTTGGGACTGCTGAGCAGGTGAGAGTTTGGAGGAAAACTAATGCAAAGGCTGAGTTTACTCTTAAGCGGGCTGTCTCACCTGAGCTGTTTGATCACATCATTGGATGTGAGTCTGCTGCAGAAATTTGGACTTTCCTTGATGGGTTGTTTAACAGGAAAAATGTAGCTAGGCTACAGTTTCTAGAGGATGAATTGGCCAGAACAACTCAAAGAGACCTGACCATCTCTAAGTACTTTCTGAAGATGAAGATTCTGTGTGCTGAGTTATCAGTGCTTGATCCTGATGAGCCTATCTCTGAGGCTAAGTTGAAAAGGCACATAATCCGCGACTTGCAGAAGAAGTATGTGGCATTTGTAACTTCTGTTCAAGGCTGGGCAACTCAGCCATCTCTGCTGGAACTTGAGAATCTGCTTGCTTCACAGGAAAGTTTGGCCAGGCAGATGGCTGGTGTCACTATCTCTGAAGGAGGTAGTGAAGCGCTCTTCACAGGCAAGAAGAAGAAGAAGAGATGGGAAGGGAAGAAGAAGAAGATCGTTGTTGAAGATGAACCTTCAACCTCTTATCAACAAGAGAGCAGCGCTGCTCCTAAGAAGGACTGGAAGAAGAGTTTGAAGTGCTATATGTGTCATTAGTCAGGCCACTTCAAGCGTGACTGCAAGGTCAAGCTACAGTCTGGGCATGCTGCAGGCAAGGAGGAAGCTTGCTCTAGTACTGAGGAAGCTGGATGGGGTGGAGCTTTCATGACAGGCACTTGTGTGTGTGCCTTGTCCGCCATCGACTTTGAAGACGACTGGATCGTGGACTCCGGGTATGGTCATCATCTCACCGGAGACAAGTCGAAGTTCTCCTCTCTGCTAACTTACTCAGGTAACGAAGCTATTATTACTGCTGATAATACTGTTCATGCAGTAGAGAAGGAGGGGGTTGTGTACTTGGGTAGTGATAAGGGGCCACTCATGCTAAGGAGTGTGTATCACGTACCGGTCATGAAGAATAACCTCTTCTCTGTGACCAATACGGTAGACGCTTGTTATCACGTTCTATTTGGGCAAACAGAAGTGAAGTTTCTTCGCAACGTATCAGCGGTAAAGGCTGATGTTGCTCACGTTGGGAGGAGAGTAAAGGACTTGTTTGTTCTTGCAACAAGCTCCTACGTTGATCGGATGAGGGCCAACGATAGCATTGTTATTTGGCATGAAAGGCTAGGGCATGTAGGGATGGACAAGCTGAAAGTTATGGCATTGAGGAGCCTTGTGAAAGGCTTGCCAAAGTTGTCATCCTACGGAGATGACCATGTTTGTGCAGGTTATCAGTTCGGCAGGGCTCATCGCCTTCCGTTTTACAAGTCTCAAATAAGGAACAAGACACCATTGGAGTGCATCCATGGTGATTTGATGGGGCCAACTGATACCGCTAGTCTTAGGGGAAACCGATACATGTTAGTTCTTATTGATGACTACTCAAGATACACTTGGGTGTATTTCATGAAGGAGAATTTAGAAGCCTTCTAGTTGTTTGTATAGTTCAAGGAGCTAGTGGAAGGCCGGCTTGGCCTGTGGATCAAGAACTTTAGATCAGACAATGATGGTGAGTTTATCTCTTCCGAGTTCTCTAACTTCTACAGGAAGCAAGGCCTTCAGAGGGAGCTTACTTGTGCTCACACTCCACAACAAAATGGAGTGGCGGAGAGGAAGATCCGTCATCTGACGAAGACTTGCAAGTGCTGGCTTCATGCTAAAGGCATTCCTGGTCTTATTGGGCAGAGGGGATGTCTTGCGCTTCTTATGTCATCAATCGGATGCATCTGAGTCTGATCAACATGAAGTATCCTCATGAGATGGTGTTCAAGGAGAAACCAAGCGTGGAACACCTTCGGGTGTTTGGATCAACTTGTTATGTACATGTCCCGGATGCTTCAAGGACGAAGTTTGATGCAAAGGCAAGGAAACTTTTCTTTGTAGGCTATGATGATCGGAAGAAGGGATGAAAGTGCATGGATCCTGTGTTGAATAAGTTTGTTGTATCAAGAGACGTGGTCTTTGATAAACTGACATCGTATGGAGGAAGCTCGGTTGAACTACCAGAGAGCGAGATTGATGAAGAGCAGGAGGTGGTTGCTGAAGTTCTTCAAGAGGAGTTGTTGTATCACCAGCAGCTCCTCTTGCTTCAAGCTCTAGGGCAAAAAATTCTGGTTCAAGAAGCAGGGGGAACATTGCTCAAAGTTTGCCCGGATATGGAGCTGAGCCTAAAGAAGCAACAAAGGTGGTGAGCAAGGAGCAGACCCTTCGGAGATCAAATAGGACTATCAAGCCACTGACTCGATACTGTGAAGAGAATACAGTTAATTTTGTCTCTTGTTTCTTTGCAGGCCCTCTTGATGAGCGAGAGCCTTCAAGCTTCAATGAGGCCACTGGAGTCAAGGAGTGGGAAGATGTCATGGAAGAGGAGATGACTGCTCTTAAGAAGAATGAAACCTGAGAACTTGTGCCCAGAGTTGATGGCATTACTCCAGTGACTTGCAAGTGGGTGTACAAGTTGAAGAAGAAGGCTGATGGAAGCATCAAAAGATATAGGCTCGCCTTGTTGCTCGAGAATTCTCACAACAGTATGGAGAGGACTATGAGGAGACGTTTAGTCCAGTCGCGAAAATGACTTCGGTTCGAGTGGTGATCGCCTTGACTGCTTGCCAAGGATGGAGGATATGGCAGCTTGATGTAAAGAACGTATTTCTTTACGGGGAGATTGATAAGGACATATTCATGGATCTGTCGCTTGGATTCTTTTCTGAAGTTCATCCGGACTACGTCTGCAAACTCAGGAAGGCTCTCTACGGGTTGAAGAAAGCTCCAAGAGTTTGGTATGGGAAGATTGCAGAATACCTCCAATTCTACGGATATCTTGCTTCCAACTCGGATTCAAGCTTGTTCATCAAAAAGAATGGGGAGCTTCAGGTCTTGGTCCAGCTGTATGTTGATGACATGATCATCACAGGGAATTCTGAGGAAGAGGTAGCTAGGCTCAGGGCTGAGCTAGCTATTCGCTTCGAGATAAAAGACTTTGGAGAGCTTCATCACTTTCTCGGTCTTGAAGTGGAGAGGAAGGAGAGCGGGATACTTGTTTCCTAGAAAGGATATGCGGATCGCATTGTAAATCGATTCGGTATAAGGGAAGGGAAGAGTTGCTCTACTCCTCTGGATTATGGGCTGAAGCTTCGACAAGATGAAGGAAGGATTCTTCCTGATCCATTGGTGTTCAGAGATCTAGTGGGGAACTTGATCTACCTAATGATTACAAGGCTAGACATTGCTTACGCAGTTGGCCGAGTAAGTCAGTTTATGGCAGAGCCAAGGAAGTCTCATCTGGTGGTGGCAAAGAATATTTTGAAGTATGTCAAGGCTACTTCTGATATGGGACTCCTTTATAGGAGGGACTCGGGCTTTTCTTTGTTAGGATACACGGATGCTGATTATGGTGGTGATTCGGATGATCGAAGATCAACTTCGGGTTATGTGTTCACTTGTGGATCAGCTAGCATCTCGTGGTGTAGCAAGAAGCAGGATTCAGTGTCCGTCTCTACTACGGAAGCAGAGTACAAGGCTTCGGCCTTAGCTACTCGTGAAGCCATTTGGCTAAGGTGGCTAGTAGAGGACGTCCATGAGGAAGTGCAAGGTCCTACTCTGCTTCGAGGTGACAATGAGAGTGCTCTCAAACTGGTGAACAATCCAGTTTGTCATGCAAGGACCAAGCATATAGAGATTGAGCATCGCTTTATAAGGGAGAAGGTGTTGGAGGGATCTCTTATGGTTGGGCATGTTCGGAGTGAAAATAACCTTGCTGACATCTTCACGAAACCGCTGTCGAAGGGGCCTTTTCAACGGCTACAGGGACTACTGGGCTTGATCTCCACTTCTCACTTCAAGAGGGAGTGTTGAAATTTGTGAAGTGAAAGTGGTTGATCGGACAGACCGGTCGGCCTGGGCAAACTGTCCATACAGACTGGTGGAGCAGGCTGGAGGTATGTAGTGTCGTTCTGGAGGTTGCCGTGCGGACTTGGATTGGAGTCCGCCTGTTTCTGCGACCTGGCTTTGTCGCCAGTTTATTTTGCGGGTTTGGTACTTTTCTGTGGACTACGCGGACAGGTTGCGAGTCCGGTAGTTGGCTGCTGGCTTGGCTGTTGGGCGAGTTGGAACCTTGGTGGCGGACTGTTGTTGGAATTGGCGGTCTGGCTTTGTGTCCACCGAGCTCACGCCATATGTTTGGTGGGTTGCTGGACTTGGTCACACTGTGACAAGTCCAGGGTGTTCGCAGAATCCGCAGAGTCCGCTTGTTGACCGGGCGATCTGTGCTTGTTGGTCGTGGACTTGTGTGTACGGGCTGGTGCGGTGTCCGCCAGCTATTGCGGACTGGCTTCTTGCCTTGGTGCCTGGCGTTTTGGCTGGTGTCCAGCCTTATCCTTACGGACTGGGCGGACTGGCTTGTGCGGACTGTCTATCTGGCTACCAGGTCTGCTATGGCGGTGATCTTGCGCTTTCTTGCGCTTGATGGTTGGCGGGTTGGTCGCGAGTCCGGCATTGTTGGTGCGGACTCGGCGGACTGTCTTGTTAGCTGCGATCAGGGGGAGGTTATCCTATCTCATAGGGCGGTGATCACACTCCAACCCGCTCCTATAAATAGGACCCCCTGACACCTCATTTGTAACTAAGTGAACAGTAAGTTGGACTCAGATTAATTGTTACGGACTCGGTTTTTCTATCCGCGCAGTTTGAGCAGGTTTAACTAGTTATTATTTGCAGGTGGCGCGGCTAGCACTGTGGAACCGGAGTTTGGTTTTGACTTCGGTCAGGTTCAGTTAAGCTTGCAGTTTGCAATCGGCGGTATCAGTAGGTCGCTTCTGCGGCTTGCTAGTTTTCTCTGCTTCAACTTTTCCAAGTTCAATAACCTGTCAATCGGACTCGACAGTTAGGTGGTCTGTTCTTCAGTTCGACGGCAGCTTGCAGCAGTCAGCGAATAACGGTGTGTCTGTACAACCCCATATTCGCTGGGAGGGACCCAAAGGCTTCAATGGTCAGGATTGGGCTAGTCTCAGGCTAGCCTCGGGTTAACCCTAAGGCATACTTGGGAGTTCTCGTCCTGTAGGAGCTCTCGCCAAGGACAGGCGAAAGCTGAGGAAACAAGGGCAGATAGTCGAGCTCTCGACAGGAGAGATCGTCAACCGACAAGGGCAGATAGTCGACCTCTCGGCAGGAGAGATCGTCGACCAACAAGGGCAGATAGTCGAGCTCTCGGCAGGAGAGATCGTCGACCGACAAGGGCAGATAGTCGACCTCTCGGCAGGAGAGATCGTCGACCGACAAGGGCAGATAGTCGACCTCTCGGCAGGAGAGATCGATCGTCGACCGACAAGGGCAGATAGTCGAGCTCTCGGCAGGAGAGATCGTCGACCGACAAGGGCAGATAGTCGACCTCTCGGCAGGAGAGATCGTCGACCGACAAGGGCAGATAGTCGAGCTCTCGGCAGGAGAGATCGTCGACCGACCGAAGCAGAGGGCCTGACTACGGAAGCTCCCGCCTTAGGGAAAGCTCCCGCCCAGGGCAGGCGAGAAGGCCCTAAGTAAGCCTTCAGTCGCGATAGTTTCAAGACTGTGAGGGGCGCGAACCTCCCTGGCAAGGGGTCTCGCCAAGGTTGGCCCAGTGGGGGGTCCAGCGAGAGCCTTCACGGCCAGGGTTCTCGCCAAGTGGGCCCACGTGGTAGGGCCCGGTGCTCGTAAAGGGGATTATTTTATTATTATTATCCCGAGGTAGAATTACCCAAATGTCCTTGGGAGAACAGCGGGGATTTGGCTATTGGCAGATCCTTCAGGGGTATTTCAGTATTTTCAGGTCAAAAGAAGACTATAAAAAGACCCATAGGGGCTCTTTGGAAGGCAGGCTTTCATTATTCTCCCACTCTGTTGCCTTCTGAGGAGCTCCCAGCCCAGCGTTTGGCTTTTGGGGGGAAGCTCTCAGAGATCTTTCGGGTGTGTGGTGGGACCTCCCAGCTGAGGCTTGGGGTCAGTCTTTTGACTGGGCAGCCAGTCAAGGGTCGAGGTAAGAGAGAAGTAGGCGTCGGCTGCACTTTGGTTTGTGAACATCCGTTGGGGTCATTTTTTGGCTTCAACAGTTCTGGTTCGGTGAGCGTGGAAGCAGCCGGTGTAAGAAAATCTCGAGTTAAGTCCCATGACAGGAGGCGAAGGCGAAGGATCAGGCGCAGGAGGATCCCCCACCGGGTGGACGAGGCGACGAAGAAGATGTTTGAGGACTTCAGGCGGGAAGTCATGCAGACGATCAACTTGGCCTTCTCGGCAAGGAATGAGTGGGAGACGCCGCAGGTTCCGGTGGAGGTGGTTCCGCTGCTAGGCGAGAACGCTCCAGGGCAGCGCCCCGGGAAGGAGGTCCGGTGGAGGCAGGCGAGAGGGACGTAGCCGCGCGGGAGCTTTTCCAGGCCAGCGTCTCGAGAAGGAGCTTCGGCGGATCTGGGCGAGAAGGAGGCGACGGTGCGGGAACTCTTCCCTGGGCATGGTCTCGCGGATCGGTCCAGCCAACCGAGGTCGCGAGATGTGCCTTCTCTCCAGGCGGGAGGGGAGACCCCTTTAGTGAGCTCATTGTCTCGGCTCCAGTGCCGGAGGGGTTCCGGGAGCCGGACATGACCTACTACACCGGGAAGGATGACCCGGTTCAACACGTGCAATGGTTCGAGGACGTGGTGTCCATCAGACAAATGTCGGATGCCTTCAAGTGTAGGCTTTTTGCCATCACTCTGAAAGAGAAGGCCAGGGACTGGTTCCACCAGTTGCCGGCGAGTTCCATCTACAGTTTTGAGGATCTGCGGAGGGGTTTTTTGTTGAGATTCTCAACTTCGAAGAAAAGGAAGAAGGAGGCTGAATGCCTGTTTGCAGTAAGGCAAGGGCTGGAGGAGACGCTGGGTCACTATGTCGACCGGTTCCAAGAGGAGGTTCTCCTGGTCCAGGAGGTCCGGGGTATGCGCTGATGCTTGCCTTCACCCTGGGGATGAGGCCAGGGTTTTTTAGCATGGAGTTGAGAGAGAGTGCCCCCTCTCTCTTTTGAGGAGCTCATGGAGAGGGCGGCGAAGGAGATAGACTTCGAGAGGGCGAACCCTGCGTTTGCAAGGAAGCTGGCCAGGTTGGCCGAGGATGATGTGAAGGAGCCGGTGGCGGGAAGGCAGAGAGAGCAGAGGGAGCCGAGGGAAGATAGGAGAAGAGAAGAGCCCCGAGGGCAGGGACAGCAGCATGGGGGGGCCAGGGAGCCGAACAACCGACTGGGTTGGAGGCCTCAGGAGGGCCGCCCCCAGGGCAAGGAGGACTTTAGGGAAGAGATACTTCGGGAGCAAAGAAGGCTGGAGCAGGGAGGATGGCGACAAGGACCAAGGGGTCATTTCCCACCACCGCAGGAGGCCATGGAGGTGGGAAGAGGAAGAGGAAGAAGATTTCGGGGAGCCGGAAGAAGAGGGAAGGAGGAGAAGGAAGAGGGGGCAGGGAGGCGTTGCCCTATTGTGACTTCCATCAGGAGGAAGGTCACGCAACGGCCACCTGCCCAGAGTTTCTGGAGATTAGAGGGGCTAGAGGGGTCGGAAGGCAGGATCCGCCTGTAAGGATCGTTGAAGTGCAGCGGGAAGAGGTTGAGGACAGATGTGAAGACAGGGTAGACGTGGGGACCCGAGGAGGGATCGGAGTGATCCATGGGGGAGTGGGGATCGAGGCAACCCGCAAGGGGAGCCTTCAAACCATGTTCCGCCGAGGGGTCGCCTCAACCTCCCAGGCTCCCCCCCAGAGGAGAAGATCACTTTCTCATCCGCGGATATGCCAGACTACGAGGATCCGTTCTGTGACGCGCTTGTGATCCAGACAGCGATAGAAAACTACACCGTCTCCCGGATACTGGTGGACAATGGGAGCTCGGTGAACGTGATCTTCAAGAAGGCCTTCGATGAGATGAGGGTGGAAGGAAAAAGGGTCCTGGCTTCTGATGGACCGCCTTTTGGCTTCTCCGGAGAAAGGAAAGAAGTGGAAGGGGGGGAGTGGGCCTGCATATGAGGCTTGGGGGCGTCTCACGGAACTGTCGGTTCGTGATCGTAGACGCCCCGAGTAGTTACAATGCCATCTTTGGACGTCCCCTCATCAACGCCTTTCGTTGCGTACCCTCCTCATACCACCAATGCCTTAAGTTCAACAATGGAGGAGTGCAGGTTAGGATCAGGGGGGATCCGAAGATGGCAAGGCAATGCTATGTGACGGCGGTTAATACCGTGTCATGGATGGCGGAGGCAGAGGAGTTGGAGAAGGAGATGGCTGAGCAGGAAGGGGTTGAGAAAGGGGAGATAAGCCTGGGGGAGGCGATGGAGGTTGTTGAGGAGTTGGCGGAGGTGGAGGAGATCAGCCTAGAAGAGGCGAGAGGAGTGATGGATGAAGAAGAGCAGAGGCGGGAGGAGAGCCTGGAGGAGGCGATGGGAAGTTGATGAGGTTAGGGGAGAGGAGCTCGAGTTTGAGCAGGAAGAGGCAAGGGTAAGTTGGGAGCGGTCGGGGCTGGAGCCGGCCGAGGAAGTGGTGGAGATGGAGGTGCTTACAGAGCGGGGAGGTCCAAAGGATTCGGATCAGCGGAGGCTTGAACCTCGAGGATCAGGAGCGGATGCGAGCCTGCATCCAAAGCAACGTCGACATCTTCGCTTGGAGCGCGGCAGACATGTCGGGCATCGACGCGGACGTGGCCTGTCATCGCTTGAATCTGGATCCCAGAGCCCGCCCCATACGCCAAAAGATGAGGGCCATCGCCACCAAGCTAGAAGCCCCCATCCGAGAGGAGGTCAAAAAGCTCCTGGACGCAGGCTTCAGCTCAGAGATCCAGTATCCAGGCTGGATCTCCAATGTGGTAATGGTAAAGAAGGGAGGAGGAAAATGGCGCATGTGTGTTGATTTTTCTTTATTAAATAAATCATGTCCCAAGGATTGCTACCCCTTGCCTCGAATCGACGCGCTGGTTGACTCAGCCGTTGGTTTTTCTCTTATGAGTTTTTTAGATGCATTTTCAGGTTATCACCAGATCCGGATGCACCCTCCTGATGTCAAGGATGTTTCCTTCATCACGAGAGAGGGATGCTTCAGCTATAAGATGATGCCCTTCGGATTGAAGAACGCAGGGGCGATGTACCAACGCATGATGGATCGAATCTTTCGAGATCAAAGGGGAAGGAACCTAGAGGTCTATGTGGATGACCTCATGGTCAAGAGCAAGTGTGTTGATTCCCACTTGCGAGACTTGGAGGAGACGTTTGCCACCCTGCGAAGGTTCAAGATGAGGTTGAACCCCTTGAAGTGTGTCTTCGGGGCTAGTCGCGGAAAATTCCTCGGACACCTCTTGACTCCTGCGGGGGTAGAGCCTAACCCCGATAAAGTTAAGGCTATCCTAGACCTGGAATCGCCTCGCAGCGCCAAGGAGGTCCAGCGCTTGACCGGGAAGTTGGCCGGGCTAAGCAGGTTCCTCTCTCGGTCAGGGGATAGATGTTCCTCTTTCTTTAAAGTACTTCGTGGTAACCAAGTTTTCGAATGGACGGCGAGTGTGAAGAGGCATTTCAGGGGCTGAAGAGACAACTTTCCCAAGCTCCATTACTTCAAAGCCCGAAGGAAGGGGAGAGGACCTGGCCTTGTATCTCGGAGTGGGGGGGAGAGGCAGTGAGCTCCGTCTTGGTTAGGGAAGAGGGGAAGAAGCAGTTACCCGTCTATTATGTCAGCCGAATCTTAAAAAGGCGGAGCTCCGATATCCCATCCTGGAGAAGCTAGCGTATGCTTTGGTCATCTCAGCTAGGAAGCTTCGCCCCTACTTTCAAGCACACTAGATTAGGGTGGTAACCGACCACCCCTTCGCAAGGTCTTGGAGGGGGTGGAACATTCAGGAAGGTTGGAAAGTGGTCCATCGAGCTTAGCGAGTTCGACATTTCTTTCGTCCCGAGGCTCTCCGTCAAAGCCCAGGCCGTAGCGGATTTTCTGGCAGACTATGTTGCCGAGGCCGAGGTTGAAAAACCAAGGCCGCAAGAAGTGTGGAAGATGGTGGTCGACGGGGCCTCAGGAAGGCACTCCCTGGGAGGAGGTGTGGTGTTGGTAAGCCCCCAGGGAGTTACCATAGAGCAAGCAGTGACTTTTCATTTCCCTGTAACCAATAACCAAGCGGAGTATGAGGGCTGTGATCGCTGGCCTTCGCTTGGCGAAGGAGCTGGAAATCCAGGATGTGGAGGTCTTCACCGACTCAATGGTGGTAGCATCGCAGATTCGAGGCGAGTTTGAGGCCCGGGAGCCTACCCTCGCAAGATATCTATCAAAGGTAAGAACTATTATTGGAGGTTTCCGTTCTTTTTCTATTCAACATGTTCCCAGGGAGGAAAGCATGGCAGCTGACCGATTAGCAAAGTTCGGGCCTCGGGGTGGGGGTACCCTAACCGAACTATTTCGGCCAGCCATTGAAGAGGGGAGGTGATGGAGGTGAATCGGCGGGTCCTCATGGGTAGATCCGTTGGTGACCTTTTGACCACAGGAGAACTGTCGGAAGAAGTCAAGGATGCAAAGAGCTTCAGGCACAAGGCGGCTCATTACCTGATGCTGGAGGGGAGCTTGCATCAGAGATGTTGTCAGGGCTCCTCGCGAGATGCGTAACGAGGAGGAAGTCCCGAGGATCCTGGAAGAGGTGCATTCTGGAGAATGCGGCAGCCATTCAGGGGGAAGGACATTGGAAGCAAGGGTGATAAGGCAGGGATATTTCTGGCGGACCTTAAGGAAGGATACAGCTGAATTCTCAAGGAGGGTCAGAAGTGCCAAGTACATGCTCCTCTCCAGCTCTTGCCCGCCCAAAGGCTTCAAAGCATCACGGCGCCATGGCCCTTCGCCATTTGGGGAATGGACCTGGTTGGACCCTTTCCTCCAGCTAGCGGACAGAGGAGGTTCCTCCTAGTTATGATTGACTACTTCTCCAAATGGCTGGAGATCAAGCCGTTAGCCAAGGTAACCTCCCAGGTCATCAGAAACTTCGTTTGGGGAGAAATCATCTGCAGGCACGGATTGCCTCAAGCGATAGTGACGGACAACGGTCCTCAGTTTGCCAGTGAAGAATTCATCAATTTCTGCACCCAATTGGGGATTGACCTCAGGTTCGCCTCTCTCCATCATCCTCGGAGCAATGGCCAGGTGGAGGCGGCAAACAAAGTCATCGTCAACTTGCTCAAAAAGAAGGTGGAGAACCTGAAGGGTAGCTGGGTGGAACAGCTCCTTCCGTCCTGTGGGCCTTGCGAACAACTCCGAACACGGCCACAGGAGAGACCCCCTTCAAGCTCTCTCATGGGTGTGAGGCTGTCCTCCCTGTGGAGGTCGAGGTTAGGTCTCCAAGGGTCGCGGCCGCGGCTGAGGGAAGCGAAGCTTGGAGGTTGGAAAATGAGGAAGGGTTGCGCCTCTCATTAGATATGGTAGAAGAGCTGCGGGATGTTGCCGCCATCAGGCAAGAAGAAATAAAACGGCGAATGGCTCGGTACTTCGATAAGCACATCAGAGTCAAGCAATTCGCCGAGGGGGATCTAGTACTGAAGAAGGTCGACGCTGCGGGAAGGTCGGCCGCGGTTGGTAAGCTCAACCCTAGCTGGGAAGGGCCTTATATAGTAGAGAAGGCTCTGGTTAACGGAGGCTACTATCTCCAGGACGTGGAGGGAAGGACCTTGAGTCACACCTGGAATGGTGATGACCTGAAGCGCTTCTACCCGTAAGAGGGAAAGAAGGATTGTAATGTTGTAAACAACTGTTGCATTTTCAATGAGTTTATTTCAAAATGTTGACTGTCGCTGAGTATGCAATCTTTATGTTTTTTGTTTTAACTGGCTATGATTCCTCATCTCAGTGATAAAATAGGCCTGGTCGAAGGAATCTTCATCAACACCCCGAGCTCGGCTCGGCCCCAGGTAGACCCGCTGCGCAGGCTCTCATCTAGCTGGCAGGTCCGAAGGCTCGCCTGTGGGGAAGAGGTTTGGTAATCTTCATCAACACCCCGAGCTCGGCTCGGCCCCAGGTAGACCCGCTGCGCAGGCTCTCATCTAGCTGGCAGGTCCGAAGGCTCGCCTGTGGGGGAGAGGTTTGGTTATCTTCATCAACACCCCGAGCTCGGCTCGGCCCCAGGTAGACCCGCTGCGCAGGCTCTCATCTAGCTGGCAGGTCTGAAGGCTCGCCTGTGGGGGAGAGGTTTGGTTATCTTCATCAACACCCCGAGCTTGGCTCGGCCCCAGGTAGACCCGCTGCGCAGGCTCTCATCTAGCTGGCAGGTCCGAAGGCTCGCCTATGGGGGAGAGGTTTGGTAATCTTCATCAACACCCGAGCTCGGCTCGGCCCCAGGTAGACCCGCTGCGCAGGCTCTCATCTAGCTGACAGGTCCGAAGGCTCGCCTGTGGGGGAGAGGTTTAGTTATCTTCATCAACACCCCGAGCTCGGCTCGGCCCCAGGTAGACTCGCTGCGCAGGCTCTCATCAAGCTGGCGGGTCCGAAGGCTCGCCTGCGGGGGATAGGTTGGCTCCTGAGATACTTTGTTCTTAGCCACTTCTACGACACCCCGAGCTCGGCTCGGCCCCAGGTAGACCCGCTGCGCAGGCTCTCATCAAGCTGGCAGGTCCGAAGGCTCTCCTGCGGGGATAGGTTGGCTCCTGAGATACTTTGTTCTTAGCCACTTCTACGATACCCCGAGCTCGGCTCGGCCCCAGGTAGACCCGCTGCGCAGGCTCTCATCAAGCTGGCAGGTCCGAAGGCTCGCCTGCGGGGGATAGGTTGGCTCCTGAGATTACTTTGTTCTTGGCCACTTCTACAACGAGCTCGACTCGGCCCCAGGTAGACCCGTTGCGCAGGCTCTCAATAAGCTAGCAGGTCCGACGGCTCGCCGGTGGGGTAGGGGTTTAATTGGTTGGAAAAATACGTGGGTAGGGCCCTGACCTAGACTGGAGGCAAGGCCCCAAAGGTCTCGGCCAGTAAGGGTCTCGGCCAGTAAGGGTCTCGGCTCAAAGGTCTCGGCCAGCAAAGGTCTCGGTCAAAGGGGGGGTTCTCGCAAAAAGAGGCTCCCGGCGGACCTGAGCAGGACAACTTAATTAACGATGCGAGGTTCCCGCCTAACGGATTTCTAAGAGGTTATCCTAAAGAGACTAGGGGGTCTCGGCGG
This sequence comes from Platanthera zijinensis, assembly GCA_039513925.1. Taxonomy (NCBI): domain Eukaryota; kingdom Viridiplantae; phylum Streptophyta; class Magnoliopsida; order Asparagales; family Orchidaceae; genus Platanthera; species Platanthera zijinensis. The sequence goes on along the minus strand of CM077080.1, from coordinate 245,820,157 downwards.
AAGCTCGCGCGGAAGCCATTCGGAAGACAATATACTTTCAAGCACGCTGAAAATGAGAGTTGAAACATTACTTTACATAAAATTAATTACAAAAAGTTGGAGCCTCTCGCTCATTACAAAAGAAACAAAAAGAAAAGAAGAAGTTTAGGGGGACGCGCTGTAGCTCCCGCTGGTGCTCTCGCTTGAATCATCGCCAGAGCCCTCTCCAGATGTCTCGCCAGCGGGTAGAAGACCTCGGGATGTCTGAGGGAGGCGAGTCCGGCGCGCCCGGAGGTTTGGGAACTGGATCGTAGAGCCAAGGAAGAAGCTGGCGAGCGTCGATGATCGCGCCGTCCTCCCGAAGCAGCTTGACGTCTCGCAGCGTCTCGAGCGTCAGCTTGACGGTTGCCTGAGCGTTGGCTTGGAGCAGCTTGTCAACATCGTACTCCGAGAGGTAACGACTCCGCAGCTCGCATCTAGCTCCGGAGGCGGGACCTTCGCCAGCTCTGCGCGAAGCTGTTCCTCAAGAGGACGCTCTCGCAGCGCGCGTTGGCCAGCTCTGCGCGAAGCTCCCTGACTTGGGCAGAATCCTGTGAAAAGAAAAAGAGAGTTCAGTCTGGAAACATCGCACCATCATAACTTTGAGAAACGAAAGCAAGGGTTCGGGAGGGTCTCGCTTACCTCAGCCGCCGGGCGTAGAGACAGCGCCAGTCGAGCATCCGCAAGCTCTTGTTGAGCTTTCGCGAGTTCTTCTCCCGCGCGTGTGTGCGCTCGAGCCATCGCGTCCTCCCTCGCCTTACGCATATCGGGTGAATTCTTGTCAAGGGTGATGCTTCGGCGCGCACACATATGCGCAAGCTCGAACCCGCGCAATAGAGCCCGGATGGCATCGAAGGCTATAAGGCGGGTGGACATCTGGTCAAATTCGCTGGCATCCTCCCGGCTGTAAAGGCCGTATCCAAGCGAGAAGGCCTCGCCAGTCACATCTCCCCCCTCCGCCCAGCTGGGAAGGAGCGTCGTAACTTTGATCAAGTTCGACTCAAGGTCCCATTCCATCTGAGGCTTCCCCTCCGCGTCGACGTACTTCACGCCGAAGCCAAAGTTCCTGTGCCCTCTCGGCACCTCCTGGGGCGGGACGCTGGCAGAGGTTTCGGCGGCGACCACTCCTCCCCCAGCCTCGCTCGCGGCCAATGGGTTCCCGGTAGAAGCCTCGGCGCGGCTCTTGGCGGCGGCATCCATCTCGCTGGCCATCTGAAGGATCGCTTCAAAGGACCTGCCCTCGGGAGGAGGTTGGACAGGCGAGACGGCCGGGGCTTTCCCTTCTCAAGGGCGGAAGGTTTGGGCCTCTTCAGCGTTCGGAGAGGAGGAAGGGTGACCTTCCGCTTCTTGGCTAGTGGCGGCAAGGGAGGGGCTGGATCGTCTCGGCAGGCGCTGGCGCTAGCTTCCGCGAGCGCAAGGAGCCTCTCGCGGCCAGACCCTCGACACTCCGGCTTTCAGCAAGGGTTGGCGCAGAGGGACCTCCCGCTCTCCTGCAAAGTTAAAACGCTTTAGCGCGAGAAGATCTTTGATGAAAGAGGGAATCCGAGGCGAGGCCATACCTTCGCCCGAGTGAACGAGTGGGGGGAGTCGACGTCTCGCCTGAGGTGGGGGACATCGAACTCCTTGGTCCCGAAGAATTCCAGGATTGCGCTCTCGCGCGATCCCAGAGTAGGCGGCTTGTAGGCAGCGTCCTCGTACTGAACGGGCTGAAGCGGGACGTTGCCGAAGTCTCCGCTGACATAAACGAATTTCTCGCCCCAGTGGTGGTGCTTGTTGGCGAGACCGGTAACCTCGAGCAGTTGCCGGAGAAGAAAACCACTCCGCCCTTGGCGCGGAAGTTGAATAGCTTCCGGAAGATGGGCAAACTGAACTCGATCCTCTCGGATCGCATATAGCATATGAATGCTATAAGGATCGCGACCGAGTTCGGGTTCAGTTGGGCGGGAACCACCCCATAGTAGCGAAGAGCAAGCCGGACCTCCGGCCAAAGGGGAAGGCGGGAAGCCCACCTCGAAGGCGCGAGGGGGATGGCGAGCTCTCCCGCCTCCGGAGTATTCACCCTATCGTGATTACCCGGGTTCCGCGCCGAGAAGCCGGCGGGGAATGTAGCGGTCAACGATCATGTTATATCGTCGAGGGAGAGCTTGCAGGAAGGGAAGAGATGTTTCTGGAAAGCTTCCGCGCAGTGGGCGCGACCCTTGTTCTCGCCAGGCATGGTGGTTTTGCGGGTGAGAGCGAGAGATGAAAAGAGGTCGAGGCGGAAGCAAGAACGCGAGAGCAAGGAAGGAAGGCTGAGGTTCCGGATCGAAGAAGTAAATGCGGTTGGTAGACTTCTCTATTTATAGGGAATCGTAATTATCATGGATCCATCCGACAGAGAGAGAAAGTGACAGCGGAGTACAGCTGTCAGAATCCGGGCTAACGGCGCCTCGATTTTCCCCCTCGGGATGACAGCGGTCAACGGTCGTTCCTGGTTTCGACGCAACTCTGGATTGGCGCAAGCCTCCTAGGTTGGCGCAAGCCTCCTAGATTGGCGCAAGCCTCCTAGATTGGGGGGAAGCCTCCTAGATTAGCGCAAGCCTCCTAGATTGGCGCAAGCATCCTAAATTGGTGTGAGCGTCTTAAATTTAAAAGCCTCGCAGAGTAATAAAAAGAAAAAGAAAAGAAAGACATGAATAACAGCGAGATCCTCGCTAGCGCAAGCTGGATAAACTTAATTAACAGTAATGTTTATTACAGATACATGATAAAAGAGATACATTGAGGTTCAAAGCGGGAAGGCTAATAGGGCTTCCAGCTCCAGCGTCCTCGTTCTCGCCGCCTAGTTCTTGGGGGCGCCAATGGGTTGAAGTAAGACGATAGGGTGGTGCACCCAAGGTTGATCCGCCTGGCGTGATCCCGGATCTGCGAGATGCACCTCCCTGGCGAAGACCCGGCAGAAGCCCTCCCGGGCAGACAGTCTCGCCAAGAAGAAATCCCGCTCCAGAGCCTCCAGCCTTTGCTCCACGGATTCGCGGAATGCTTTCGCGCGCGGCAGCATGGGCACGGTCTCGCCGGACAAGCTTGGCCAAAATGACCGAGATTTCTCCTTCTTCTCCCCTTCGCGCTCCCAGCGCTGTTCAAGGTTTCTTCTATCTCGCCAGACGAGGGGAGGGGGATTCTTCTTCTTCTTCTTCTTCCTCCTCTTCTTCTCCTTCCTCGTTGACTCCCGACCGCAAGCCAGGATCACCTGCGAAAGAAACACACGAGAATTTTGGTCAAGGCATGACAATCTACAGTCCAGATAAGTTTTCGCATACCCGCGGCAGGGCGAGAACCGTCAAGCGACGTTGGGCGAGAAGGCCCAACCCTCCGTTGGTCCCGTAGAGGAGGTGGAGAGGCTTGCCCAGCCCGAGCGAAATGGCTTGCGCACGATGATCCGGCCTGGCCGGAAGCATGAGGGGAGTTATCTTCTCTTAAGGGACGATCAGCATCCTTGAGAGTAGCGGAAGGTTCAGAAGCCGCCCCTCCCGCCTGCAGGATAGGATTGGCCGCCGAAGAAGGCACTTCAACGGTTCTCGCTTCATCTTCCCGGGTGGTTAGACCCGGGTCGGCTGGAGTCGGCGCTGCGAGAAGACGGTTTAGAAAGAAAGGGTCGGGTCGAAATATTGACAAGAGGAAATGTACCTATCGTTCCGGTCTCGGCTGGAGGAATCCCCTTCGAGACCCGCGTTTGGTCCTTGGGGAATGAGCGGGCAGGTTCGAAGAACTTGGCGGGATCTCGGCGTCATCGTTAAGAGCGGGTTCCTGCGAAAGCTTTCGTTAATCATCGGGTCTAGTGCACAGTCAGCTCGGCAGGCACGGTTGAAAGGCTTACCTTCTGCGGGGAAGGATCCCCGCGGGATTGGGAGTGGGGGAAGGAGGCTCCCTGTTCTCGCGAGAAAGGTCCCGCCGGACCACCTTCGCTCTTTTCTTTTCCTTCTTCTTCGACCCGGAAGGCCCGGCGGTCGAAGTCGTTCTCGCTAACCATGGAGCCACCGCCGCACAGTTAGCCAAAGCCCGCGCTTGGGCAGCGGCTAACCGGTCTTGGAGGTCTTGCGGAAGTGGTTTGGCAGCACGTTTGGGATGCATGGTAAGCTCGCGCAAAAGTCCCGGGGGGCGAGAGCTCAGTCGTAAAAACAGTATTTCAAGGGCGAGGCATATGGTCGCCTATCGGTGCATATTTATAGCCGCAGTAGGACCCACCAAAAGATTCCCTGGGTTAGTTGGCACGTGTCCAGCGAATATTTCGGGGGTTGGACTTGTCTTGTCGAGCGCAGGGCTAGCTCGAAAAGAGCGGGGATTGTGTACAACCTCATATTCGCTGGGAGGGACCCAAAGGCTTCAATGGTCAGGATTGGGCTAGTCTCAGGCTAGCCTCGGGTTAACCCTAAGGCATACTTGGGGAGTTCTCGTCCTGTAGGAGCTCTCGCCAAGGACAGGCGAAAGCTGAGGAAACAGGGCAGATAGTCGAGCTCTCGGCAGGAGAGATCGTCGACCGACAAGGGCAGATAGTCGACCTCTCGGCAGGAGAGATCGTCGACCGACAAGGGCAGATAGTCGAGCTCTCGGCAGGAGAGATCGTCGACCGACAAGGGCAGATAGTCGACCTCTCGGCAGGAGGAGAGATCGTCGACCGACAAGGGCAGATAGTCGACCTCTCGGCAGGAGAGATCGTCGACCGACAAGGGCAGATAGTCGAGCTCTCGGCAGGAGAGATCGTCGACCGACAAGGGGCAGATAGTCGACCTCTCGGCAGGAGAGATCGTCGACCGACAAGGGCAGATAGTCGAGCTCTCGGCAGGAGAGATCGTCGACGACCGAAAAGCAGAGGGCCTGACTACGGAAGCTCCCGCCTTAGGGAAAGCTCCCGCCCAGGGCAGGCGAGAAGGCCCTAAGTAAGCCTTCAGTCGCGATAGTTTCAAGACCGTGAGGGGCGCGAACCTCCTGGCAAGGGGTCTCGCCAAGGTTGGCCCAGTGGGGGGTCCAGCCGAGAGCCTTCACGGCCAGGGTTCTTGCCAAGTGGGCCCACGTGGTAGGGCCCGGTGCTCGTAAGGGGATTATTTTATTATTATTATCCCGAGGTAGAATTACCCAAATGTCCTTGGGAGAACAGCGGGGATTTGGCTGTTGGCAGATCCTTCAGGGGTATTTCAGTATTTTAGGTCAAAAGAAGACTATTAAAAAGACCCTAGGGGCTCTTTGGAAGGCAGGCTTTCATTATTCTCCCACTCTGTTGCCTTCTGAGGAGCTCTCACCCAGCATTTGGCTTTGGAGGGGAAGCTCTCAGAGATCTTCCGGGTGTGTGGTGGAACCTCCCAGCTGAGGCTTGGGGTCAGTCTTTTGACTGGGCAGCAGTCAAGGGTCGAGGTAAGAGAGAAGTAGGCGTCGACTGCACTTTGGTTTGTGAACATTCGTTGGGGTCATTTTTTGGCTTCAACAGTGTACGCGCGACCTCGCGATCTCGGCGCACTCTGTATTCTATTCGTATCTTGCAGCAGTTTGAGCGGTCTCGGCAACTTCGACGGACTGGACGGTCTTAGCGGTCTCCAGTTTTTTATCTGCTCGGATTGTGCTTGTATTTTTTTCTGTTTTTCATTGTGTACTGGCGAAATCATATCTCACCACGTATACCTCGCCCTGTAAAAAAGATTATAAAAATTTGATCTGTTTGTCTCTTCTGGTTGCATCTGGTGTTTGAGATTGCTTTCCCAATTTCCGCTTGATCAATTTGTGATCTTGATAGCTCTGAGAATATTAATTTGGCGTCAGACTATCTCGTTGATCATCTTGAGAAAATTCAACACACAAAGCTATTAGCAGATCTGTTGATTTTTGACGAGGATGTTGGCGATGAAGTCAAGGCACTTTTTCTATTAAATTCACTTACAGGTGAGTATGAGAACTCCACGATATCTCTCATTCATAGGGAGGAAGTCTTAAAGTATAGTAAAGTGTCTACGACGTTGTTGAATCATGAATTCCGTCGAAGAGATAAAGAGTCATCAAAAGCAAAGTCAGCTGAAGCACTTGTGTCACATCGGGACAGATCTAAAAAAAGAAGAACTGGCACAGGAAGAGCAATAATAGTACTCAGAAGCCTGACAATTCACGTAGTCGCAGTATTGGGCGCAATCAATGCGCATTCTGTTTGGAGACGGGTCACTGGAAGAAGGTTTGCCCCAAGTTAAAAGAGAAAATAAGGGGCTTTCCTTAGAGTCGAAGACCCATATTACTCAGGAGATTACCGGTGGTACTGAGTCTGATGTTTTTCTTTATGTTACCCCACAGTGTTTACTTACTGATGATTCATGATGGATTCTAGACATTGGTGCTTCCTATCATATTTGTCTCAATCGAAAGTGGTTTTGTACTTACAAGTCTCTGGATACTGGTGTTATTTTTATAGGTAATGATCAGACTTATCGTACAATTGGTGTTGGGAGTATTCTATTTCAGATGCATGACTGTGTAGTGAGAGAGTTGACAAATGTCAGACATGTTCTAAATATCAAAAAAAATTGTTGTCTGTTATGGCTTTATAAGCCAAAGGCTACAAGATAGTGATCAAGACAGGAGTTCTGAAAATCAGTCACAGAGCTTGGTTTTCATGAGAGGAGTTTGATATCATAATCTATATTATCTTCAGGGGAATACAGTTACCTAGTGGACGTTGCTGATGATTCTTTGGATGTTAGTACTTTATGGCATATGAGATTGGCTCATGCTTGAGAGACTTCCACTTAGGCTTTATCAAGACAAGAATTGAGTAAGGGTGCACAAAGTTGCAAATTAGATTTCTGTGAGCATTGCGCGATTGTTAATAAGACGCGAGTATCTTTTTGCACTGTCGTCCACAGTACGAAAAGTATTTTAGATTATGTTCACACAGATGTTTGGGGTCCGACGAAGACAAAATCTTTTACCAGGCAATAATACTTTTTCTCCTTCATTGATGATTATTCCATATATATTTGGGTGTACATCATGAAGAATAAGATCGAAGTTCTAGAGATATTTGTGACTTAGAAGAAGTTGATTGAGAATCAGACTGGCAAAAAGATTTGATATATCAGATCAGAATATAGAGGTAAATACACATCGAAAGCGTTCTTGCAAGAGTGCCAGAGATCAGGTATAGAGCATCACTTAACAGTCAAGGAGACACCGCAACAGAACGAGGTGGCAAAGTACATAAATCGTACTTGGGTAGAGAGGGTTCGATGCATATTGTCTAATACTAGATTAGAAAGGATTTTTTGGGCTATGTCATTGACTATGCTTGCCACTTGATGAACTGTTTGCCTTCTATAACTATTGGAAAGAAAATACCAAAGAAGATGTGGTCGAGTCATTCTGCTAGTGATTATATGCACATAAAAGTGTTTGGGTGTCTAGCTTATTATCATGTCAAGGATAATAAACTTGAACCACGGGCAAAGAAAGCAATCTTCATTGGCTTCAGGCGTAGAGTCAAAGGTTATAAACTGTATGATCAGGCAGAGAGGAAGATTATCATTAGCAGGGATGTTTCTTTTGACGAGCCGAGTTTGTTGAAGCCTCGGGACTCAGAGCAGGTGGAGAGTTCCAAACCGATCACTACTACTGTTCAGAAAAAGGAGGTTGATGTGACTCTATTTGTTCTACCAATTCCCCGCACTCCTAATGAGGTATATGATGAGACTGTTGATGAGGTACTGGGTACTGATGATTAGGAGGCTGAGGAAGTAAAGGCAGAGAGTCATGTTCAGGAATCTATTGTCAAGAGACGGACAAGAGGCAAAATGTCCTGAAGCCAGCTTGGTTGAGGGATCACATTGCATTTACACTTTCAGCATTTGAGACTGAAGTCCTTAATCACTTTAAGGAGGCTGTAGAGAGCCATGAAGAAGATTTTTGGAGGGATGCTATGGATTAAGAGATGACTTCTCTTAATAAAAATGTTACATAGAGATTAGTAAAGTTACCTCCAGACAGAAAAGCAATTGGGTGCAAATGGGTGTATGTAAAGAAAGAAGGATCTCAAAATGCTGCTGATGTGCGTTACAAGGCAAAATTGGTGGCCAAAGGCTTTACTCAGCCTGAAGGTATTGATTATGATGAGGTATTTTCCCCAACTATCAAGCATCCGTTGATCCGTGTTCTCTTGGCCTTAGTAGCGCAGTATGGTCTTATTTTGGAGTAGCTTGATGTGAAGACTGCATTTTTGCACAGAGATTTATAGGAGATCTATATGAAGCAGCCACCTGAATATGAGACTCAGAGTGACTTGGTGTGCAAATTGGACAAGTGGCTTTATGGTTTGAAGCAGTCACCGAGACAGTGGTACAAAAAGTTTGATTAGTTTATGCTGGGACAGAAATACACACGTAGTCAGTATGATCATTGTACATATTTCAAGAAATTGGTTACTGGTAAGTTCATCTATCTTCTATTATATATTGATGATATGTTGATTGTCGCTTTAAGTCAGATAGAGATTGATAGAATGAAGAGGCAACTATCAAAACAGTTTGAGATGAAGGAGTTAGGTGATGCTCGCAGAATTCTCGAGATGGAAATTTGCAGGGACAAGAAAGCTGAAAAGGTTTGGCTCACTCAAAAAATGTACATTGAGAAAGTGCTGAAGAGGTTTGGGATTAATGACACTACAAAGTCAATGACTCTACCATTGATTATGTATTTTCAATTGAGTGTTGACTTGTGTCCTAAAGACGACCAAGAGAGAAAGGGAATGATGTTAGTTCCATATGCCAGTATAGTGGGTAGTTTGATATATCTCATGATTTGTACAAGACCTGATATTGCACAAGTTGTTGGCGTGGTGAGCAAATTCATGCATGATCCCGGTCAGGTTCATTGGCAGACAATTAAATGGATTCTGAGGTATCTCAAGGGTACAGTTGATATTGGCTTAGTGTATGAGAAGCAGCAGTTCAAAGTTGGATTGGGTATAAGCTACACCGATTCAAACTATGCATGTGATATAGATAGGCGCAGGTCTACGATCAGATATTTATTCTCATTGGCAGGAGGTCCAGTGAGTTGGAGGTTGACTTTGCAGTCGACAGTGGCTTTATCTACAACAGAATTTAAATACATTGCAGAGATAGAAGCTATGAAGGAGGTCATATGGATGCAAAGCATGTTGGATGATCTTGGTGTGGAGCAAAAGGCTTTAACTGTCTTTTGTGACAGTAAAATCGTGATTTTCTTAGCGTCCAATCTAGTGCATTATGCTCGTACCAAACACATTGATGTAAGGTATCATTTTGTTTGAAACTTGATTGAGATAGTCGATGTTCTTTTGAAGAAAATTGATACTAAGAAGAATCCAACAGACATGCTCACGAAGGTGTTGTCAGTCCAGAAGTGCACATATTGCGAATGCTTGGTGAACGTTCGAGCTCAGAGGTGAGTGCCTTGAGGGGCACTTTTGAAGAACTACGCGTGACTTGATCTCATGGGAGGGGGTACGCGTACGTAGGAAGCCACCTTGGCACAGCCGTTTTGGTGTTGTTGTTTATTGTGTCATCTCATATTTATTTTGTGTAAAATAAGAGATGAAGTGGAGATTGTTGTTTTGAGGAATATTTTGGTCTTTTGGGGTTTACCCTAATTTTCCCTATAAATATAAAGGGATTAGGATTTTTTTTTTTGAGTGAGAGATATGAGAGAGTGTTGAATTGTAATTTGTATTTGCCTCTTTTTTTCTCTTTCACCGGTGATAGTGAACATCCTTTCCCCGTGGACATAGACGCTTTTCACCGAACAACATAAATCGCATCATATTCATTATTTGTAGTTGTGTGATTTTGATTTTCTCGCATTGTTTGGCACAACATTTTATACCTTTTGTTCTTCAGAAAAATTTCTCCTTAAATTTATAATAAGAATTGTGTACAAAAATTTCCACACACACCAAAAAAACTAGATTTTGATCACATGCTCCTAGCAAAAAGTTTTAGTTTCCATTTCAAATTTCTCGTTAGTGTTAAAATGTTAAAACTATATTTAAATTTTCGTCCAAAATCATAATGCATGAAGACATAAAATTGTATGGGACATATTTTATTATAGTCCCTAAGGTAGCAAGATAATATTTATTTGGTCCTTAAACTTTTAAGTTGTGTCATTTTTATCCTCCTAGCCAGCATTCAATTTTATTTTGTGCGGAATTTAAGGGCTTAAAAAGTTTGAAGATGAGAAGTTTTAAGACTATTTAATACTGACTTGATAGTTGAAACCCTGATATGATTTTTACCTGTATTACATGCGATTAATTTGTCGTTTGCTAAAATTATTTAGATTAAAAATAGCTATAACTTGTACGGAGAGAAAATATATAGTGGTACTATTAATATTGCTCAACGATTATAATGTCAAATTATCTATTACAATTAATTTGGGAGGCCCGGTTAATGTCCGATCCTAAAATAAAATAATATTATATAAATTAAAATCTAAAAATAATAGATAGAGGAGAATATAAAATACATAAATTTTTAAAAATTACATTTTAAACATAAATTCTTGCAAAAAAAATTTGTGTGCCCTTTATAGCAACTTGTCACGAATTCGCTTGGATGGCTCGATCATGACTAGATGGGGTTAAGCCCATAGAGGATTCTAGTGAATTCTAGAGGGAAGGTTGGAGAGAAGTCTAGAATGATCTCTCGGGAACGTTCTAGATGATTCAGGATGCTTGTACATATTGGAAGTGTATAGAAGATTCTAGAGTAGGCTATATTCTAGATCCTTCCAACTTTTGGGGAAATTCTTTGGGGCCCTATATAAGGAGGAGGCCCCCTCATTTGTAAATCACCAAGTTTGGATAGCATTTGAGTTCTCTTGCTTTCTTGCTCTCTCTTACTCTCTTGTGCTCTTGTGTTCTAGTTTTCATTGCCTTCCCACCACCGTTCTCTTGAGTGAGGCTGACTTAGCTAGCCGCAAGTGGTGGCAAGAGGAGCTAAGGCGTGTGCGCGACGTGGTCAAGGAGACTAGTCCGTAACAGTTGGTATCAGAGGGAGGTTGATCGTGTGGTGCTGCAATGGTGAACGAGGGAAACAACTCGAGTGTTGTTGACGACAGGGAAGTCGTGGAACACCAAGGCCGCGGGAAGAAGAAGAGGGATCATAGCAGGCCGCGAGAAGGAACTTCGATGGATCAGACCCTCATGTTGCTGGCAAATCGAGTGGAAAGGGTGGAAGGTAACTTTGAAACCCTTGAAGCTCATGTCCTTGAAGAATTTGAGTCCATCAAGGAGTCTACCCAAACTTGGCTTGATGCTCAACCGACATTGGAGGTACGCCTTGCTAAGATGGAGGAGGCCATCCAAGCGATGCGGAACGGCTTCGATGAAAATGCGGGAGGAGGTAACTCTTTGCCGACGAGCAGTGGCTAACGGCGGAGGCGATATGGCGATTGGCAACCCGAGGATGGAGGTTCCAAAGCCCAAGGCGTTTGGAGGCAAGCGCGATGCCAAAGAGGTGGAAACTTCATTTGGCAGATGGAGCAGTACTTCGAGGGATGCGGTGTTGAGGATCAGGCAGTCAAGGTAAAACAAGCTTCTTTATTATCTGATAGATGTTGCTTCACTTTGGTGGCGAAGGAAGCAAGGTGACATCGAGAAGGGCTTGTACCGCATCGATACTTGGGATGAGTTCAAGCGTGAACTCAAGCGACATTTCTATCCGGAAAATGTCATCTATGAAGCAAAGAAGAAGCTAAGGGAATTGAAGCATAAGGGAAGCATTGCGGAGTATGTCAAGGAATTCACTACCATTATGCTGCAAATTCCCAATATGTCGGATGAAGATCTCCTTTTCTTCTTCGTGGATGGTCTTCAAACATTGGGCTAGGCAGGAGTTGCAGCGGCGAGATGTCAAGACATTGGTGATGAAGCAATTGCTGCAGCAGAGTCCCTTGTCGAATTCCAACGACACCCGGATGCGGCAAAGCCAAAGAAGGATAAGGGTGATCATGGAAAAGGTGGGGGAGAGAAGCGAGACTTCAAGAAGCCCAACTTTCAGCGACAGGATGCAAGGAAGGACTACGAAGAGAAAAAGAAGGCCTTCGTTCCAAGGGAGGATGCTTCTTATGCAAGGGACCGCACGCGATGAGCAGTTGTCCAAAAGCGGGAATGCTTTCAGCAATGGTTGAAGGCGATGCTGCGGCGACGGAGGAAGGTACGTCCGCACAAATGGTTCATTGCAATTATTGAATGCTTTAAACGTCAAACCTCTCCAACGGCAAAAGGGTGATGTTTGTCGAGGCAAGAGCAAATGGGAAGGTTACAAAAGCATTGCTTGATACGGGAGCGACGCACAACTTCATGACCGAGCAGGAGGCAAAGAGGCTTGGTCTTCATGTCTCCAAGGGTGACGGCTGGTTGAAGACGGTGAATGGAGTGGCGAGACCGCTGCAAGGTGCTTCACGCGGAGTGGAGTTGCAGATAGGAACTTGGAAGGGCCAAGTCGACTTCTCCATTGCTCCGATGGATGACTTCCAAGTCGTGCTTGGCATGGATTTCTTTGTGAAGGTGCGTGCTATTACGATGCCATTCTGCAGATCTATGTGCATCATGGAGGAGGGGTCTCCGTGCATGATCCCGGCGGTGGAAGGGCCACCAACAAATGGGAAGCAGCTATCGGCTATGCAAATAGCCAAAGGCATAAAGAAAGGCGAGGTGACTTATTTAGCCACCTTGAAGGAGGAAGCAGCGGCAGCGGAGGATGAGGAGGTACATCCTTTGGTGGAGCAAGTCTTGAAGGAGAATCAAGATGTGATGCCAGCAGAGCTGCCGAACAAGCTACCACCTCGGAGGGAGGTGGATCACGAGATCGTGTTGGAGCAAGGGCGAAACCACCTGCAATGGCGGCATATCGCATGGCTCCACCAGAATTGGAAGAGCTTCGCAAGCAGTTGAAGGAGCTACTTGACACGGGGAAGATCCGACCGTCAAAAGCACCGTATGGGGCACCGGTGCTGTTCCAGAAGAAGAAGGATGGGTCCTTGCGGTTGTGTTGGACTATCGCGCACTCAACAAGGTAACTGTGAAGAACAAATACCCTATTCCGTTGATTGCTGACTTGTTCGACCGGATGGGGAGTGCGAAGATCTATTCCAAGATGGACTTGCAAAGGGCTATTACCAAGTCCGCATTGTGAAGGGGATGACCGAAGACAACGTGCATCACTCGTTATGGGTCCTATGAGTGGTTGGTCATGCCGTTCGGCTTAACAAATGCTCCAGCGACGTTTTGCACTTTGATGAACAGGATATTCCATCCTTATTGATCAGTTCGTGTGTGGTCTATCTTGACGATATCGTAATCTACAGCAATTCTATGGAGGAGCATGTGGAACATCTCCGCATCAATTTCAGGCCTTGCGGGAGAACGAGTTGTATGTGAAGAGATCGAAGTGCACATTCGGAGTGGAGGAGGTTCACTTCCTTGGACATGTCATTGGCCATGGGAGGTTGAAGATGGATGCAGCCAAGATTCAAGCGATCGTTGATTGGAGCCACCGACGAAGGTAACCGAGCTAAGATCGTTCCTTGGTCTTGCAAACTATTATCGGCGGTTATTCAGGGCTCTCAAGAAGAGCGGCTCCTTGACGGACTTGCTGAAGAAGGACAAGACTTGGGCTTGGGATGAAGGATGTCAACAGGCCTTCGAAGATCTGAGTGGGCGATGAGCACCGAGCCGGTGTTGTCATTGCCGGACTTTGGGAAGGAGTTCGAGGTGCAAACGGATGCTTCGGACTTTGCCATTGCGGAGTCTTGATGCAGGGGATGGGCATCCCATTGCCTATGAAAGCCGGAAGGAATGAGACGGAAGTGGCGATACACGTCCAGGAGAAGGAGTTGACAGCCATCATCCATTGCTTACGGGTTGTGGCGACACTACTTGCTTGGGAGCGAAGTTTGTAGTCAAGACGGACAACGTTGCTACAAGATACTTCCAGACGCAGAAGGAAGTT